>OU565285.1:30126388-30522937 GCA_913789915.3 Sphecodes monilicornis
CTAGTATATTCTAGTATGTTCTAGTATACTCTGGTGTATTTTACTATAATCTAGTATATTTTAGTATATTCTAGTATGTTCTAGTATATTCTAGTATGTTCTAGTATATTCTAGTATACTGAAGTATATTCCACTATATTCTAATGTATTCGAGTATATTCTAGTATGTTCTAGTATATTCTAGTATGTTCTGGTATATTCTACTATATTTTGGTATATTCTATTATATTCTGGTATATTGTAGTATATTCAAATATATTCTAGTACATTCCACTATATTCTAATTATTTATTTATTGCTATTATTATATTATTTCCGATTTTTGCGTGGTTTAGTAACGTCCGCGTGGTCGACATAACCTACCGCGCGTCGCTTTCTTATGCAAGCTAATTTACGCTATTATTTCGCAATTTTACTGAACAATTTATTATTACACGACCTATTATTCACTATTTACGCGTTTTATGCCGGTTTTCCCTACTTTTTACCGCTTAGTAAGGCGTTTTTCCTCAGTTTTCGCGGGAGAGTCCCTCGAACGCGTCCGTCCGGCCCGGCTAAGAGGGCGCTACTCACCTAACCCAGACCAGAGAGGAGCAGAGAGTTCCCACGACCGGGTTTTTCGTGGAATCGGTACAGTGCTGCACCCTAGTCTCTCGAGGTCCACGTCACAGACTTAAGACTACTACAGACATTGCATCTTATGGGCTTTTCTGTCTAGGTCTCGGGGGCCACAGTGGCCCCCGTACCATTTCGGTGCCGCGCTCAATATTATCAATAGTTCACGAATTTAGCCGTATTATAGCAAGAACTGAATATTCCGTATACTTTATTTTTACTACGGGTGTTTTGGAGGCTACAAATGCATACGGCGCGTGTATTTGAACGGTGAAAATAATATGTAAGAAGAATGTATTACAAAAATACGAATTGTAGTAAAATTTATTTGGTTTCTATACGTAATATTATTTTTATTACTCGTGTTACTAATGAATGTATATTATAATAGTTTTATACACTTTAACCCAATAGTTTACTTTCGTTACGCTTAAAATCAATACAAATTCTATGCAGTTGATGAGTGCGTACACATTACACATATATTAACTATGCTTGTGTTTTCTTGTTTTTAAAATAAGTACTTGCATTTTTTTATCTGCAGAAAAATACGAATTCATTAATTTTTCATAAATTCATTAAATTCATTAAATAAAATTTTCGTTATAATATTTTTAATCAATATGTATAAAGTAATACAAATTTTCTATTGTATTAGTTTAATTCTAAAGTGTCCAAAGAGACATTGCTTTATTATATAATATGTAGAAAAACAATATATTTGACTGAAGAGATCTAAATTTTTGTTTTAGTGAAGTGCGTCATTAACGTGCGAAAATTTTATCAACGTGATTTATTATTTCTTATTATTTATTATTTCTCGTGTGCAACAACAAATACCGTGAGCAACAGTGGTCACGTACAAGCACTACCGCATTTATCGAGCTCGAGACGTTTCAAATTCCGTCAGCTTCTGTAGATGGGTTCTGTGGTCGGAAATGTTTCGCATGTTGTTTTCAGTGCAATGTACGCTATATATGCATGATAATTCGATGTATGCCGTGTTTGGGATTATTTTGATCAGAAAAACATTTTCAATCGATATTTTAACATTATGATAATGTTAATAATAAATAAAATTGGATTTATTTATAATACAATGTGTGTTACAATGTTGCCTCTGATGATGAATCACGTCCATATCGTACGTCGCCTCACGTAGCGTGAGGCACCGATTGACCAAGCCGGGTCGGGTACTCGCACCGATGCGACCAACCAAACCAATGCGAGCGGCTCGCAACGAACGAAGCGAACTGTTCGCATCGAAACGATCGGCTCGCATCGAAGCGAACGGCTCGCACCGAAACGAACACTCGCATGAAGAGATGGACTCGAAATAAAGGCTATAGCCGGGTTTGGGGGTCAAATTCGCCCCCGGCCTCGACCCCAACGACCTTGAACCAGCCGAGAGCCCACCAAAAAAGAAACCCCCCTGCCAAGCCTCAGCCCGATATCTCATCTGCAAGGGCAGTTATAGAGGAAAATCGAAAAACCAGTTTTTGGCCCATTTTCCCCATTTAATGACAATTAAAAATTCCGAAAAAAATCTGACACATTTCGAATACCAAGCCACACACCATATACAGCTTTCAGACTGTTTCGTTGCAAATTCCGGCTCTAAGACATGAAAAACATGAAAAAAATCGAGAAAATGCAGACCTCATACAGAAGATGAAAAACCACACCCACAGATTCAATCCAGCAATAAGATATCAACATAAGTAATACTCTCAATTTTTTTCAAATTCCTGAGAGAGGGACATCATAGTTGAAAGAAATAAAAACCAATTTTTTCGACGTTTTTCCTGTGAAAAATTAAGTTATACCTATCTTTTCTGAGTTTTAAGAGTATATTATGTAATATTAAACATTCCTACGTTCAGAAAAAAATTATTCCGACTTGAAGACTTGACGAAAATTATACTGAGCACAGTATATTCCAATATTTCGAACTTAACTTCAACGGCATCGGTTGGTGCAGCGGGTATGGTCTCCGTCTGCGGAACCGCTGGATACTTTTCGGACCAGGTTCGAATCCCGTCCAAGTCAATTTTTTTTTGTTCATCAGGAATTTGAAAAAAAATTGAGAGTATTACTTATGTTGATATCCCATTGCTAAATTAAATCTGCAGGTGTGATTTTTCATCCTCTATATGAAATCCGCATTCCTTCGATTTTTTTCATGTTTTTCATGTCTCAAAACCAGAATTTGCAACGGAAAAATCTGAAAACCACATACAATATGTGGCCCGGCATTCGAAATGTGTCAGATTCCTCCCAGAATTTTCAACTGTCACTAAATGGGGAAAATGGGCCAAAAACTGGCTCTTCGACTCCCCTCTATAACCACCCTTACAGATGAGATATCGGGCTGAAACTTGGCAGAAAGGTTTCCCTTTTGGTAGGCTATCGGCTGGTTCAAAATCGTTAAAATCGAGGCCGGGGGCGAATTTGACCCACAAACCCGGCTATAGCTTTTAAACTTTATCAATTCAATTACTGATAACTTTTAAAATCTCTCTGTGAAGTAATTGAAAAATTAAATTACTGCATAGTATAATGATATTCGATAAATATCAAGGTCGAGGTCATCCGAGGTGACACCCTTCCACGTAACATTTACCAATTAATTAAACACAGACACCTTCTGTACTCATTTTTGATATGTGAAAGACTTCATTTATAATACGTGCGCTCGCTCCGCATTTCTACGCCCAAAATCTTCACCCTGACAACATATTAAAAAATCATCGTAATCGGTGAGGTTTTATGCACCTTCAACGTCTGTAAGTATCGTCACGAGGAAGTGTAGCGGAATGCAATTCACTGAATTGGATTACAGATAATATTTAGGAGGGCGTAGAGAGACAGGAAGGTTTTAAGGCTTAGAAAACAGTTCGATTTACGACCTGGCGACGGAGAATTTTTAGATTAACTCGGCTTGTTAAGACAAAACAGATGTACCTCGGACTAGGATCCCGAATATTGCTTTACGGCTACCAGTTGGTACCTACGTGCATCTCCGGTCTCCTAGCCTTCGAGCAATAAAGCAATAAACTCATACAGCGCCAGGTCGACATATATATGTATATATATGTTTAAATATCGCGTTAGTTTGAAACGTGCTTGAATTTCGCGATTATCGCGATCTATATTCGTTGGTGACCTCCTCGATGTTATTCTTCCGAGGAGCCAAATAACCAACAATAGTTCAAGTAAAAACGGCGTGACTTTCTGGCTACCAGCTAATGTCAGCCGATAAACACGGCGATCGGTAGATCAACGTGCAAAACGTTCAAATCAAACTCGTGTCGCGAAGGTATAGAGAGAGAAAGAGAACAACATACAAACATACGTCGAACAGAGACAGGCGAATAAGAGAGAGACAGTGCCGCGTAGCGGACCAGCTGAGACTCTCGCGACGCTTCGTCGCCGCTGCCAGTTCGCGTCGTCACTTGCTCACGAGACGTGCGAGAAGTAACTCGCTCACGAATCGTGCTGGCGAGCACTTGCTATTGAGGCGCGCTAGCGATCACTTGCCTTACAAGTCTTCGCAGCGGAAAAAGTTCTCCAGTCGAGCTGTTGGATACTTGTATCAAGTATTTGACGGCGAGTTTTAGCACGACTGTGCGACCTGAACTGAGCTCGTTACGAGATCGTTCTCCTCGCTATCAGAGAACCAAGCCCACACAAGAGTTATTAAACTCTGGATTTACTGAGTTTTTTTGAACAATTAACTCGTAATCCACTCTCCAGTCGAGCTGTTGGATACTTGTATCAAGTATTTGACGGCGAGCTTCGGCACGACTGTGCGAGCGGAACCGATCTCGTTTACGAGATCGTCCCACACGCTGTAAGAGAGCCATAAAACAATAGCGGTATTTATAGATCGAGCTCTGGATTTTCCGAGCTTCGATCACCATAGCCTGTCACGTACTCTTCAGTCGCGCTGTCGGATACTTGTTACAAGTCTTCGACGGCGACGCTATCGGCAACGACTGTACGAACGGAACTGGTCTCGTGCTCCAGATCGTTCCACCCGTTGTAAGAGAACTGACAAACACGAACGAGATATCGAACTCCGGATTTTCCGAGTTCTCGATAATCGAACGTGATACATTCACTGCCGTACGATCTTTCAGACCGAGCGACGCTTCCTTTACGAGCGCGCGACAGGATATTCGTGTAGAGACGTACAGGCAATAGTGACCACGATCGAGCACCGGTATTGACCGTGTTTCGATCAATTAAAAAGTGCATGGTTATTGTTTACCGCGCACAAGTGTATTTCGGTGTGGTCGACGCGAGTTTCGTGATCGTTCCCCGAATTCACTACCCCGTTCAAGAGAAACTCTTGAAAGGAATCGTGTTTTCGATTCCGCACGGCCACCCGTGTAACACGGAGGACACTCTTTCCGAGTTCTGTTCTTGCAATTCGCCCTGGCATACGCTTTGACGTCCCAGCGCAGCAGATACAGAGACTCGGATTGCGAAGGTCAATTTCCCTTACGCCCTTGCCTTTTCTACGGAATTCGCATATTATACGCTGTCGGAATTGGCTGGTCCAGCCACAGGTCCTGCAGGTAAGGCCTAGCGCCCCCCCCCCCCCACCCTCCTCTCAGTGAGCGAGCGCGGCACAGCTAGGCAGGCTTGACCCGGTTCAACCGATATAGTCGCACCTGCCATATACGCTGTCGTCAATACGACGGAGATAGTATTCCGAGTGGGGATAGTGACTGGCTTGAACACGCTTACAATACGCCCCCTCTATATATCTCTATATATAGTCGCTTTTGTGCAAGTAAGTGGTGAGTTGGACCACGTTTTCCACCGAGATTCCTATAGCGCGTGACGTATTGAGTCACGCATGAGCTTTGAATCAAGGTTGTTGAAGCACGGGTTAATTCGGCTGGATTATCGAACTTGGAGCCTTACAACCTCCTTGTGAGATTAACCGCTACCTTTACGCTGACGCCCACGCAGTAGAATCGGTTTAACCGTGACTACGCTAGTGCGAGCGGACGGATTCTCGATTATCGAGATACGTCAAAAATATACAGTCCACTAACTCTGCGTTCTGAGCAGTTTGGCTGTACTCCCCCTCCTTCGATAGCGATTATCGCAGTCAGGAGCGTACGGGAAACAGCGTCACGAACGGATACGTATCGTATCGAATAGGTGGTTTCACACCTTCGTTCGCTGATTTAATTTTCAGACGCCAACGTCGCTAGACGTCCAAGGGACCACCGGTGGAGACGGAGGAGTCGCGAACCGCCATCTTCCACGGGGATTATTTTGATTCAATAAACGACCCACCATTTGGTGGGTCACTATCAATAAAACCTCGCTGTACAACAATTTACTTTCCCTCAAAACTCCTATCTCCTCATATTCGAGCCACCGTTTGTATTATACAGTCCACCTTTTTAACAATATAGATCTGCTCTCTCCTATATGTTGAAATTATGTTTTTTTTTATTTCATGTCATTATGTTATATATCTAAAATTATTTTTATCAGTAAAATATTAATAAACATAAATACCAAATTTTCAAATTATAGAAATACAGTTTTCATAAATCTTTTCTAACACTATTAACACGCATCTCTTTTGAATATGTGGGGTCCGCATAATTGCTAATTTGAAAAGTTACAGCCGTCTCGCGAAAGGGTTCGTAAATACAGGTCCGATATTTATATCAAGGCGTTATTAATAACGCGTTATTGCTAACCTTATTAATAACGCGTTACTAGGGGTCGAGAAGCTTCTCGGTCCAAGATGTTCTCTTTTGTTGATCGTTTCTCGTCACACTGCAAGGATTCTCGTTCTTCGTCGCGTTACACATCTAAATTTCTGTCCGAGCCATACTGTATCCTTATGAATTTTTACAGTTCATAAAATATACAATATCTTTCCTATGTGCAGTGCATTCGTCTTGGTTAAGCCAGTTTGGATATTTCTGTTCCACAGAACGTGAAATGATCGAAAATAGTTTATCCAATATGAATGCCTCGCTGCGTATAGATGGGTAAACCATATCAAAAGTTGTATTTATAATTTTTAAAATTGCCGAAAAATGTTCACTCGGGACACAAAGATGCCCAAATTCAATGTAATCGTGTACAATATATGCTCTAAAAGATAACAGTAGTTGCTCGTTTCGCGTGAACGTTGCATTGTTCTCTAAAAACATGTCGTAACACCTACGACATCCCGATTTGTCAATACATTTTTTAGCAATATACCCTGCAAAGTATTCAAGCGCATACGATTCTAGCGAGCACACCGGTGTTGGCAGTTCTTCAATATTATTGATTTCAATATTGTCAACAAAACTATCATCACCTGTGTTCTCTTGGATAGCAGACAATGAAGTATCAGATTCCAACGTGGCTGATTCACATTGTGCTATCGTATCTCCCGGTATGAACGGTGCATCGTCATCAGGCATGCAGTTACCGCAATGTATACTACGATTCAAACTCAATAATATATTTTTTCGAATTGCAAAACGCACCGTTTTTACCGAAGGATTGCGATTATAAGTGCCACCGTTCATTCGAAGAACGGAAAAAAAATTTTCTATACAATCGCTATTTAAGCGTGATGTTATAAGAAACATGGTAAATTTCTTGTTTTAAATCGTTCCACAACTGCAAGGTGGCATTTATAGATTGCCGTAATCCCAAAAAACATGGAGATGTTTTACAACCTTTAGGTGTAAGTACAAACCAATTTCTCATGTTGGCAACATGAGCAATTAAATGCTGTTCAATATCATTAAAACGCGAAATAGCCCGCTTCATGGGATTTGGATCACTGGCAGATCGACTTTTTAAATTGTCAAACAAATCGTTAAGCGTTTCAAAGAAACTAGCCGTGTATTGTACAGTATTTGTATTAATGCTACCAGTAAGTGAAGCGGTAAACATAGCAGATGACACTCTTTTGCTAAAAACTTGAAGAGCAAGATTACATTTCATTTTATCAAAAGAATTTGGAAACATGTTTTTCGGATAACTTGTATGCTGCTCGCGTACTTTTGTCCTTCTATAAATTCCAGAGAAGTACTACATCGCACCACGAAACTATACGATCATTAATACAAAAATCATAGTTTAATAAATTATTTCTAATACTCTTGAATAAATGGAAATAATCAAAAATGTAATAAATTTTTTCACCATTTCTTATAAAAAATGGCGTTTCAACAGAAACACGTTCATCCGCTCCGCTTTGATAACTGCTTCCCTGATCGGAAACAACTGCTCTGACTTTCAAACCTGTCTCATGTAATACATCTAATATTTTATTTTAAATAATTGACAACTCATCTTTCTTAACACTAGTTTTTGATACAAAGAAAGCCAATGCTTGTTTCCAGTGAACAGCCCGCGTATCATAAATACAAGAACCTGTGTACCCACAGCTACATTTCTTCCCAAAAATCCTAAATCTTCGCAACCTTCAATGACCTGTTGTTTTGGGTGGAAATCGAGACACTTTTTGATGGCCATTTCATCAAATACAAGAATGCAATTACGATCTGCAATTTCCATGTGTGCAGACTTTAATTTCAATGCATTAAATAAATTTTGACAAATTTCTGGCCAAATGTCAATTTTCCCGAACCATCGAATAATTGTGGTTGGACATAGCAAATGAAAACCAAAAATATCACGCATTTTATGATATAAAACGGGAGAAGTGTAGTGCATTGTCATGCATAATTCTTGCTCCTTTCTCGAAAAAATTCGCCACGATTTGGCGAATATTAACGATATTAACAAATGTTAATAAATAACCGGATATTCTTTTAGAAATTGCTTTCTTCAAACATGTTTCATCTATATTGCCTGAAGAAAGCTTATTCTGCAACCGATTCATTGCCTTAGACTTTGCCGGCCAATTCAAGCGAAGAATATTATACTTTTTCTTCTCTTGCTCTAATTTCATTTGAGCTTCCATTAGCTGCTGCCCCAAAACATTGCAGCTTTGTATTGATGAAACGTCATCTTGTACAGGCATAGTGTCTGATTTAGTGCTGCAACTATTATTATTTATATTGGACGAATCAAAAATTACCGGTACGGCATCTTTGCGCAGTCTACCTGACTCGTGAAAAAAATTTTTTAGAAAAATGTTGACTGCAAACATATTTTTTTGTAATTTTTTATCAAACAATTCCATTTCCACCCAATCACGAAATGAATGAAAAGAAATACTGTCTGCTCTATTACGGTTTGTTAAACCCCAAAAAGAATAGACACATTTTTTATAATGGGTTTTATTTTCGTTTCGCTTAATTGTTTGCGAGAAATACAATAGCAAAGCGATTAGATAGAAATAAGTAGGGAAATAGATTGAGAAGCGCTAGTTTTCTAAGTAAATGCAATATTTACTAAACGCATGCAATATATGTATATGTAATATTCAGGAAAATCATGTATACATACGTGTTATGTATGTATTGTGACGTGGCAAGTGTTGCCTACGTCCCTCCGTACGCTTTTCCGAGGACCGGACCGCCCTCTGACTAGACCGATAAGAACTCGGTCATCGTGAGCGATTCTCCGGGAGACGATCCACATCGGATTGGTCACCATTTGACGATTTGAGCGTCGCGCCACTTCGGCGCGACGTGATTCCACAGGACCGGAGCACGGGTCCAAGGGGCCCGGGTTCATCAACTCTCTCCCCGCTGATGGAGTACCCGAGGACACAGCCGCAAAATAGGACGACCCGAGGAAAGCGGACCGCGACGAGGACTGCGAGGGATAGGGCGAACACTGGCCGAACAACCCGGAGGCGCCAACGAGGAATTTGGCAAAGCAGGAGCTACCATCGTCACCCACTCGCTGCCGCCTCGCCCGGAGGAATTGTCAGAAGTCCAATCCGGAGCGGCTCGCACCGTCCCGCACCTCTTCCGGCAGATCCAGCACCATCCGCATAAAATGCGTCGATTCTGCCCGAAAATATAAGGACGGGGAACCGATCCTGAAGTATCCACCCGTGCCGTGCGCTTAGCGTTAGGGGTGCCGCGGGGGAAACCGGGGGGGAAAGAGCGTAGGGAAGTGGGGGACGCCTTGCTCCCTCGTTACCGAGTCGTCGACGATCGACCGTCGATCACTCTGTCGTTGGCTTTTGGCGAGTAGCATTGTATCGAATATCGACTTCTGTAATCGCGAGTGCGACTTAACTGCTGCCGACCACGAGTGGCTAGGAAAAACGTTGCTGCCGACGGTAAGCTACCCAATTGTTAATTGTTAGCGCTTTCGTTTCGTGAGGGCTCGGTAACGATTTGGCGTGGTCCGGGAACGCGTCCGGTTCTTTGGCGAATCGTACGCGCCGCCGGAAAATCGCGCCGAGAATAGGGACGCGTGGCCGCGTATACGATATATTTTGGCGACCGTACACCGCTTAGATATCGCGATCGGGTCGATCGCGAGGCCGCGTACGTGTTTTATTGGCGAGAAGTGAACGCGCGACAATAGAGACGTCTCCGCGTGGGACGCCGCGATAGAACCGCGGGAACGCGAAAGAAATGGTCGTGCCGTATCGCTCGTGTTACGCTGCCGAAAGTTCGTAGAGTCAAGATCGCGGGTGGTTCGAATCCGCCGCAGAATTCTTTGGCGGTTTGCCGGACAGAGTCGAGGAGAGGAAGATCTGTTACGCGTTCGGCTATCACGACCGCCGCGGGTTGAACCCGCGTCTGTAAAGTTCGGAAATTGTAATAAATATCTTATAGCCGTTACATTGCTTTCGTGATTTTCCCGAGATCCATTCCCGCCGCGGGGATCGCCTCGCGTCCCTCTGCGTAGAACCCTGTGCCCGCTCTTGATCTATTCGTCTAGGCCGGTCCCCTCAGGCTTATTTCGCGTTGCCGAATTTTGCGTGACATCTCGCGTGTCTGGCGCCCGAGAAATAGACCGAACTGTTAACTTTGCCGATCTCGTAAGCCTGAGAGAAACCGTTTTGTCCCGGTTGGACTACGGCTCGCGCGGCCGCCCGTAGCCCGGTCGAAAGGCCTGTAAAAACCCGGTGCCGTTACCGAAGCCGATCGCGGCCGAAAGCAACGCGCGTGACAGTATATGATTTGCCTGAACATAAGCTTTCCCATGTAGAAACGTCTTCTTCGATGCAGTCGTGTAACAGACGTAACGGAATTAAAAGGTCACAATATTCTTTTCGATATTTCGATACCAAATTCTATCAGTAACAGCGCCGTTGTAGAATATAAGTTCCACAATATTAGTTTTGGTCGATACGGTAGGATGTGACACGGAATGGTAAAGGGTCTCTAGAGCCGCCGGGGAATGAGACAGAAAAATACATTGTGTGAGTGGTCTACTCTTATACCTTGTCTGTGGTTATACTGCATTAAAAAATAAAAGCAATTTGTTCGGTGCGAATCTCGAGAGCGACGCGCGGATGATTCGTATTCACTTAAAGTTGTAAATTTTAAGCCCGATTGTGACGGACACGTCAACTCTGAAATCACCGATTTACTACCCGCCAAATTAATTTTAGATAGCCGATTCAATAGAGGATTCGTCAGTAAGGCTAATCTAGCAGGACCTGCCTTATACGCGTGGGAATTCGCAACGATTAACTCCATTTGAATTTTACGAATCTTGATCGATTCGATTATACGAGATCGTTGAATGAACTTGACGTCGACTTCGATAGACTCTTTGTCTCATTCGAATGTGTCTTCGTTCGTTTTCATTGATCTATACCAGCGAAGGTTCGACTTCGACTGTTTGATTGCGACCGACTGAAAGTCGCGGTTTCGGGAGGACCCTTCGTTGTATCGTGAAGGCGGGCCTCCTTTTCGGGGTGTCAAGACGGTGACACCCATTGCCATGCTGAAGAAGTGCACTGATTGGTTCTTGCCGAGCTCTGCGTGCCCCAATCAGTACATTCTTGATGACTCTTGGATCGGCCCTAAGCGAGCCTGTCCCGAGGAAATCGTGGGACCGTACCCGACTCCCTCCGAGGGCGAACCCGAGAACCGTACTTTTCGGTCGGGAATAACCTTCATCAGTGATAGATTTATGACACGTAACTCTTAAGGAGGCGAAACAAATACGGAAGTTAGGCGATGGCTCGAGTGGTCACCAAATGTGCATCGAGCGCCTAATCCTTGAAAGTGGCCTCAGAGTCACGTAGACGCCATAAACAAATCTGAAAAAAAGACCCTTTGTACGGTTACTTGCGACGGAACACATTTTCCTTTCTGCACGAATGTGATGTGTAATTTAACGGATTGTAATCCATGATAATGTCGCACGAAGTAGTTAGCTTTAGTTGGTTAAAGCTGGTTGAAGCTGGTTCTGCTTGAAGCTCACAGATGCTGAAAAATGAACCAGGATATGTTGCATGCTAAACCAGAGAGGATATGAGAGTACTCACGCCCGGGTTTGGCCGTGCCGCTTTTGTTCCCGCATCATTTTAGCCTGGAACAGCTCCTACTTCATTTTCAGCACGGAACAGAACCTACTTTATTTTTAGCAGGAAACAGAACCACAGACGAGATATAAGAATAGACTGGACATGCAATGTATTCCGGTGGCCGTCGGTTTTGGGGTCCTAGGACCCCAGAGTGACTCCATTACCATTCGGTGTCAACAGCCAACGTTACCGATAAAACACACTTTCTGAGCATTATTAACACGAAGAAAAAATATTATACTCCATTCGCATTGCGTGTACTTAATATGATTCGGCGGGAGCAAACATACATGCTGCTTCGGTTTAAATGTTGAATATGACATTTATAAAGCCGTTTTTTAATTATCGAAAGATTGCTTATTCTATATGCATCGTTAACGGAAGTTTAGTAATGTTACTTTTCACGCCTTCCTAATGTTTTCGTTTTTATAGTTTGTTATTACATTTTGTAATAATATGCATATCTTATAGCTTATTTATTACATTTTGATCTAATAGTGCCTACATAGCTACATAATTACATCAAAATGTAATACACAAGTATAAATAATACGCACAGATCTACTGTCATTTAATAAATTTTTACCCACCGGTTATTTACAATAACTTTATTTATTGTGAGAAATTAATTAACTTTTAATAAACTAAATGATAAGCAAGTATGCTAATACTTAGCTTTCAAAATGAATAATCAACTTTGATATCATGTAACCGATTCCATTATTTCTACGAGGCAGTTTTAGTTATTACTATAATGTTTATTGTTATAACTGATTTCACTGCTCAGCTGCATATAATCGAATTAATACTTGATTTCGGAGCTACACGTATAAAAGTTATACCTAAAGACCACCACAATAGGATTCTACAACTGTGGGCCGTTGGATATTTGTAAACGTAACGGTTCCGGTTTTCCGCGGAGTGTACGGTGACTCGCGGCGGTGCTCCTCGTGCCGAATGGCTCGTCGAACCAGGGTTCGTTCGGCGAGGAGTACGGTCGGGAAGCGGAGAGGTTAGGTCGTGAAATAAAACGTGCGGTGTGTTTACATTATCGCCGGGATAGCTGCCGCTCGCGGTTGTTCGCGTTTACCGAGGTCTGATGCGCGGCGCGGTCGGTTTCGCGGACCTGGTGCTCGGCGGTGTCGGGACATGCGGTTGATCGTGGCCGAAGCCACGATCCCCTGCCGCGGGTCGGGTCATTCGGTCCCCGAGGTCGGCGAAGACGCCAGTTACGGGGCCTCCCACGGCAGTTGACGGTAGTCCAGGTAGGTCAGCTACATGGACCCGGATACAGGCTCCGCCTGTCTTCTTACTAGCTCAGCTAGCACGGCGGTACACGCTCCGCGTATCTTCTTACTAGCTCAGCTAGCAGAGCGGTATACGCTCAGCGTATCTTCTTACTAGCTCAGCCAGCAGGGCGGTATACGCTCAGCGTATCTTCATACTAGCTCAGCTAGCAGGGCGGTATACGCTCAGCGTATCTTCTTACTAGCTCAGCTAGCAGGGCGGAACGGAAGGATACGGTGCAGCTTATCTGAGCCGTCGGGATCGGAGACGAACTAGGGCGGATTCCGCTGGTCGGGATACTTACAGATCCTCGTCTTCTTCGGTGAGTCCCTCGGTAAGCGCTCCTACTTGACTAGCTATTCACAGTGCTTCTAGGTTTAGTGAACGTATCGGTATTCCGGTACTAACTAACTTTCCGCTCGACTGATATAGCCGATGCTTGGAGGCACGGGGAACGGTGCGGCGCGGTGTTCCGCCGATCGCCATGGCGACGTATCATCGCGGTTTCGTGGCGATCGCGGTGCGGCGTGGTGGGTGATCGGCGGATTTCAGCGCGGCGAGCCGGTACCGCGGCTCGGTCTATTTCGGCGGTGTTCGGCGGACTTCGGCGCGGCGAGCCGGTACCGCGGCTCGGATATTTCGGCGGTATTCGGCGGAGTTCGGCGTCTTCGTAACAGACCGTAAAACAGGTCTGTTACAAACATATATGCATAATTGTTTATAACATTGATAATTAATGTTAATTTTTTACATTAACGCATTCTACGCATTGAGAACAGAAAAATTATATTCTGCAAACAAACCGTTTAGTCAGAAAAAATTGTTAAGGATTTCATAACGTTTTGATTGTGTAGAGTTACACAGAGAGACATGGGCCTACCACTACTCTGCCGCTTGGGTAGGACCTACCTGAACGGTGAACCGTGGCTCAATAGTGTGCGTGCTTATCCTTACATGAACACAATACGACGTTTAAAGGGACGGAAAATCTAACAATGTGCATTTTGACCTGAAAACAGTATGAAATCTTTTATGGGTTGTGAAATTTTTGGAAGTAGTGTGTGCCCTTGACGGTACTTTGCTCAGTGACTGAGGAACGAGTGTTGAGATTACCTTTAAGTCTAAAGTGGCAAGTAAGATCGGTGAAGGGAACTCGAGGAATGTCCATTAAATTAGAAGATGTGGCAGATTTAGCTAGGCAGTCCGCATCTTCATTTCCATGCACTCATATATGAGAAGGGATCCAGAAAAATGTTATGGAATGTGAATTGTCCTCGCAAAATTCAACATATTTCTTTTTAATATCAAGTATGAAAGGACTTGTTCTGATTTTGATGCTGGTGGAATTTAGACAGTAAGGCACTCAAAGAATCGGTAAAAATAGCGAAAGATCGATTTCTATGCTGAAGAGCAACATCCAAAGCATCGCGCAGGGCCAAGTATTCCGCTGTAAAGATCGACGCGCAACTTACAATACTTTTTTTTAGTCGAATGTCTAGGTCGTAGCAAATACAAGAACAACCAACATAATCTGCGTTAGCAATTTTGCTACCATCGGTAAATATGGCTGTGGCGGCGTTATCTCTAAGGACTTGTTCAATCTGGGAGTTGGGATCCACTGAACTACCGAGATCTGCACACAGGGTTGTGTCGATTGGGATGGATGTAACCAATGTTTTGAAATCATGACAGTATAGGTTAAAGTTATTATTAGAGATAATTTTATCATTTAGCTCGGGGAGAGATCCAATGCAAACGTCTAGTATTTTGTTTTTGAATCCAGAGTGTTTCCTTCTGGATAGATGAAAGTATTTAGTGATAGTATTAAAAATTTTGGAACCATTATTTGAAGCAATTTTAGCAAGGTATCGTTCACAAAGAAAGATTGTCCTATCTGATAGTAGCATCAGCTTGGATTCTGCTATCATTACATTAAGCGGAGTACTTCTACGATAGCCAAGTGCAATTCTAACAGCTGAATTTTGAATTTTTTCTAACTTATTTCTAAGAAGAGCTGTTCTGGGCCAGTAAACAAAACATCCGTAGTCTATGATCGAGCGTACGAAGCTTTTCTATATTATTAACAACGTACAAGGATCCGATCCCCACCACGTTGAGCATAGGAATTTAATCATGTTCAGAGATTTCATACATTTATTGTACATTGGCTCTACATGAGGACCAAACGTCAGTCGGTTATCGAATATGATTCCCAGAAACCTAATATGTTTAGATGCATCGATAATGCAGTCTCCTACCCTTATTTGAACGTTGTCGATGGGGGTTCTTTTGTTGCTAAAATGAAGGAGGCCCGTTTTACTTGGGGCGAGTACAAGCCCAATGTTGAACAAGTTATTACTAACAGTGTTAATCGCCTTTTCCAGTATTTTTTTTGCACGACTAAGAGAAGAGAATTTAATGTAAAGAGCTATGTCATCTGCAAATAGTGAGACATTGATTGATTTTGGAAGACCAGCGGTAAGCTGCGCAGAGTAAAGAGAGAAGAGAATTGGACTAAGTACCCCTCCCTGAGGGACACCTTTGTGGACTAATCTAGGAGTATCGTATAAGTGCTCGGCAAGTACGGATCTTTCACGCAAGAGGAAGTTAATAAATTTTGTAACAAGAGCAGAACATCCCAAAGACGCAAGTTTGTGTAACATGATATTGATATTAACATTATCGAAAGCACCCTCAATGTCTAAGGAAGCTGCAAGGACTTCTTTGCGTTCGATGAAGGATTCTTCAACTTTGAGGGTTAGGTTGGTCAAGTTATCAGCACAAGAATTTCCCTTTCGAAAGCCATGCTGGCTAGGCGGCAACCAGTTGTTCATCTCAGCCAAATATTGGAGTCTGTTCTTGACTAGGGTTTCAAACAATTTACACGTGCATGAAGTGAGAGCAATAGGTCGTAAACTTTTGCTATCAGATTTTTTGGCAAAGTGGATGAAGGAGACTTTCCAGCTGGGAGGAAACTCACTGTGACAGAACATATGGTTAAAGATGTCCAATAAGAGCAATTTGAATTCGGAGGGCAGTCTTTGCAAGATTTCGAAATCTACGCCATCCATGCCTGGAGCTGATTTTGCGTTTTTTGAATCAAGAGCTGTGTTGAATTCAACGAAATTGAAAGGGGCATCTAAAAATTCGTTCGGCATGCAAACTGGAAGATCAAGAGGGTCTGTTGGGACCCACGGAGGACTAATTTTATTTAAGGCAACTGAAGACAGATCGGATGGTTGAAGATTTTCGGAGTGATGAAAGTGACAGGGCTTGGTCCATTTATTTTTGAAGATCTTGCATTTTTCCCAAACATAGCTTGGGTTGGTGTGAAAGTTAATTGTTTCAGCAAAAGACCTAAAGCTCTCTTTCTTCTTTTTCTTAAATGTTTTGGTTACCAAAGCTGAGATTCTTTTGTAGTCGATCAAATCCAATAATTCGCCCGATCGTTCCCACTTCCTAAACGCAGATCTACGTTGTCTTTTTAGCTCATTGCATTCGTTGTCCCACCAGGGAACCGGGTTCATCCTATGCCGTCTAGCGGATAGGGTACCTTTGCTTCTGTTTGGAGTACTGTCTTTGACTGCATTGGAGATCGTGGTGAAAAAGAATTCGTACTTGGAGATAGGAGAGAGGCGTTCAAAGTCGGCCGAGAGAAAGCCCTCGTAGCTTTTTTCAAGGTGATTATGAAAGGTGTCCCAGTTGGTACGAAGCGACTTTATTTTAAAAGATTTTTTCTCATAGAAAAACTTGCCAACATGGACTTCGAAGGAAATAGGGAAATGATCGGAGCCCCAGGTCTCATCAGATATTCATGGTGGAAAAGAGAAGATCAATGTTGGATTTAGAATTTGTGTACATATTAATACGAGTAGTTGAGTCACTATTGTGCAAAAACAAGTCGGCGCCTTCTATGGAGTTGTAGAGTCTCCTTCCATTGCTGCCCGTGTAATTACAATTCCAGATTGTGTGGTGCGCATTAAAGTCCCCAACGAGGATGCAGTGACGATTGTTATCTATATTATGTACCAGTGACAGCCATTGATCCTGAGTAAGAGATTGACCTGGGGTCCGATAACAGACGATGATGTCGAGACAAGGGAAGACGTTTGTGACTCGAATTCCACACAGTTCAACTGAGTCATCGGGGGATGTTAAGTTAGTTATTTGTGTGAACGCAATGCTTTTGCGTATTAACATGAGGAGGCCTCCTCCTCTTGAATGTGACCTATCTTGTCTAAACGTTAGAAAACCCGGGAAGGATAAAGTGTCACTCGAAGTTAACCATGTTTCAACAAACACAAGAACGTCATAGTTTTCCAAAAGTGACTGAACCTCAGGTAATTTTGAGCGGAGGCTTCTTGGGTTGCAATAGAAGAAACGAACAGAAGAAGAGAACGTGGCCATATGTGAGGGAGCAGATGAGATAGATTTTATTGTGCAAAGTCTTCTTGATCCTCAAAGGCACTTGAGTCACCGCTAGTTGTTTCTGACGAGGGTGATCGATTGAGACGTTTGCTAATTCGATTTATGCGATCTTTTAGTTTGCGTTGCACGATGAATCCTTTTAACGTTGACAACATTCTCGTGAGGGCTGGGATATCCTGAGTATAAGCCAAGGCTGCTTCGAGAACATTCGGGTTGTCATAGGTGGCCATGAGAAATTCTGCACAACTCTTGAAACTTAGAGGGAGATTGTGAGATTCAGCTTCAAAGAATTCTGAAGATGGGCGAAGAAGTGATGTGATTTCCTGAATGGTGGTGCCTGTATTAACCTCCACTTTGCGCTTTTTCCTTGTGCCTTTAGTGGTTTTTTCAGTTTTGTTTTCTTCTTTCGTTAAGATACTGATTAGCTTGGAACTCAATGCAGATGACGAAGCTGTAGGTGGTGGACGCTTAGTGCTCGCAGGAGGAGGCATAGTTTCATCTGATAGGATATGGCCCAAGGAGACAGGGGCTTTAACTGCAGGGTTGGTCAATGAAGCTGAGAGATTTGTGTCTTTGAGTTGTATTGTTGATGAATAAGCTGTGTTGTCAACGGAGGTACTCTTGCAGTGTTTGGCTAGGTGGCCTTCGTCTTTACAAAGAAAACATGTTAATTTCTCAGTTGATAAGTATATCCAGTACAACGTATTCTCATAATTAATTTGTATGGTCGGGAATCTTTGAAATATCGTCAGGATCTATGTAGACCTGTCTCCTGAACCTTAAGATGTGGCTATAACCCGAGTCGTGCATTCCAGCACGGACAAAGGAGATCTGCGATTTTCTCATAATATTTAGTTCGGCTAATTTATTTTCTATAACATTGTGTGGAATTATAGGACACACGTTAGATAGGAGAATACGTTTTGCTGGAGAGACCAACGGACGAATTCCAAGAACGTGGTTGTTGATGTTTACCACCTTGTGAGCTTCAAGGAGGGTATTGACAACTGTTAGGCTGCTCAGGTATAGGCACACGCGCCCGTGCGAAATTCTTGAGACAAATCTGATATTATTTGGATCTATTAGCTTACCGATAGCCATGGTATATTCCTTGATATTAATACCTTCCACTGAGTCGATAACAATAGCTTGGTCCTTCTTCGGAAAGATTACATTTTGGGCGGCTTGGGCGTAGGTGGACATTGTTGGTGTTGAAACTGTGGTGGTTAACAGACGTTGATGATGGGCATCCCCGATGTCGAAGGTGCTCATTATAGATGGATTATATTACCCACAGGGAAATATATCCAAGAATTGCGTCACAAAGAGGAGAATACAGAAACTTTAACGCACAGATTGTATACACGCGAGAATCGTGAACTCGTCAGCACCAGTGTCAACAAACACATCCGTTCTCCTCGGTGGGTAGAACCCGAATCCCCTGAAATCTTTTAGAATTCTTCCTAACCAAATGGTTCATTTGCGACGTATGGTTCCTCTCAAACATTTTCTGTTTTCAAAGCGTAGAATACATTCATGTGTAATATAAGAACATGAACAATAATTTACAATGCTACAAACAATTTTCCGGGCGGATTTTTAATTTTAATTTGTTGCGAACGCAAAGTTGTGTTCTTGTGTATTTTGATACACAGGTTCTTGGCATAAATGTTTTCCGTCGTCGCGAAATCGAAAGGATACGCTCGAAGGGGAATGCTCGAGGTGTACGCTCGAGGGGTACCTGCTTGGGGTTGCGCGAGGCTATCGTAGCATGGTGGCGCATAGGGATTTCCAAATTACAGGTAAATCCGCTATTATTCTATTGAAATTGTATTTTCTAAAGACAATGGTACCATTGAACTACAACAGTGATTATTCTGTCGTGCCTAGGGCCGTTACTTTCCTTCGAAGGTCGAAGATTTCGAAGCTTCGAAGCTTCGCTTTCAGAAACTTCGTAGGTGATGCGAATCGAAGGTTCAAAGGTTCGAAGCTTCAAAACTTCGATTCTCATCACCTTCGAAGTTCCCTTCGTTCCTTCGAATCCTTCGAAGCTTTGAAGATTCGGAACTTCGGAAAAGTAATAGCCCTAGTAGATACATACCCCTTATTTTAAACGAAATGGCCATAAAATTTATTTTTGATTTGATTATTTACATTTGTTTAAGAGCGGAATAGGAGGTTTAAGATCAGAAATAACTTATTAAAATATGATTTTCTAATTAATGATTCGCGGGTTTCCTGGTCTGATGTTAAGAACGCGTTAGAAGTGCAAGAGCGGCTTATAAATTTGTTCACACCTTCACGCAGCCAATCCTGTTAATATAACTAAATATATGTTTATATAAATATGGTAGTAATGGAAAAGATGAAAAAAGGCACTTCCTCCATTTCGTTAGCTCAATACGACTAATATTATGCATTTATATCGAAGTTCGATTTGTATTGTTTGAAAATAAATTTGAGATTAAATAAAAGTTAAGCATAACATTTTGAATAATGCAATAAAAAAATTTACAATAGGTAGAAATAGAAACATTACAAATATTGTACAATATTAAATGGAAAGAAATTAAGTTCAATATAAGCTAGCGTACGGTTGTTAACGTTGTAGCGGACTCCGAGCGTGGGAAAGGAAGGATCTTCGGACGCGAAGATCCTCTCCTTCCTCAAGTGCTCGCTGTTGAAGCCGGGCCTGAGGACTGTGCAATAAAGTTGACGATTGCCAGAAACCCGGCCCAGTCCTCATGGAGTCCCCGATTGCGTGTTTTCCTCGAGGGTAATTTTAGGAGAAACTTTCCCATACCCTCGAGGAATTTTCCACAAACGACGATTCTGGTGGTCCTCCTCGGACGACGAAAACCCCCGGCCAGAGAACGCCAGAAAGACACGAGCTCGAGTACAGTGAACATCGCTCACGAATACGTAACGAACTATTGGGTTATTATACAAGCCGTTGTACATTCGTGCTTGTACACTGTTTATTATCGTTGTGTTTGTTCTCGCGTTTATTGTTATTCGTTGTTTGTTTATTGTTTATTTTTTATTTGTTACGCGTCTTATTGGGTGAATAAATCATTTGTTATTTTCTCCATACAAACATTTTATTAAAACTTTACCGCACTATTTCCTAAAACGTAAAGAGAGTTCTTTCCAATACGCTTCTTTACGGCGAACGGGCAGAAGAGAGCCTCTTCGCGATCGCGCTCTCCGATGATTTTCGGATATGTTGAAAACTCATAATCTGACAACATTGCGTACTTTAGACTTGACAACGCTGTAGAAGTTTGACGAGTTGAACTCGAGTCGCACTGGATCTGTGATCACAGACGAGATTTAAGAATAGACTTGATGGCCATAGGAATCTGTAGTACCGTCACCTTAAAATGGCAGTGATTCTAGCGTCCTCTACGCTTCGAAAACGGTGAATTCGTGAACGAGATCCAGTGCGACTCGAGTTCGACTCGTCAAACTTCTACAGCGTTGTCAAGTCTAAAGTACGCAATGTTGTCAGATTATGAGTTTTCAACATATCCGAAAATCATCGGAGAGCGCGATCGCGAAGAGGCTCTCTTCTGCCCGTTCGCCGTAAAGAGAGCGTATTGGAAAGAAATCTCTTTACGTTAACAACCTTACGCTAGCTTATATTGAACTTAATTTCTTTGTAACTGTTCCGGTTTTCCGCAGAGTTCCGTTGATCCGCGGCGATGATCCTCGTGCCGAATGAGTTCGTCGGACCGGGGTTCGTGAGGCGAGGAGGACGGCTGGGAAACGGAGAGGTTAGGGGTGCGAAATAAAATACACACGGTCTTGTATTTTACCGGAATAACTGCCGCTCGCGTTTCGCGGGTGTTACCGGGGCTGGTGCGCGGCACGGTTGGTGCTACGGACCTGGTGCTCGGCGGTTATAGGGCATGCGGTTGATCGTGGCTTCGGCCTGCCGCGGGTCGGGTATTTCAGTCCCCGAGGTCGGCGAAGGTGCCAGTCACGGGGCCTCCCACGGCAGTTGACGGTAGTCGAAAGGGCGCTGCCCCTAGGACTCCGGAAACAGGCGCTGCCTGCCTTCTGCGGGCGCTGCCAGCAGGGTAATGTGCAGGCGCTGCCTGCCTTCTACGGGCGCTGCCAGCAGGGTAATGTACAGGCGCTGCCAGCAGGGTGGAGGGCGGATGCGGCGAGGCGCTGCCATGCTGCAGGATCGGGAACGGGTGGAGGTGACTAACAAGCGTGTGTTTTATACTTACACCGGAGATCGTCTTCGGTTCGGGTTTTCCTCGCTTTCGCGCCTATGGGACTAGCTATTCTGGCTCTAGTTTTACTAGTAAAATGTCTCGGTGTCGTACTGGTAACTAACCCTGCGGCCGCGTTTGCAGCGGCTTATATAGCCGCTGCTTGTAGGTGCGGGACGCGGCGCGGCGCGGTGTGTTGTAAACCCTTTACTAGAGAGAGTGTGCTCTTTCTTCCAGACGCGGTCGCCCAGCGCGGGTCTCGAGTCGCGGCGGCGCAGGTTATAATATTTTTCCTGCCGGCCGAAGGCTCGGGCCAAGTGCAGCTTGGCCAGCTCTTGGGCCTCGCGGAGATTCTTCCAGCGTCGGTGGGGTGTGTCGGCAGCATCTTCGGTGGTCGGTTGGCCGGGTGCCCTCAGTTCCCTGCCGTGGTTCAGATACGCGGGGCTGTATCCGGTAGAGTCATGCTGCGCAGTACTGATGGCGAACCGGACTTCGTCCAGTTTTTCGTCCCAGCGGTTGTGGTGTGTCCCCGTGTACTGCGCCAGCATCGTCTTTACGACCTTGTTGGCCCTTTCTACCGGATTACAGTGCGGAGAGTAAGGCGGCGTCCTGCGGTGGGCGGTACCAGTTGCTTGCAAGAGGCTGGTAAATGGTTCGCCGATGAACTGTCGACCGTTGTCCGCGATGACGATCTGCGGAGCTCCGTGTCGTAGGATGACGTCCTTCTGGATAGCGGCGGCGACGGCGACGCTGGTGGCCTTTCGGAGTGGTGTCAACTCGACCCACTTGGTAAAACGGTCAAGTGCAACGAGCAGCCAGATATGGCCACGTCGGGATCGTGGCCAAGGTCCCACCAGGTCTATCGACACTGTATGCCATGTCTGTGTCCCCGGGTTGGCGTGGAGGCGCCCCGGAGGTTGCTGCGGCGGTATCTTATACCGTTGGCAGACGCCACAATTTCGGACGTAGCGTGCAGCTTCCCGGAACATGTCCGGCCAGTAGAATCGCTGAGCCAGACGGACGATGGTCTTGGCGATTCCCAGGTGTCCGGCGGTCGGATCGTCGTGGTATTGGCGTAGGAGCGCTTGACGTTCGGTGGCGGGCACGCAGAGTTTCCATTCGTCTCCCGGTTCGGGCTCGTTGTAATCGAAATGGTGCAAGATGTGGCAGTAGAGTTTGCCGTCTCGAAGCTGGAAATATGGCGCGGATGTTGGATCTTCTCAGACGGCTTCGACCTTTTTCTCGTACCAGGAGTCGGATGGCTGTTTCGGTCGGAGCAGGCTTACACCTGGAGCGGTTTCGGGTCGGGACAGCGCGTCCGCTACCTGGTTTAATTCTCCGGGACGATACTTCACGTCGAAATCATATTGCTGGAGTTCCAGCGCCCATCTTGCGAGTCGTCCGGTCGGGTTATCGGTCCGCTGCAGCCACCGCAACAATTGATGGTTGGTTAAGACGGTAAACCGGTACCCTTCCAGGTACGGTTTCATTTTCCTGATGCCCCATACCACGGCGAGGCATTCCTTCTCCGTCGCGCTGTAGTTCCACTCGGCTGCGTTTAACGTGTGGCTCGCGTACGCGATCACGCGCTCTTCGTCGCCGGTGCCTTGTGTTAATACGACGCCGAGGCCGTGATCGCTGGCGTCGGTCTGCAGCACAAACGTCTGGTTGAAATCTGGACAGGCGAGGATCGGAGCGGAGACGAGCTTTCCTTTCATCGTCTGGAAGGCATTCTCTTCGGCGGCGGTCCACGTCCACCTGGAGTTCTTGCGGGTAAGCCGCGTTAATGGTTCCAGCAGTTCCGCAAAGTTCGGCACAAATCGGCGGTACCAGGACGCCATGCCATGGAAACGGCGTACCTCGCGGATCGTTTTCGGTGCTGCGATCCGTGCAATGGCGCTGGTCTTCTCCGGATCGGTGCGGATGCCCTGCTGATCGACGACGTGACCTAGATAAAGGAGGCTGTCGACGCAGAAGCGGCATTTCTCCGGGTTCAACCGTAGTCCGGCTGCGCGGAGGCGTTGGAAGACTTCGCGTAGGTGTTCCAGATGTTGGTTGAACGTTCCGCTGACGACGATGATGTCGTCCAGATACGCGAATGCGAACGGCTCAAGCTCCGGGCCGATTATTCGGTCCAGCAGCCGCTGGAAGGTGGCTGGAGCCGCATTCATGCCGAATGGCATCACGGTGAACTGGAACAGCCCTTTTCCAGGAACGGTGAAAGCGGTAAGCGGTCGGCTGGCAGCTTCGAGTGTCACCTGCCAGTATCCATTCTTAAGGTCCAGCGATGTCAGGAATCTCGCCCCTCGTAGCTTGTCGAGGGTTGCCTGGATGTGCGGCAGCGGATACGCATCATTTTCCGACCGCTCGTTGAGCTTCCGGAAATCCACGCAGAAGCGTGGTCGACCGTCCTTCTTCCTGACGACGACGACGGGTGAACTCCAGGGACTGCTGGTGGGCTCGATGACCCCTTCCTGCAGCATTTTGTCGACCTCCTCGTCGATGATTGCCTGCATGGCCGGATACCGGGGACGATAACGCTGTTTGTTAAAAAGGTGGACTGTATAATACAATCCAACGACTTTTGAGGGAAAGTAAATTTTTTGTACAGCGAGGTTATATTGATAGTGACCCACCTAATGGTGGGCCGTTTATTAATCAAAATAAATCCCCGTGTAAGATGGCAGTTCGCGACTCCTCCGTCTCCTCCGGTGGTCCCTTGGACGTCTAGCGACGTTGGCGTCTGAAAATTAAATCAGCGAACGAAGGTGTGAAACCACCTATTCGATACGATACGTATCCGTTCGTGACGCTGTTTCCCGTACGCTCCTGATTGCGATAATCGCTATCGAAGGAGGGGGAGTACAGCCAAACTGCTCAGAACGCAGAGTTAGTGGACTGTATATGTTTGACGTATCTCGATACTCGAGAATCCGTCCGCTCGCACTGGCGTAGTCACGGTTAAACCGATTCTACTGCGTGGGCGTCAGCGTGAAGGTGGCGGTTAATCTTACAGGGAGGTTTTAAGGCTCCAAGTTCGATTATCCATCCGAATTAACCCGTGCTTCAACAACCTTGATTCAAAGCTCGCGAGTGACTCAATACGTCACGCGGCTATAGAAATCTAGGTGGAAGACGTGGTCCAACTCACCACTTACACGCACAAAAGCCACTATATATAGAGATATATAGAGGGGGCGTATATTGTAAGTGTTGTTCAACCAGTCACAATCCCCGCTCTGGTAGTAGCTATATAGCACTAGCCACGGCGTATGTGGGTGCGACTATGGTGGTTGAAAGGGTCAAGTCTGCCGAGATCGTCGTCACGCTCTCTCTCAAAGGAGGGTGACAAGGCTAGGACTTACCAATCAATACCTGTGGCTGGACCGATCAATTCCCGCAAAGCGTATAATGAATCAACCTTGTCACAATCCGAGTATCCGTTCTTCTGCAGCACTGGGACGTCAAAGCGTATGCCAGAGTTTATGGCAAAGAAAATGTACTCGGAAAGAGTGTCCTCCGTGTTACACGGGTGGCCGTAAGGAATCGGAAACACGATTCCTTCCAAGAGTTTCTCTTGAACACTTACACGCACAAGATCGACTGTCTGCGTACAATAGAAGCGGCGTATAACGTAAGCGTGTGAATCAAGAGTTTCTCTTGAACGGCGGGCAGTGAATTCGGGGAACGAACACGAATCTCGCGTCAATCACCCCGAAATACACTTGTTGTGCGGTAAACAATAACCATGCACTTTTTAATTGATCGAAGCACGGTCAACACCGGTGCTCGATCGTGGTCACTATTGCCTGTACCTCTATTCGAATATCCTGTCGCGAGCTCGTAAAGGGAGCGTCGCTCGGTCCGAATGGTCGTACGGCAGTGAATATATCACGTTCGATTATCGAGAACTCGGAAAATCCGGAGTTCGATATCTCGTTCGTGTTTGTCAGTTCTCTTACAGCGGGTGGAACGATCTCGAGCACGAGACCAGTTCCGTTCGTACAGTCGTTGCCAATAGCAACGCCGTCAAAGACTTGTAACAAGTATCCGACAGCGCGATTGAAGAGTACGTGACAGGTTATGGTGATCGAAGCTCGGAAAATCCAGAGCTCGATCTATAAATATCGCTATTGTTTTATGGCTCTCTTACAGCGTGTGGGACGATCTCGTAAACGAGATCGGTTCCGGTCGCACAGTCGTGCCAAAGCTGACCCTTAAAATACTTGATACAAGTGTCCAACAGCTCGACTGGAGTGGACTACGAGTTAATTGTTCAAAAAAACTCAGTAAATCCAGAGTTTAATAACTCTTGTGTGGGCTTGGTTCTCTGATAGCGAAGAGAACGATCTCGTAATGAGCTCAGTTCAGGTCGCACAGTCGTGCTAAAACTCGCCGTCAAATACTTGATACAAGTATCGCGGCGCTGTCTCTCTCTTACTCGCCTGTCTCTGTCCAACGTACGTCTGTATGTTGTTCTCTTTGTCTCTCTATACCTTCGCGACACGAGTTTGATTTGAACGTTTTATACGTTGATCCACCGATCGCCGTGTTTATCAGCTGAAATTAGCTGGTAGCCAGAAAGTCACGCCGTTTTTACTTGAATTATTGTTGGTTATTTGGCTCCTCGGGAGAATAACATCGAGGAGGTCACCAACGAATATAGATCGCGATAATCGCGAAATTCAAGCACGTTTCAAACTAACGCGATATTTAAACACTGTTTAAGCGGCGTCTAGTCGGTTCGTTTGATTCTACGCTGAATCAATTGAGTCCGCCCGGTTACGGTCTTGAATTTTTCCATCTCCGCGGCCAGGAAGTTCCGGAGACGGTGTTGTTCGGTTTCCTGCGGTATGCGGAGGCCCGCTTGCAGGCACGGCTCAGCAAGGCACGACGTGGGCCAGGAGGCGATGGCTAGTGGCGGCTGGAGCGGTATCTGGAGCGCCGCGATCGCCTGGATGCCTAAGGGGACCGGTACGCCTATGTTCGGCAGGATGGTGAATTCCTGGATCCATTCCCTGAGCACGTCGTCGCGACCGCATGGCGAGCAAAATCGCCGGGGTGTGTTTCGGTAATTGAACCGTGTATGTCCTCGCTGTTTACACCCGCAGCAATGCGTGGTTGGACTGTACTGGTCGCTGGCCAGCGTAACACTAAGGCGGGCGAGGCGCGACTCCACCGGTTCCAAGGGTGCCGGTTCGGGACGCGTGCTTCGTTCGATCGGTTTCGGCGCGGCGGCCACCGTAGCGCGGACCGGAGGGCGCGAGAGCCGGTTCTTTCAGTCGTTGGCACGCTCGATGCGTTGAATCTGCCGTAGTAGATCGTCCAGGTCGTCGACAGAGTCTGGGTCGATAAGCACGGCGTAATCGGGCAGCACATTCTCATATATTGTTTCCAAATACTTCCGCGCCGGTATCTGGGCCTGTCGCATGAGCGTCAGGAGAGCGTTCATATATAAGTTGAACGGTTCTCCTGGTCGCTGCGTGCGTTCGCGAGCTTCTCGCTCGATTTGGCGTCTGGTCCGGTGCGAGGCGAAGAAGGCCAGGAACTTCTCCTTGAACCTCCGCCATGACGGGATCTGGTGGCGTACGTTTCGGAACCAGAGCTGCGCTTCGCCGTGCAGTAGCTCGCGTAGACCGCGAAACAGTTCGGAATCCGGTACCAAGTAGGCTTCCTGCAGTTCTTCTATGCGCTCCAAGAAGGCGAACGGATCCTTGCCATCGCTGGTGCAGCCCCACTTGCGGATTTGGTCCATCGTATGGCTGGCGGCAGTGGCGGCGGCGGCGATGACGGGTAACGGGTCGGCGGGGATCCCTGGATTCGCGGCGCAGTGGTCTGCAAGTCGTTGCCGCAGCTCCCTGATCGTGCCGGTACTGGGTAGTTGCAGGCGTTGCAGTTTCTGCACGAGCTGCTTCTTCGTAAGCCCGACCGTTTCGTTCGGCTTCACAAGTGGCATCCTTAAAATTTCGCGGGTTACAGGTTTAGTTCGGTACGCGACCGCTAGATGGCGTTAGTGGTCGTGATCGCGACTCGTACGAACGCGGTATCGAGCGTGATCGCGCGTCGTACGGGCGGCGGCCGACGGGTGGCGCGGACGGTATCAATCGCGATCGCGTTTGGTCGAATGGTAGCGGCTAGGTGGCGTGTGCGGTACGCTTAGCGGACAGTTTCGCGCGGGCTAACCTCGTCGCGAAGAAACACGTGATCGCGGTAATTATCCATCGCGGTTGTTTGCACCAGGTGCCTGTTCGGGCGCCATGTAACTGTTCCGGTTTTCCGCGGAGTTCCGTTGATCCGCGGCGATGCTCCTGGTGCCGAATGAGCTCGTCGGACCGGGGATCGTGCGGCGAGGAGGACAGTTGGGAAACGGAGAGGTTAGGGGTGCGAAATAAAATACACACGGTCTTGTATTTTACCGGAATAACTGCCGCTCTCGTTTCGCGCGTCTGGTGCGCGGCGCGGTCGGGGCTACAGACCTGGTGCTCGGCGGTTAAGGGGCATGCGGTTGATCGTGGCCGAAGCCACGATCCCCTGCCGCGGGTCGGGTCTTTCGGTCCCCGAGGTCGGCGAAAGTGCCAGTCACGGGGCCTCCCACGGCAGTTGACGGTAGTCGAAAGGGCGCTGCCCCTAGGACTCCGGAAACAGGCGCTGCCTGCCTTCTGCGGGCGCTGCCAGCAGGGTAATGTGCAGGCGCTGCCTGCCTTCTACGGGCGCTGCCAGCAGGGTAATGTACAGGCGCTGCCTGCCTTCTACTGGCGCTGCCAGCAGGGTGGAAGGCGGATGCGGCGAGGCGCTGCCATGCCGCAGGATCGAGAACGGGTGGAGGTGACTAACAAGCATGTGTTTTATACTTACGCCGGAGATCGTCTTCGGTTCGGGTTTTCCTCGCTTTCGCGCCTATGGGAGTAGCTATTCTGGCTCTAGTTTTACTAGCAAAATGTCTCGGTGTCGTACTGGTAACTAACCCTGCGGCCGCATTTGCAGCGGCTTATACAGCCGCTGCTTGTATGGTGCGGGACGCGGCGCGGCGCGGTGTGTGGACGGTGGGTTTCGGCGCGGCTAGCCGGTTCCGCGGCTCGGTCTGTCCCGGTGGTATTCGGTGCGGTTCGGTAACAGACCATTCGGTAGGTCTGTTACATCTTTCCATATAATATTGTACAATATTTGTAATGTTTCTATTTCTACCTATTGTAAACTTTTTATTGCATTATTCAAAATATTATGCTTAACTTTTATTTAATCTCAAATTTATTTTCAAACTGTTCAGAATTGAACATCGCGCCGCTTTCGCGGATCAGCCGTCACAAACGTGATGATGCGATTCGTCGACTCGGCCGCGTCCGCGATGTCGTAATTCGCAGATTACCGTGCGACAGCACATACGCGTGCCAATAATTAGGCCGGTGGCCCCCCCTTCTCCGTGACTAGGCAAGACGAACCTCGTTCCGTTACGCGGTCGTCTCGCTCTCACTACCGTTTCCGCTGTAGAGCCACCACGTGCGACCAACTATCCTTCTTTGCATTGCGTCACGCACTTGGACCGAGAATTACTCTCACCAAGTTTATTTAAAACTTCCGGTTATTCAAACCTTTATTGTTCACAATTAAAATACATAGTTTACATCAAGTGCGCGATCGCGTTAGTAGTTAAATAAAGACAAGGACACCACGTGTTCACTTCTCAAAACGCAGACTTTTATTTCGGTTCGACCACATCGATTTGCAGTCCCCCATTCTGGGATAGATCCAGCCCCGAACACAAACAATACAAATCGAACTTCAATATAAATGCATAATATTAGTCGTATTGAGCTAACGAAATGGAGGAAGTGCCTTTTTTTATCTTAGTTCCATTACTACCATATATATTTATATAAACATATATTTAGTTATGTTAACAGGACTGGCTGCGTGAAGGCGTGAACAAATTTATAAACCACTCTTGTACTTCTATCGCGTTCTAAATTCCACAATGCAATAACATCAGACCAGGAAACCCATTGCCATTTCATCGAACGAAAGAACACAATTCCGTTCATAATCAGTCATATGCGCTGCTTTCATCCATAAAGCATTAAACAAATTTTCACGAATACCTGGCCAAATGTCAAGTTTACTAAACCATCGAATAATTGTGCGCGGATTTGGAAGGCGAAACTTGAAGACGTCGCGCATTTTATTATATAAGGAGGGCGAAGTATAATGCATTGTCAAACATAGCTTTCGCTGTTTTTTACTGTATGCAAGCTTATTTTGCGGAAACTAATATCACCCAAAGAAAGTTTTTCATTTATTCTTTTTAATACTTTACACTTCGCTGCTAACTGCACGCGAAGAATATTTGACGTATCCTTCACTTGCTGTAATTTCTCTTTAAGTGCTCCCCGAGGAAATTCCGTAGTATTAAAGGTTCGGCGGCTAATTCGAAACGCGCGCGCCGAGTACGGCAAGTTTCAGGACGTGCCCCGTGCACCACCAACCCTTTATCGGTACCTAAGACGGCTCGCTTCGTGGGACTCTATCTTCGTGATTTACTGGCCAAGCAAAGGACCTGTGCACAGGTGGAAGAAAGGGGCAGCTCACACACACGGGCCGAACAACCCGGAGACGACGCAGGCCTCGAACCCCCACAACACCGGACTTTCCGACAAGGAACTCCACGTATAAGGTCCTGCCGCCGTCTCATCCCGTAGGAAGGGGTTCCATACGCGTAGGTTGTGTGAGAGCGCCCTGGGACCGTCAAGGATACCCCGTTCGCCGTAAGGCGATCGTCAACGAAATTTCGGAAAAGTCTAGGGCCAGAGACATTCCGTGGGAGCCCACAATTAAAATTGGCGCGCTAGACCGCCGAATTAGGCAAACCGACGAAAATTAGGGTGGGGATCGCCGGGTAGATCATCGTTACGGAAATCGCGAAGGATCACTGTCGCGTAGGCTCCCGTAGTATCGACTAGAGAATTCAATCTTACTTTTGCGTGTGTGAGTGTGAATTGAGTTGCATGATTGAGAGAAGGAGGCAATTCTACCTCTCCAGCAAACGGTAAGTCGAGCCACAGTGATCCTTACAGTAAATGTTATGAATTGGCTATTAGAGTTTCGCGTGAGGACGATACGCTTCCCGTCTCGTCCTCGGTTTTCCAAGTGCCGAGGCTCGTCTCGCCTCGTGTTCACGCCTCACGCCGTTGACCGGCGTTTTGAGAGAGATTCCGATTTTTCGTTCGTTAAATCAAGGGAGTTTTCCTCGGAGGAGCCGCGACGAAAAGGGTGTGTGTAATTTTCAAGTCGTATATTACGCCGTTCCGTCAATCTCGATCGCGTAAATTCGCGACGACGGGGATAGCGCGCTCGCACGGGCGAGCGAGAGAGGAGATCGCGTGCCGTCGCACGCTCGCACCGTTCCATTCCGGGAATCCTCGCGACAGTCGTATTATAATTGCGCCGTACATCTGCGTTCGCGAGAAATTGTATCGATTGCGTCGAATCTAATACCGAAGTACCGTATGCTCGCAATATTTAAAGAATCGACAAACCCGTGCGACGAATCTCCAACGATTCGTTTCTTTGTATGAAGAGCGCGGGCTCTCGGGTCGCGGCCACGTGGCCGCTCAAATTGTAAATATTAGGACACCGATTAAAACATTAATCTCGAGACTATTCACGCTGTCATTTCTCAACCTGCGAGATCCGCCCTGCCGTAAGGGCCGTCCCCGTCCTTCCTGCGTCCGAACCTCTGACCCTTCGTGAGTCGCGTAACGTAGCTCGAAACTCGGTAACGGAAATTCTCGATTCGATTCTCTAAGTGTACCGCCTCGTTTCGCGTGGTATCCTTCCGATATCTGGCGCCGAAACATCGTCCGTTAATATCGCTATCGAGTTTTCGAATCGCGTTTTGTGCCGGGAGGACCTCGTCCGTACGGCCGGCCGAGGCCCGGTCTACGCGCCTGTAAAATCCCGGAGTTGTCTCATCTTTCGTCCGCGGAAACCGCGTCGAAAAAAGAGCAACGTCACAATACATAAACAATTATTTTACCAATAAATTACTATTGAAATAATAATTCAAATAATGAATATAGAAAAGAATTATAAACATTTATTTTACCAATAAGTTATTGAAATAATAATTCAAACAGAGAATATAGAAACCAATTATAAATGTTTATTTATTTAAAAATTGTTTGAATTATGAATAACAATAAATCACTACTTATTTAAATAGCTAATATTTAAGTATTTAATTATTTAATAAATATGTACGGTCGCATAGTTCACCGTACAATTTAACCTTTTCCGTTTTTACAATCCGTGAAATCGTGCCTACGTGCCGAAGTTCAAAACATCTAATTCGTCACACTCATCTGCAGTTTCCTGGCCACTTTCTCTCACGGTCCTACGTACTTGACCATCACATCTGTTTTTCCTCAAAATCACCAACCCTCTCGTCATCCTTGTCTTCCAATCGTTTCTCTCTTTCTTCGTTCACATCCTTCCCTCACTTCTTTACCTCATCCCTTCCTAAGTAATTTTCCACCACTATTTTCCTACCCCCAAAAAGATCTTTCGACAGACACCATCGAACCCTTGGACTCCACCAATTTTCGTCAGAACCTCATCAACACTCAAAGGTATCGCACGAAATCTCGAGACCCACGCACCGTTCTGTATCACGAACACCAAATTAAAAAGTATTGAGTAAACCTCATCACCAACGAGTCAGTTTTAACCTATTCATCACCGTTCGTAATTAGTCCTCACGACTTTAATTAGGCGTCGAGCACATACGGTCAATCGCGGTCTAAATTCAATCAAATCACCATTCCGCGAGTGTAAGACCGTACATTTTTGGTCCTTCGAGCCGGATCGAGAAAACGAAGACTCTTGATCCAGCATAACACCATTAAAGAAGTAGTTACCAATTAAGCGTAACATCTTCAACCATCGAAGCAACGAGGAAATAGATTCGATCAAGAATCTCAACCTCAACGCACCATCAAGGACATCGAGGAGTGAGCTGCCAAGCAGAAAGCAGCTATCATCATCGAAAGACGCTGTGGATCAAGGCCACAACTGTCCAATCAGGATCTCCTATCACCTGCACGGCGGAAGGAGTTCACGAACTGTCTGTCATCGGTCATCGAGCAGAATACAGCATCACCAGAGCGGTTCCAGTCTCTACGGTTTCGTAAGTCGAACTCAGAACTTGCTCAGAATCACCATTATTTCTTCTATTATATCCTTCAATTTAATCACTTTCCAAAATGGCTCCATCTGTTGAGGAACGCATTAGGGTTCTTAAAGCTAGACGCGCGGCATTCGTCATAGAATTGCAAAACCTTAAAGAGATTTTAGAGACAGAAGATAACCATACAAAGGTTACAGAAATTAATCTTCGTTTAGAAGAAGTAAACACAGAGTACGCAACATTTTCTAAAACTCAACCAGAACTAGACATTGTAGATGATGGTCAATTATTACGTGAAAGAATGACCATTAAATCAGTTTATACACAATTAAAAGCACGAGTTCTTGATTTAGTAGCACAAGCTGAGCAGAAGCCTAAACCTCTCTCGCAAAATGAATCGATAGATTCGGAGATTCAATTGCCTAAAATGAATTTGCCCATTTTTTCTGGAAATTATGAGGATTGGCCTGGCTTTTCCGATCAATTTAAATCAGCAGTTCATGAAAATTCACGATTGACTGATTGTAAAAATTTAATGTATTTGCGATCCTGTTTGAAGGGTGAAGCACAACAAAGTATCGAATCGCTTAGCAATTCAGCAGCAAATTACATCATAGCATGGACTTTATTAGAAAAAAGATACAATCAGCCAGCAGTAATCGTCGCCAACCATTTGCAAGCATTATTTGATTTATCTAATGTGTCCCGCAATGAACATAGAGAACTACGATCATTTTTAAATAAGGTAGAAGCACATTATCGCGCACTCCAATCATTAAAGCAACCGACCACTGATACCTTTATGATCCATTTATTATTATCTAAGATAGACAAGGCTACTTCATTAAAATGGCGCGAACACGTTCGTGAAACACAGTTCCCAAAGTTGGATACATTTTTTGTATTCTTGCATGAAAGGTGTCAAATATTGGAGCCTTATAACTCACCAGTTCAATCCCACCACAATAGTCATAATTCAGGCCATCATAATCTAACATTTCAGCAGAGACACCCCAAACATAATATTCGCGACCATCGCCCCTCACCATCGCTGGTATATGCGACTCAGGTAGCAGTTATCTGCAGTTTTTGTAAGGGAACACATTATTCTCAACAGTGCGAGAACTTTTCTAAATTAACGGTAGAAGAACGTTTTATGCTCGTTAAATCGAAGAATTTATGTTGCAATTGTCTTAAAGACAATCATAAGACTCCTGAATGCAGATCAACTACCTGTAAAAAATGCTTTAAAAGACACCACACCATGTTACACCGCGATACCAATTTAGAAAACCGTAATGCACCGGTCCAATCTAATGTTAGTTGTCTAAATTCGCATTTTTCATCGGAAATATTCCTAGCGACTGCTGTCATAGAATTAATTGATAATTCCGGTCAATCACATGATTGCCGCGTATTGCTAGATTCGTGTTCACATGCTCATTTCTTGAATCATAATTTCGTTAAACGGTTAAATTTAGAACAGCAGCGTATCAGCATTCCATTATCCGGAGCAAACAATATGTCATCCACAATATACAGTCAAACCACAGCTAACATCAAATCTCGTTTCAACAGTTTTTCTAAATCATTAACATTTCTCATAATTGATAAGGTATCACAAAAGATTCCTACTAGCAATATAGAAGGAAATAATCTAAAAATACCGCACAACTTGCCTTTAGCCGATTCGCGGTTTCATGAATCTGCAGAAGTAGACGGTTTATTAGGTGCCCAAATTTTCTGGGATTTATTATCAGTTGGTTGTATAAAACTGCCACATACTGACACCAAATTACACAAAACCAAATTAGGTTGGGTAGTAGTAGGTCAATTAATTAATCAGCGTCGTCATAGGCCCTCGATAACTTGCAATCTCGTAACCAATTCCTTAGAGCACGAAATCTCCAAATTTTGGGAGATTGAAGAGAGATCATTAACCTCGCACCAATCAGTCGAAGAAGGTGAGTGCGAAAACCACTACCTTCGGCACACGGTAAGAGATGCAGGTAGCGGCAGGTATATTGTCCACCTTCCATTCAAGGATAATCTTCACCAACTTGGAGACTCGTATTCCATTGCGTTGAAACGATTCTTAGCCCTCGAGCGGCAATTAAATAAAAACCCAGCAATTAAAATGCAATATCGGGAATTCATGAAGGATTACCTGGAATTAGGGCATATGTCTCTAGTAGATTCACACCAATCAAATGGTTACTTTTTACCACATCACGCTGTAATAAAATCAGACAGTACCACCACTAAGGTTAGGGTTGTTTTCGACGCTTCAGCAAAAACATCAAGCGGGGTCTCATTAAATGATACACTCATGGTAGGAGCAACAGTTCAAGATGAACTATTTCATTTAGTGTTGCGTTTCCGCACACATAAATACGTTCTAACGGCCGATATTGCTAAGATGTATCGACAAATATTGTTAACCGAGGAGGATAAAAAATACCATCGAATTCTGTGGAGAGAGCACTCGAACGAACCCGTTCGTACATATTGTTTGAACACCGTAACTTATGGTACGGCTTGTGCGCCATTCTTAGCCACCCGAACGCTTAGGCAACTCGCCATCGACGAGAGTAATAAATACCCTATTGCATCTCAGGTAGTACAAAAACGACTTTTATGTTGATGACTTGCTAACAGGTGCAACGACCTTTCAGCAAGCCGAAGGTCTCCGAGACGAGCTTATTGCGCTGACAACAAGCGGAGGTTTTCAATTGAGGCAATGGGCTTCTAACGATTCCAGGTTATTAAAACCATTCGCTAACTCCACCGACGAACACATGATTCTTAATTTATCAGATAGAAAAAAGACATTAGGACTATTTTGGCAACCTCACACAGACACGATAGGTTACACGGTGAAACAGAGCACCTCAAATACAAGATTAACCAAACGAGAAATGCTATCCCGCATAGCAAAATTATTCGATCCGTTAGGTTTGTTAGGTCCCATCATTGTAAAGGCAAAAATCTTGATGCAAGAATTGTGGAAATTATCTCTTCATTGGGATGAGTCCGTTCCTATGGACATTTATTCGATGTGGAGTGAAGTTGAAAGAGACCTACATTTAATTGAAACGTTCAATGTCCCACGTTTCATTAATAGCGGTCACCCACGTTCAACAGAATTACATGGATTCTGTGACGCGAGCGAGCGTGCCTACGGTGCATGCTTATATTTTCGATCAACCGATATTCATGGTCACCACCATACTCATCTTATTTGCTCGAAGTCGAGAGTAGCACCACTTAAGGTTCAATCCTTGCCGAGACTGGAGCTTTGCGCAGCTCTACTATTAACGACTCTATACAAATCAACCGTGTCAGCACTAAAAGTTAGTGTCAATAATACATATTTTTGGACAGATTCCATGATAGCATTGCATTGGATCCGAACTCCCCCACATACGCTCAAACAGTTTGTTGCAAGTCGAGTCAGTGAAATTCAACAAAATACTAATATTGACCAATGGCGTCATGTGCCATCTAACGATAATCCTGCTGACATATTATCCAGGGGATCAAACCCTGCATCTTTCATTTCGTCACATATTTGGATCAATGGATCAGTTTGGTTGAGCAAAGATGACTCGTTTTGGCCAACAACAACATTAACACCATTAGCAATTCCAGAGCAGCGACCCGTCACTGTTTGTGCTACTATATCTAAACCTAGATTTTATTTTGAAATATTACGCAAGTTTTCTAGTATCAATAAATTAACTAGAGTCATCGCCTACTGTTATAGATTTTATAATAACAGTGGAAGAAAAAACAATATCATCGGCTCACTCACTATCCCTGAATTAGATAGCGCACATGATCTCATTATAAAATTAACACAGAAGGAAGAATTTCATTCCGAATTTGACATTATACGACAGGGAACAGGTAGCCTTAAGAAGGGTCACATGATCCCGCTTAAGCCATTTATAGACTCGGCAGGTATTCTTCGAGTTGGCGGCAGACTAACCAACTCCAACCTGAGCTATGACCATAAACACCCTCTTTTGTTACCAAATAAGCACCCAGTAACCGATCTCCTAATTAGACATTTTCATATTCTCCATGGTCATTCCGGTACACAAAATACATTAAACGCAATACGTCAAAAATATTGGCTTATAAATGGTAAAATGAATGTGAAACGAATTATTCACAAGTGCATACGTTGTTTTAGAGCAAAACCATCTTTTCCAATTTATCAAATGGGCGATTTACCCAAAGATCGTGTAACTTTCACGCGTCCGTTCTTAAAGGTGGGCGTAGATTATTGCGGTCCTTTTTTCATAAAAGAAAAGAAGATACGAAATACGAAAAAGATAAAGGCATATGTAAGTGTTTTCGTATGCTTAACATCAAGGGCTGTGCATATTGAATTGGTAAGCGATCTTACTACAGATGCGTTCATTGCAGCTTTACGACGATTATTTGCGCGGAGAGGTAAAGCAACTGATCTATATTCAGACAATGCCACGAATTTTATTGGAGCTAACCGGTCATTTAAAGAATTACAAAATATCATTCTTTCACAGTCAAAAAATGACACTCTAAAACTGTTTAATATCTAAAAACAGTTTCGCACACGCCTCGCCACGCGATCTATTTCGATCCTGCCCGTTTCTTGCGAATTGTCGCAACGCGTTCTTATGTATAGGCCTTGTCCGTAACAACGTCTGCCTATACATAAGAACCTCGCGTTTCGGCAGTTTTTCTATACCTCGTCGAGCTCAGCTGACGAGCTCGACTCGTGCATCGCGGTGAACGACCGCGATTGTAAACGTCTTCGGCGCCGGCTGTTTACGTTTCCCGCTGTACTTGCCTCGTGGGCCATCCTTCCGATATTCCATAATTTAAATCCAACGCCTATTTTCCATTGTCTCCCTCGCCGCACCGGTCGTTAGGGCAATGCCCCGATTGCCAACGAACGTTAGGTGCTGGCGGATCCTTGCAATTTCAAAAATCCCACTCCTCAACCCTTCCTAACCGATGGTCCCGAACAAGTATAAATAGGCGCGCCGAAGTCGCGCTCGCCCTCGTCGCTCTTCGACTACAATACACATACCACGATTCTCTAGTTACGTTTTGTGCGCTTCGCAACCGTAATTAACGCATCGATAATTCTCGTGCGCTTCGCGAGACTTCATCACCTCACACACCTCGTGCGCTTCACGTTGTGTGCATCATCTCATTTCATCACCCGCTTCTCCTCTCGTTTCGTAATTCATTCTCGTTATATCATTTACCCTCTGCTCTTGTAAATACCTGGTTTTTAAATACATCAACCTTCTACCAATCATATTTTTCTCTCGCTTACTACTCCGCCTCAACCCACCTTCACCTTCATCCATCTTCCAATCCATCGCTATAGGTAACAACAAAAACAATATTTCATCAGCCAACGTGTCAATTGGCATTTTATTCCACCTCGAGCACCACACTTTGGTGGTATCTGGGAATCAGCTGTAAAATCATTGAAACATCACCTTACACGAATATTACAAAACACTCTATTGACGTTTGAAGCGTTTGCCACCTGCTTAACAGAAATTGAAGCTATCCTTAACTCCCGACCAATCACTCCGATGTCATCAGATCCTACCGATTTGACCGCACTTACACCTGGTCATTTCATCATTGGTGATTCATTGACAAGTATTCCTAAGCGAGATTTTACAGAAACCAAGACAGGTAGACTCTCTAGCTGGCAGCAGATTCAGCAGATTCGACAACACTTCTGGAAGCGGTGGCACAAGGAGTACCTGAATGAACTCACTGTTCGCCAAAAATGGCACCGGGCAGGAAGCAGCGACGTACAACCAGGAGCACTGGTTATCTTGAAGGAAGACAACCTACCACCTCTTTGTTGGCCGCTTGCGCGTATTATTCAAATACATCCCGGCGAAGATGATATTGTGCGAGTAGTCACGGTCAAATCGGCACAAGGGATATACAAGCGAGCTACGAAGAAACTGGCCCCACTGCCAATCGATACTACATATATAGAATAATTTAACACTCCAACACTGTAAATACACATTTAGCATAAGATTAGTCATTAGTCACACTTAGAATTATATGTACATATGAAGCTAGAGTTAAGAACATGTTAAAACGTAAATTACTAGTCTCTAGATCTAAGTACACATCACACCACATTTATACAGTCATCACACGTACATTTCGTTTATCTTTCTTTGAACGTGATCGTTCAAGAGGGGGCGGCATGTACGGTCGCATAGTTCACCGTACAATTTAACCTTTTCCGTTTTTACAATCCGTGAAATCGTGCCTACGTGCCGAAGTTCAAAACATCTAATTCGTCACACTCATCTGCAGTTTCCTGGCCACTTTCTCTCACGGTCCTACGTACTTGACCATCACATCTGTTTTTCCTCAAAATCACCAACCCTCTCGTCATCCTTGTCTTCCAATCGTTTCTCTCTTTCTTCGTTCACATCCTTCCCTCACTTCTTTACCTCATCTCTTCCTAAGTAATTTTCCACCACTATTTTCCTACCCCCAAAAAGATCTTTCGACAGACACCATCGAACCCTTGGACTCCACCAATTTTCGTCAGAACCTCATCAACACTCAAAGGTATCGCACGAAATCTCGAGACCCACGCACCGTTCTGTATCACGAACACCAAATTAAAAAGTATTGAGTAAACCTCATCACCAACGAGTCAGTTTTAACCTATTCATCACCGTTCGTAATTAGTCCTCACGACTTTAATTAGGCGTCGAGCACATACGGTCAATCGCGGTCTAAATTCAATCAAATCACCATTCCGCGAGTGTAAGACCGTACAAAATATATACGGGCGAACACAATAAAGAGTACAAAATGACAACCGAAACCGTAACCAATATAAACCAGATCCCTTCAATCCCTTCTTTCAATGCGTGTTATTTTAATGTATAACTAACATAGATCTACAAAGCATATGTTTTAAATTTTCATTAAGAGCCCAAATAAAAAAGTTTTAAAAAATGCCTTTTTTATTTTTGCATGTAGCCTGATAAATTATAATTTTTGGAAAATCTTGTTTGCATATCATTTCATAAACCAATGCTTCTGATTGATTATAAAAATTCCGGTCGTTTGGTACAATTATAAAAAAGTTATTCCGTTTTAAAGGGCGTTCGAATACTTTCGTGGCTCACTGTACATTGTGACGTTGCAGATTTTGTCACTTTTCCATTATTTTGTGCGGCCAAAACGGCATTTCGAATGAACCGGACCGCCATCTAGCGTACCGAATCGACAGTCGCGAATTTCGAGAGAGCTCCCCGAGGAAATTCCGCGTTGATCACCGATCGGCGGATAATTCAAACCGCGCGCGCCGAGTACGGCAAGTTTCAGGATGTGCCCCGTGCACCACCAACCCTCTCAGGAAGCCTAAGGCGGCTCCCTTCGTGGGACCTCTCCTCGTGAGTTGCTGGCCACCCAAAACGTCCAGTGCACTGGTGAAGAAAAGGATCGCCGACACACACGGGCCGAACAACCCGGAGACGGCTCAAGCCTAGAACCCCCCCAACATCGAACTTTCCTCCTGAGGAACTCCACCTAAAAGGCCTTGAAGTCGTCTCATCCCGCAGGAAGGGGTTCCATACGCGTGGGTGGTATGGAAGCGTCCTAGGTTTGTCTTGGACTCCCCGGTCGCCACACGGCGATCGTTATGGCAAATCCGGATGTTGCCTAGGGTCAGGTGCCATCCGTGGGAGACCCACAAAACTAAAGATTTTGCGTGCGAGACCGACCAATTAGGCATTCCGAATAATGAGTAGGGTGGGGATCGCCGGATAGATCCTCGTTGCCAAAATCGCGAAGGATCACTGTCGTGTCGCCTATCGTAACGTATAATTAGTAAAGTGTATAGCATCTCGTGCACCATCCTACCGAGCCAGGATATACCAGCTCCCGAAAACGGTAAGTCGACCAGTGATCCTTCCCTTTTTATCTCGTGAATGTGGGTTTTTATTGATAATTTCGCATAAGGACGATCCGCTTCTCGTATCGTCCTGGAATTCGTGCGGGTCGAGGCGCATCTCGCCTCGTGTCCGTGGCTCACGCCATTTGCCGGCGTTGTGAGCCTGAAATTTCGTCACGTAACGGAAGTTTTCCTCGGAGGAGTCGCGGCGGAAAAGTGAGTGTAATTTTCGGGGCGTTAAGATAAACCGTCTATCGATCTCGGTCGCGTAAAATCGCTACGGCGGGTATAGCGTGCTCGCGCGAGCGAGCGAGAACAAAGACCGCGTGCCGTCGCACACTCTCTCTCCGTTCCGTTCCGGGAATCGACACGACAGTCAACTGTAATTGCGCCGTCCATCTGCGTTCGCGAGCAATAATATCGATTTCATCGATCTCAATACCGATTTACCGTATCCTCGCGCTATTTAAAGAGTTGACTAACCCGCGCTGCGAACGTCCACCAATTCGCTAAACTTGTATGAAGAGCGCGGGCTCTCGGGTCCCGGCCACCTGGCCGCCAAAATTGTAATTTCCTGACACCGATTAAATTAATCTCGAGACAAATTGATTCGTCATTTCTCAACCTGCGAGATCCGCTCTGCCGTAAGGGCCGACCCCGTCCTTCCTGCGTCCGAACCTCTGACCCCTCGCGAATCGCGTAACGTAGCTCGAAACTCGGTAACGAAAATTCTCGATTCGCTTCTCTACGTGTAGAAAACCGTCTCGCTTCGCGTGGTATCTTTCCGATACCTGGCGCCCGAACATCGTTCGTTAGTATCGCTATCGAGTTTTCGAATCGCGTTTTGTGCCGGGAGGACCTCGTCCGTACGGCCGGCCGAGGCCCGGTCTCAGCGCCTGTAAAATCCCAGAGTTGCCTCTCCTTTTGTCCGCGGAAAACGCGCCGAAAAAGAAGCAACATCACAACATATTAGGGTGGCACTTACTTTTGACATTTGAATTTTTTTACGCCACCCAACAGGATTGTTCCAATTGATAAAACGAAATCCGTACACAGTTTGAGCACTTTCGGATAACGGGAAAACGTGCAACCGGGTCCTTAAATATAAAAATAATTAATTAAATGCTCATAAATATATTTTTCTCGAGTATCTTCCAAACTATTGACTGCATCGAAAAATATGTTGCACAGAATCTATAGATCTGGACAGGCTGCATCTTTTATGTCCTATTAATTTTTTTCGTAAAACAGTTTTCGGAAAAATTGAGAAAAATGACAGAACAAAATCAAAAAATTTTCTTAGAAATTTGAAAACTCAAGTCTGTTTTCATTACCTTTCATGAATAAACATTAACGAAAAATGTGTTATTATTTTTTAAAACTTTCGGAACTTACTTTTTCTTAATTGCATATTACTTTGTAGCAAATTACGTATATTTCTTTTATTAGAAGTAAACAAATTTTCAGAATTACGTTTCGAAAAGCCCTCTAAAATGAATCGTTAAATAAATATGAGTAAATTCGTAGAACATTGTCCGGGTGAGGCAAGAGATATAACGCGTTGATCGCGTAACGACAAATGCGTTATCACATTGTTTACCTCGACCGGACAACGTCCTACGAATTCACTCATACATGTATATACAAATATACTATTCAGTGCCTCTTTGTCGTTCACGCGCTGTCCTCTATGTTCGGCACACGCCAAAGAACGTAGTCCCTATGCCATTTCTGAGACTCTATAGCCCCGAAGTCTTCACAACAATCGAGGGAACACTGTATTATCGGAATTATATCATATTTGGAATCATGTAAGACGTCACGTAGCATGCAGGGATGAAACGCATGCAGCGGGACCGCGGCCCGAGGAACGGACCCTTAGCGCGAGACGAGCGGCAGCTACCTGCGCTTCGACCACCCCCCCTTTTGCAAATATGTTTTCCACGTCGCGTCGATGGGACCGAGGACAGTCAATCCGACTTCAAGCAGACAATTAATCCGACAGTCATTCAAGCTTTTAGCAATATATTCTATCACATAATATTTTTAGATTTCGTCGTTACACGCCTCTTCCCGGTTTGATCACCGATCCACTCGCCACCCATCCTACATATTAATTCATCCACGTAATTCTTTATCGAACTCTTTATTATTCGGAACAGTATGTCAAATAAACGTTAATCTGTTTTTCAACATATGTTTCCACAGATCGATTCTTGGAACAATTATGTGTAAAGAAGTGTAAGGAAATAAATAATGCTCATTTATGAAATATTTTTAAATTACAAATTCAGGTATCTGATATAAAAGTTGAAGTAGGAATTCTAGATTTTCCTAAAATTATGCTTTAATATTTTCTTACGTACAATATTTCTATGAATTATGTTTCTATGAATAATTTTCTATAATTATTCGTTCTCGATATTATTTTTGCTTCCAAAACATCCACTGAAATATGGCGGAGAATGTAACATTTGATGATAATCGATATGTTTCCGTGATGATTCGTCTTCTCGCCGACGCGTCGCGACGAGAATCTCCTCAGTGGTCTTCTGCACCGACGAAATGCCGTCGGTGGCCTTCTGTTTTTCACTCCAGCCAAAATATATCCTAAAGGGCGTAAGAGAACACCGAAATATTCGAGTGACACGAACTCCCGTAAGGCTGGCTGTCTTTAACAGTATCTCGTCGGTGGTCATATCACAGACGACCTCGTCTGTGCCAGTGATGGTATTGTTGCGTGACCACGTGAACATAGTTACGATAGCGCTACTGCGCCATAGGTTGATTAATGGCCATGAGAGGGAAATTGGAATATAAAAGTAATGTCTAGGCCAAAATTGCGGATTCGTTGTATATTTCATCGCAGCAGGAATAGCTTAGAATAAGTAAAGAGACGACGAGAGAGTTCCCACGGAAAACCTAGATGTAATCCTGATGTGCGAGACTAATTGAGGAATTTAGGCACAGTCACGTATCTCCTCGAAGGAGTTCTCATATTTCACTTAGAAATTCGTAGTCCCAAACTCGCCAGAACAGGAACTCATAAACCCTCGGTCAAGGAACTTTCCCTCAGACCTCTCTCTTGCGCCGTCCCACCGTGGGACCCCGCGGTCTAGATCTTCGCGCGTAAACACCCCCACATCCCTTGTTTTGGCGCGCTTCCACGGTGCCACCACCGCCAATCACCGTCAAGCTACAACTTGGAGGGAGACCATCCAGCGAATCAACGTCCACCTGGAGATGCCGAATTTTCCTATTGGCCAAGGAAAAGATGCAGGAGCGGAAGACCGAGGGAGGACGAGGAGCCTTCTCGGAGAAGCAGATATCAGCAGATATTATTCTGGAGTCATAGAGTATAGACCTCGAAACTTCATCTTCCACATATTTTGTTTGAAAGAGTGTTTTCTTATATCAACATCCACCTTCCACGAGCAGAGCGCTTCAGCGCTCCACGGGCACCCGAACCTACCAAAGTCCCTGAGTTCCACCACGCGCAGCCGCAACAGTATATTGTCTCGGTTTTTTCGCGCATGCACGACTAAATGCAGGAACGTACCGTACGTCTTATGTTTGTGGGGAAAATAGGGGAGAACTGTTATTGGCGGGAAATCGGACAGAAGAGTGCAAGACGACACGACGAGACGACCGTACTTCGAAATTTTGGTAAGTTAATGTTAATATATTCGACTTCATAATGGCAACTAGTATTGGAGAAGGAGCTACTTGTCAATTCATATTTGAAAATCGAAAAAAAATTTGCGAAACTATGCAGGGTGACTAAGGTACCCCATTTTAGCCCAACTTTGTACTTTACTGACGCTAAAATCGTCGCGCATGCACGAGAAAACCGAGACCATATACCATGACTGGTCTGTGCCCGTAGTAAAAATAAAGTATACGGAATATTCAGTTCTCGATAATACGCCTAAATTTGTGAACCATTGGTAATATTGTACGTGACACCGAAATGGTACGGGGGCCACTGTGGCCTCCTGAGGCCAAGGTTCGAAGGATCTGACCACGGAGTGAGGAGGTGGTTATGCCTTCTGCTAAGAGCACTGTGATTGACCGCTCAGGACCGCTCAGGACTTACCCCAAAACCGTAGAGAAGAGCAATCGCCCTTTCTTTAAAAAATATGTAACATGTTAGTGCGATTTCTAAATACTACTTATTATGGAAATGAAGAACGAATATAAAATTGATTACACTAAACTTGGATGTTTATAAAAACTCAATTATACGTGTGGAATCATGACATTGACAAAATATAAAAGAAAACATTTTGTTGATAATTAAGACATTTTATTTTTATTATCATTACATTTGTCATTCATCACAGAAGTCTTATAAAATATTTAAAATAACATTAATATGTAAAATAAATCCTCGAAAAGTCTCGGAATGGGTAAATGTCGCAAACATGAAGAATTTGTTTAAAAAATGTTTTGGACAGAAGTCATAGGGCTTTAAAAATTCTATTGAATGGTCATATTCATTTCACCTTAAGCGGAGATTTTAAGGTCACATTAAATCTTTTTTTTCAATGGAATACACCATTTTAAATCATATAGTGTTTAAAATTGTCGACGAAATTTTTCGCATCTGATAGGTCTTCTAAAACTTTAAAACCTTTGTTCAAAACATTTTTCTGGTAAATGCTTTGTTGTTTAAATATTTCGTTGACCCATTTTTATGCACTTTGAGGTATAAAATTATTGTATGAAACTTATGAAAAAGTAAATATATTAACAGAGAAATTCCATTAAGCACCGTATAAATTATGCTATGTTTTTTGTTTCTTATAACTAATCATAGGTACTGCATTATTATCAGCCCATTCAAGAAAAAACTGTTTTATCTGAATTGCACATTCAATCATAAAAAGACAATCTCCTTCAGCACTGTGTGCATTCAAAGGATCAGTACCACAAATATGTTTGTACACAGTTGTTAATTTAAAATTACTTGGTTTATTATTTACAAAATCTAATTTCCTTCTAGTTTTATTGTCTTTTATGTTCAATAAATTTGTACTAGGATATTTGATCATTTGAGTTTCCGGTGTTTTTTCATTAGCTTTTTGAATTTCCTCATAGTAATTGGTATGTGAGCTACCAGAAATATTAGTAAAGCAAGTTTCCTTTCCTTTATTTCGATGCTCGGTATTATCTAATGCATCTGATAATATATCATTCCAATCATCGTCTAACGATATATCAATATTTTCAGTGTTATAAGTAGATGTATTAGGTTGTATAACACTCTCTTGACTTAGTGAATGTTTACTCAAGAAGAAATTTTGAATCAAATGCAGCATATCAATACAAAGAATTTCTTTACTAACATCCTGTAATAGAACAAACAAATTATATGAATAAAAACATATTAAAATTTATAAGTATAATGTAATATATACGTAAATAAATCATGCTATTAATACTATTATTTTTCTTACCTTATTAATATTTTCAAGTTCCGTTAAGAATATGGGATAATCATATTTATATCCATTATAAGCTACAAAACAGACTGGTGGTATAAGTCGTTTTATAAAATTTATAATCAAATCATGTGTTTCCCAGGTAAAAGGTTCAACATTTTCTAAATTTTGACTTGACAAGCCTAAAATAGAAAACTTATGATTGTTAAATATAAACTGAAAACGAACTACTTCATAAATATGGTATAAACCAATATATTTGGTTTATAATAAATTTTAAAAACCAATATATTTGGTTTACAAAACCAATAATTCTGTGTAGTTTTTTCTATGTAGTGACAACTTGCACCGATGAACACCTTTATTTTGTCACTATCAATCTCCAGTGGTGTTCCCCAGCAAGATGCATCTTTAGTGTTGAAATCAGCAGAATGTAATTTGACAAACTAATATTAGCACACACGTTCTGATACTGCATCTTCACCATATACATTTTTAAAGTAAAATAACAAAATATGAGCAAAAATGCTCATTTTGATTTCCATGTTTAAATTAACAGGCAATAAAAAACACTTAACCAATCTGCACACAATTTTTTTTTAGAAAGTAAGGTTGAGATGTCCTATGTCAAATAGATGGTTTCCAGGATTGAACTGAAGATATTTACGTTTCACAATGCCTATAGTAACCTGACACGAAAACCACATAGACTTATTGGCCAACCTAATATAATTTTGAAGCCCTTAATAGTGATAAAGTGTAGTAGTTTCTGTAAAACAATGAAACTCTGAGGCAATAATAATAGTAACTCTCCTATATGTATATATACTATAAGAATATAGGGTCTACGAAGGCCAATTTTATAAGAAATTTAACATTACTAATTTACTACAAATAAAAAATTGAAGAAAGGAGGGCTTTTTAACTTGCTTCTTAACAGAAAACACTTTTTGTGAGAGTATAAAAAAGCTTGCTGGACAATGTATTAAATATGTTAAAATTTGAAAAGCCAATAATCAGAAATGGTATTATTATAATTAGTTTATTCTTATTGTAACAATCTTTATGACTATGTACATGGCATACAATCACTTTCATATATCTTTATGCATATAAAATTCAAACAATTCTAATTAGACCATAAACACAACTAATTACATTAAAAGAGCAATCTTATGTTTAGTCATAAAGATTATTATGCTTTGCTATGGTTCATATTAAGAGTAATACAGTAAAAATAGAAATAATATAGTAGAAATCAAAATACCTGTTATTGTTTGAACCTTCTGGCAAATATATTTAACTGGATTTATTGGTAAAACTAATTTACTTAAAACTCTTGGTAAGGTTTTTGTAGCATCAGATATGGCACTTCTTGATACTGCTATTAATGATAACTCTGTGATTTTCGGCATGCAATTATTTGTAATTAACCCAGTCGTTTCCAAATCAAAGAATATAAACGTGTTTAACATTTTTAAGTAGAATAATCTAATGGATAAATCAAATTAATGTTCCAAATATTATATTGTATACTGACAGTCTGCTGATAATTATCTGTCAGTCTAGAGGCTTTATTGGTATTATACATGTAGAATCCACATATATCTAATCTAATATCTAATCTAATCTACGTATATTAATAGATGATAAAATAATGATTCATTGTGCAATTAATCAAATGAAATGGTTTCAGCACATCATATTCATAGTTATATTTGCAATGAAATATACTCTTACTGCATATACCAAAAATAAGGAAATGTAAATTAATAACTAAATATTCATAAAAAAGTAATCATCATCGATTTTGATAATTTTTAATCATTACGGGTCGTCGTACATATGATTTTTCATATACTATTTACATTCAATATACATCTTTATACTGGGCATGTATGATCAGAATTGAACAGGAATATATACACCCTCCACATTCCTATTTAAGCACCAGTTTTATATGAGGACTATTAGGAGTCCTGATCCCACAATACTTACACTTACATTTCTTCCGTTAATTGTTATTATACAAGATAAGGGCTCCTATAAGAAGTCTTTCTTCGCCGTTATTACATGTGTGGCGAAGGGGAGAATCACTGATATATATACTATCAGCAGAGAGGATATGAGAGTGCTAACGCCCGGTTTTGCCGTGACGGTACACTGCTGCCCCCTAGTCTAAATTTAGTCTGGAGCAGCTCCTACTTCATTTTCAGCTTGGACAAGAACCTACTTCATCTTTAGCCTGGACACCGACGAGATACTGTTAAAGACAGCCAGCCTTACGGGAGTTCGTGTGCCCGAATAATTCAAGCGTTCTCTTACGCCCTCTAGGATATATTTTGGCTGGAGTAAGAAACAGAAGGCCACCGACGATATTTCGTCGGTGCAGAAGGCCTCTGAGGAGATTCTTGAGACGGTGAGACGGCAGACAGCAATGAGATCAGATGTTACATTATCGAACAAACATTTTGGTGTTGGTTTTTAAGGCTTAAAATACTAAAAGTAAAATTAATATCAAAGACAAAAAAATCCTAGAAATTTTGTACGTAAGAAAGTATGAAAGCATATTTAGGAAAATCAATATTCAATAATTCCTATCTCTGAATTCATACGAAATACCTCATTTTGTAATTTAAAAATATTTCATAAACAAACATTATTTCCTTACACTTTTTAATAATAATTGTTCTAAGAATCGATCTCTGGAAACATACATATGTTGAAAAACAGATTAACGTTTATTTGACATACTATATCGAATAATATAGAGTTCGAAAGAGACTCGCGGGGATAAATTAATATAATACATATAATATAATTGTAGGAGCATCGATGCAAACAGCGATTAAAAAATAAAAACGTTATTTGTCACGCGACAAAAGAAATGATTATGGTTATCTGTATTCGACACGCGTCGAATAAAGTTTTATTCGATGAAAATTTATTCGGCGAATAAAGATAATTTTTTTATTCATCGTTAGCGGTGAATAAAGTTATCATTTTCATCTGTACCTTTATTCGACGTTTTATTCGACTTCGAATAATTTTCTGAGCCGCATTCGAATACTATAGCGAAGACCGAGCAGTCAAAGATTGGCACACGCGTTACAATGTATCTCCCAATAACTAGAGCAGGGATCGAATAAACTGTGAACTCTCATAAATCGAAGTTCTTTCTGGATATGTTGCTACCGTAAAAATTTGTTCGATGTCCTTTTTCAATTTCCAAAGAAACCTGAAATTTTCGAATTCTTATGTTTTCCTTTTTTGTAAATAAGATTTTCAACCGAAAAATCGGCAAAAATTCTTAAATATATATGTCGATAATCGCAATTCGTCAGATTTTTTCAATATTTTTGCATGCAATTAAATACGGGTGATTGGCCGAAAACCATTAAAACGGGACTGCTCTAGGTAGGTCCTTTAAAGAGAAAATATTCCAAATTTAATTATAAAAAAATATTTTAAATAGGAAGTTAAATTTTGACAAATAAAATAAGATTAGATTAGATATAAAATAAGACATTCAGCGTTCAAGAGAGACTGTTCCGCGATCACATGCCGAACGGAGAAAAGGATGGAGTAAAGCTCGAGGGCCTGGGTCGCCGAGGAGTGTAACACAATACGGGTCGGGTATATCGGTGTGAGACCACTACTAATCCAACAACAAAACTTCTTCATTTTTCATTATTTTTTTATCGGATTTTCACAAACATACTTGTAGCATTTTTCTGATGAAAATGATACGAAATATGATGTAATTCCGATGATATTTACTCGTGTAATGAACGGCGAAAGGTTCGGGTGCAAGGAAGGACAGCGTATGGGAAAGAAAGAGACGCGGAGAGTCCTACTTTTAAACCTTCGCGTTCGACTGCCCGATTTTCGCCGCGTCGCGCGTCGCACAATGGTCCCAATCGAAGAATTAGCTGTTCAGAACTATTGTAGTCGTTGAATTCAGCCCGACGTCAGCAATAACATTATTAAGTAAAAAATATATAGTGACGATTAGAAAATCAAGGAGACCTTACAATTTTATCGAATAAAAAAAATTGTTTTATGTAAGGCATGCAGATGTCTTAGAACTCAGATCGTACGTGTCCAAAACTACCGTAAAAGTGCGTATCAATACAAATAATTTCGCTCGGAGTTCGTCGATGCTTTCTCAAGCAATGTCAAAGTATTCTGCCCTCCCGAGTCCTTCGGCTTCCACCTTATTTCGAGCTTCGCCTTCCGGGGTCTGGTGCGTCAACGTGACGCCTAGGCTGGTCGTAATTCTGGGGCGCGGGCGTTTTACATTTAATTTTTTATATTGAAATTTATAGAAGAGTGACTACCGAGTAATTTTTATCAGAAACATTTTTTGTCAGAGCACTGGAAATGCTTGAAAAATTACAATAACGTGTGAATAATGAATGATATTTAATGTATTCTTGCAACAACAGGTGATATTTGAAATCTGTCTTCACATCTGTAATTCTTATACGAAGCCACACAACTTTACCATGTACAGTATTTCATCGATAATGGTCCACAACACGGATCTGCGCAGGGACGTTTGTAGTATAATAATTTAAATTTTATAATTTGTTTCTATATTCATTATTTGAATTGTAATTTCAATTATTTATTGTTAAAATAATTGATTAAATAAATAAATTTTTACAATTTGTTTCTATGTTCATTATTTGAATTATTTCAATAATATATTGTTCAAATAATTGTTTAGACAATGTACACGTATTTACACAATTAATATAGGAACACGTTTCTATAGAGTATAAAAATTTATAATCTACAGAAATTTTTATAATCTATAGAAATGTGTTTCCATATTCACTATGTAAATACTTGTACATTCTTTAAATAATTATTTTAATAATGAATTATTGAAATAATTCACATAATGTATATAGAAACTAAATATGAAAATTTATTCATTTAAACCATTATTTTAACAATAAATAATTGAAATAATTCAAATAATGAACATAGAAACAAATTGTAAAAATTTATTTATTTAATCAATTATTTTAACAATAAATAATCGAAATAACAATTCAAATAATGAATATAGAAACAAATTATACAATTTATTTATTTAAACAATTATTTTAACAATGTGCTATCGAAAAGATAATTCAAATTATAAATATATTATCTTAACAATAAATTATTGAAATAATTCAGATGGCGAATATAGAAACAAATTATGAAAATTTATTTATTTTATCCGTTAACTGGAAACGAATCAAAGGTTCGAAGGTCCGAAACTTCGATTTTCATCACCTTCGTAGTTTCCTTCGTTCCTTCGAATCCTTCGAAGCTTCGAAGAGTCGTAGCTTCGCAAAAGTAACAGTCCTTGTTTATACGCGAGGAATATCATTGTCTAAGGTTTGCCGAACGTAGAGAAGGATAGCCAAGCTCGAGAGGCCTCGGTTACCGAGAAATGTAAACATACCTAATCCGAATTTCCAACTTCTTTATTTTTCATTATTTTTTTATGGGACTTCGATGACCATATTTGTGGCATTTTTCTAATAAAAATCATACCAAATGTGATATAATTCCGATGATATTTACTTGTGTAATAGACAATTAAAGTTTCGGGCGCGAGGAAGGATAGCGTATGGAAAAGAAAGAGACGCGGAGAGTCGCAGTCGGCGGCACAGTTCAAAGGCTCGCGCGTCCTCACAATGTATTACCAAGGAATAGCTTTTTATTATTACTTATTTTTTTATGAGACTTTTGCTAATAGATTTGTGGCATTGTTTTGATTAAAATGATACCAAACACGATATAATTCGGATCATATACAGGTGTATGGTCATTATGTACAGGTAGGTACATAACATCGGTGAGGCAACAGTAATGCAATGATGACACTTTTTCATTTTTAGTTAATCTTTTAGGAGACTTTTACCATCATATATGTCATATTTCTCTGATCAAAATAATTGCATTTAATAATTGCAGACAGTGCTGTCGAGCATTAGAAGTGGTATTATCGGAAAAATAAGTAATAAAAATTACGTTTCTGCTTTCTACTAAGGATCTCGATAAGAACGATTGAATTTGATCGTTTCTTGTAGATTGTATTTATTCTTCCTTTTTATTCTATAATTATTACAGAATATTTTTTCTTTAAGAAAAATTATTTTATAAAGATCCCATTAATTAAATTAAGTGTAAATTCTGATATTTTATAAATTCCTACATCTACAGGCTATCGATTATGAAACAGTGATTCCAATGCTGAACAATAAGGAAAATAAGTAGGCGATAAGAATTTAATGAAATTATACAATAATATGTAATTATTTTCCAAGAAATCACAGAATGGATAATGACAGTCTTAATTTATTTATTACCTAAGGTATTACATCCATTTACCTCTACGCCACTCATGCAGTCGTGCGCAGTTGACGAGCAAATGTTCTATGTAGGTAGAGAGCGCGGAACTTTTAGCACCGTGGAACTTCATAAGTCTACTTTATCCATTCCACGAAACCACCGGCGATGCCATCGGACCCGTTACCGACCGGTTTGAGAGCCCATCAGAGCCCACTTTTCGGCGACACCGAATCACCGACGAGATACTGTTAAAGACATCCAGCCCCCGTGTATTCGGTTGCGCCGAAAAGTGGGCTCTGATGGGCTCTCAAACCGGTCGGTAACGGGTCCGATGGCATCGCCGGTGGTTTCGTGGAATGGATAAAGTAGACTTATGAAGTTCCACGGTGCTAAAAGTTCCGCGCTCTCTACCTACATAGAACATTTGCTCGTCAACTGCGCACGACTGCATGAGTAGCGTAGAGGTAAATGGATGTAATACCTTAGGTAATAAATAAATGAAGACTGTCATTATCCATTCTGTGATTTCTTGGAAAATAATTACATATTATTGTATAATTTCATTAAATTCTTATCGCCTACTTATTTTCCTTATTGTTCAGCATTGGAATCACTGTTTTATAATCGATAGCCTGTAGATGTAGGAATTTATAAAATATCAGAATTTACACTTAATTTAATTAATGGGATATTTATAAAATAATTGTTCTTAAAGAAAAAATATTCTGTAATAATTATAGAATAAAAAGGAAGAATAAATACAATCTACAAGAAACGATCAAATTCAATCGTTCTTATCGAGATCCTTAGTAGAAAGCAGAAACGTAATATTTATTACTTATTTTTCCGATAATACCACTTCTAATGCTCGACAGCACTGTCTGCAATTATTAAATGCAATTATTTTGATCAGAGAAATATTACATATATGATGGTAAAAGTCTCCTAAAAGATTAATTAAAAATGAAAAATTGTCGTCATTGCATTACTGTTGCCTCACCGATGTTATGTACCTGACCTATACATAATGACCATAAACCTGTATATGATCCGAATTATATCGTGTTTGGTATCATTTTAATCAGAACAATGCCACAAATCTATTAGCAAAAGTCTCATAAAAAAATAAGTAATAATAAAAAAGCTATTCCTTGGTAATACATTGTGAGGACGTGCGAGCCTTTGAACTGTGCCGCCGACTGCGACTCTCCGCGTCTCTTTCTTTTTCATACGCTATCCTTCGTCGCGCCCGAAACTTTAATTGTCTATTACACAAGTAAATATCATCGGAATTATATCACATTTGGTATGATTTTTATTAGAAAAATGCCACAAATATGGTCATCGAAGTCCCATAAAAAAATAATGAAAAATAAAGAAGTTGGAAATTCGAATTAGGTATGTTTACATTTCTCGGTGACCGAGGCCTCTCGAGCTCGGCTATCCTTCTCTACGTTCGGCAAACCTCAGACAATGATATTCCTCGCGTATAAACTAGGACTGTTACTTTTCCGAAGCTTCGACTCTTCGAAGCTTCGAAGGATTCGAAGGAACGAAGGGAACTTTGAAGGTGATGAAAATCGAAGTTTCGGACCTTCGAACCTTCGAACCTTTGATTCGTTTCCAATTAACGGATAAAAGAAATAAATTTTCATAATTTGTTTCTATATTCGCCATCTGAATTATTTCAATAATTTATTGTTTAGATAATATATTTATAATTTGAATTATCTTTTCGATAGCACATTGTTAAAATAATTGTTTAAATAAATAAATTTTATAATTTGTTTCTATATTCATTATTTGAATTGTTATTTCAATTATTTATTGTTAAAATAAATAAATTTTTACAATTTGTTTCTATGTTCATTATTTCAATTATTTCAATTATTTATTGTTAAAATAATGGTTTAAATGAATATCTTTTCATATTTTGTTTCTATATACATTATGTGAATTATTTCAATAATTCATTGTTAAAATAATTATTTAAAGAATGTACAAATATTTACATAATGAATATAGAAACACATTTCTATAGATTATAAAAACTGTAGATTATAAATTTTTATACTCTATAGAAACGTGTTCCTATATGAAATATGTAAATACGTGTAAATTGTCTAAACAATTATTTGAACAATAAATTATCGAAATAATTCAAATAATGAACATAGAAACAAATTGTGAAAATTTATTTATTTAATCAATTATTTTAACAATAAATAATTGAAATAACAATACAAATAATGAATATAGAAACAAATTATAAAATTTATTTATTTAAACAATTATTTTAACAATGTGCTATCGAAAGAAAAATTCAAATTATTATACTACAAACGTCCCTGCGCAGATCCGTGTTGTGGACCATTATCGATGAAATACTGTACATGGTAAAGTTGTGTGGCTTCGTGTAAGAATTACAGATGTGAAGACAGATTTCAAATATCACCTGTTGTTGCAAGAATACATTAAATATCATTCATTATTCACACGTTATTGTAATTTTTCAAGCATTTCCAGTGCTCTGACAAAAAATGTTTCCGATAAAAATTACTCGGTAGTCACTCTTCTATAAATTTCAATATAAAAAATTAAATGTAAAACGCCCCGCCCCAGAATTACGACCAGCCTAGGCGTCACGTTGACGCACCAGACCCCGGAAGGCGAAGCTCGAAACAAGGTGGAAGCCGAAGGACTCGGGAGGGCAGAATACTTTGACATTGCTTGCGAAAGCATCGACGAACTCCGAGCGAAATTATTTGTATTGATACGCACTTTTACGGTAGTTTTGGACACGTACGATCTGAGTTCTAAGACATCTGCACGCCTTACATAAAACAATTTTTTTTATTCGATAAAATTGTAAGGTCTCCTTGATTTTCTAATCGTCACTATATATTTTTTACTTAATAATGTTATTGCTGATGTCGGGCTGAATTGAACGACTACAATAGATGTGAACAGCTAATTCCATTGTGCGACGCGCGACGCGGCGAAAATCGAGCAGTCGAACGCCTCTCCGCGTCTCTTTCTTTCCCATACGCTGTCCTTCCTTGCACCCGAACCTTTCGCCGTTCGTTACACGAGTAAATATCATGGGAATTACATCATATTTCGTATCATTTTCATCAGAAAAATGTTACAAGTATGTTTGTGAAAATCCGATAAAAAAATAATGAAAAATAAAGAAGTTTTGTTGTTGGATTAGTAGTGGTCTCATACCGATATACCCGACCCGTATTGTGTTACACTCCTCGGCGACCGAGGCCCTCGAGCTTTACTCCGTCCTTTTCTCCATTCGGCATGGGATCGCGGAACAGTCTCTCTTGAACGCTGAATGTCTTATTTTATATCTAATCTAATCTTATTTTATTTGTCAAAATTTAACTTCCTATTTAAAATATTTTTTTATAATTAAATTTGGAATATTTTCTCTTTAAAGGACCTACCTAGAGCAGTCCCGTTTTAATGGTTTTCGGCCAATCACCCGTATTTAATTGCATGCAAAAATATTGAAAAAATCTGACGAATTGCGATTATCGACATATATATTTAAGAATTTTTGCCGATTTTTCGGTTGAAAATCTTATTTACAAAAAAGGAAAACATAAGAATTCGAAAATTTCAGGTTTCTTTGGAAATTGTAAAAGGACATCGAACAAATTTTTACGGTAGCAACATATCCAGAAAGAACTTCGATTTATGAGAGTTCACAGTTTATTCGATCCCTGCTCTGGTTATTGGGCGATACATTGTAACGCGTGTGCCAATCTTTGACTGCTCGGTCTTCGCTATAGTATTCGAATGCGGCTCAGAAAATTATTCGAAGTCGAATAAAACGTCGAATAAAGGTACAGATGAAAATGATAACTTTATTCACCGCTAACGATGAATAAAAAAATTATCTTTATTCGCCGAATAAATTTTCATCGAATAAAACTTTATTCGACGCGTGTCGAATACAGATAACCATAATCATTTCTTTTGTCGCGTGACAAATAATGTTTTTATTTTTTAATCGCTGTTTGCATCGATGCTCCTACAATTATATTATATGTATTATATTAATTTATCCTCGCGAGTCTCTTTCGAACTCTATATTATTCGATATAGTATGTCAAATAAACGTTAATCTGTTTTTCAACATATGTATGTTTCCAGAGATCGATTCTTAGAACAATTATTATTAAAAAGTGTAAGGAAATAATGTTTGTTTATGAAATATTTTTAAATTACAAAATGAGGTATTTCGTATGAATTCAGAGGTAGGAATTATTGAATATTGATTTTCCTAAATATGCTTTCATACTTTCTTACGTACAAAATTTCTAGGATTTTTTGTCTTTGATATTAATTTTACTTTTAGTATTTTAAGCCTTAAAAACCAACACCAAAATGTTTGTTCGAGAATGTAATATCTGATCTCATTGCTGTCTGCCGTCTCACCGTCTCAAGGATCTCCTCAGAGGCCTTCTGCACCGACGAATGCCGACGAAATATCGTCGGTGGCCTTCTGTTTCTTACTCCAGCCAAAATATATCCTAGAGGGCGTAAGAGAACGCTTGAATTATTCGGGCACACGAACTCCCGTAAGGCTGGCTGTCTTTAACAGTATCTCGTCGGTGATTGCATGCAATGTCTGTAGGTATCTTAAGTCTGTGCCCCGGGCGTGAGCACTCTCAGTACTCTCTGGTATCACTGCTTAGTCGATAGTTTTTAGTCGATGGTGCCCTTCACTACGCCTTATTTTGTTGAATTCGCTGATTGCCGTCAAAACGCGCGCTTTTCGTTAGTCGCTTGTTTTCCTACGTTTTCCGATTTCTGAGTGTTGACACGTGAGAAAGACTGCTGTATAAGAGGATAAAATAAAAAGCGTCATTTTCACTGACTGCGTTGTAGAAACTCTGAAGGCGAACGCGACACCCCGTTCCCTTAATTGTACTAGTTTCTTCGACGTCCATTCTGTTCAACAGTTCTTATTACAAATTACAATTCCTATTTTGTTCGCCAGCTTTTTATATAATTATTGTTTTTTTAATAAGAATATAGATATACGTACAATTTATAATTACGATATAACGATTATATTTCAATAAATTTTTTATTTGCACAAGATAAACAATTCAAAATACATAAATAGAACAAAACTTATCTAACTTAGTATTCACTAAATTTCTTAAAACTGTGCATATCATTTTGATACCATGAAACTTAAAACTGTAACAGTAGAAATGTAATTCAAATAATATAAGTTATATAATAAGAAGATAATAGAAATATGTCGATGGTCATTTAAATAATTATTTGACAATTTTTATTACCCCATTGTTAACATTTTTTGAAAAATTTCAATGTAATCCTTTAAATTTATGTTTAAACAAATGTTTACGTTTCATAGTGCTATATAAATCGTAAAATATTTGCTTTACTTTGAATTACATAATTAGTTTATTTTATCATTAATGGAAAAATATAAACATCTTGAATAGTGGTTACATAAAATAAATTGAAATTGACTCTGTTTCTGCTGAAAAATATTTTCTAAAACATGGCACACCAATTTATATTAATATTGTTCAAGACCAATGATGTCTTTTCTTGTAAGATAATGGTTATAAAAACAAAAATGATACACTTTTTAAAATACGGTCTACAATGTATATTCGGAGATAATATTTATAATATTTTTAACTTATTCATAACTTGTACAGCAAGGAAAGATATTGTTTCAAATCTGCCAGTTTATATTTTTTATCTTATTACAGTTAATTTGTTTTGGACGAGTATTATTATAATGCCAATTTTGCCACTTGTATTTTTACATTTACATCGCATTATAATTATATTTTCAGCTAATATAATTTAGGAAACAATACAATTGGATTTTTCTTGTACATTTCCATCAGCTTTTTCAATTTCGATCAATAACGTATGAAAAATATCAGCAACAGACTAGAAAAAAGAATAGATGAAGTTAAATTTGCAAAACAGATATTATAAGAAATTAAGTGAACTTACCTCGTTTTGTTTTGCACTGGTTTCTAGGAAAGCTGCATGCCAAGAGTCTGCCAGTCGCTTACCTTGTTCTGTCGTTATCATTCGATCTACGTATAAATCAGTTTTATTTCCTACTAATACGATTGGAACACTGAAATGTGTAAAACGAAAGTGCATTAGATGTATCATTTCAAAACAAAATCAAACCAAAATAAGTATAAGATGTCGTACTGGACTTTCCCTGTTATATCCAATAATTTGTCATAAATTATTTGTACAACTTCAAAACTTTTTGCACTGGTTATACTATATACGAGAACATATCCATGAATATCCATCGAATACTGAGTTGGAAATATGCTATATTCATCTTGACCTGCTGTGTCTACCAGTTTAACTTCATAATCTTGACTATTTACTCGGGTGCTTTTAGTAAATGCTAAAACATAAATATCAATTTAATCAGAACATAAATAGTATTGAAGTCAGTAGAACCTACATCCTTCATTTTAATCTAAAATTTTTAATTTGAAAATATCTTGGCTACATAGAATCCGTTTTACACAAAGAATATTAATATCTCTTTCCATTTAAAAACTTGATTTAGAAAAAAGAGAGGTATATTTACAAGTAAATTTAACAATAAGATGTAAGGTACTACTGCAAGAAATATATTCAGTTACATATATTAAATAAAGATCATAAAAAGGGTATTGGAGTTTTATATTACATTTAATAATTTAAATTGCACATGCAAATCATTAATAATGCATACATGCCATAATAAAAATTCATGTAATTTGTTAATAGTACTTTTATATCCACAATTCACATGCTCTAAATAATTTGAACTATTAAATATATTTTTAAATATTATTTTAAGAATACTAGAACTTCAGAAATTTTTCTATTAATACAATAATTTTATAAAAAAAGCTAAGTAATAATAATAGCATTATAACATTGTATGATAAGCAACATTTATAGTTATATACATTAAGTATAAAGATTGAAATATTCAAATGTATTTTGCAATAAAACTTCTTTTGCTATATGTATTAAAATGAGAGAAGGTGGAGAAAATAATAAAATTAATATATATTCTATTAAATGTTTTCTTTTTTACTTACTTTCTGCATTTTAACAATTGATTTTTATTAATAAAATACGACCCATTATATTCATTTTAAATAGTATTTCTCTTAAACTAGAGACAATTTTAATATTTTGAGATAATAATAAATCCTTTAGTTTATTGAATATTAAATTATTAATTATCAGAGTAGATTGAGCATAATATTAGATAGATGCATCAAGTGTACATGAAATATTAATTTTATTTAAAAAAGTTGATAACCAATAGTATTGTAAGAGTATTAAGAACCTGTATTTTTATTTTAATTCTTATCAAGTTACACTGCATCTTATAAAAGACCTACCAATTACGTAAAAATCTTTATAAATCTATTGCTTGTTTACACCATGAATTATGAATAGAATGTGCAGAAAATACTACTAACAGTGTCATTAAAAATCTTTGAAGTAGCGAGTAAGGTGATACAGGTACTTCTTACTATTTTCTATAGTAGGGTCATATGAATCCACAAACTGTCCCTCGACGAACTGTATGCTCAGTGACGACTTGCCTATTAAAATAGATTAAAGAACAGATTAATAAATATGAAGAATTATATTGTTTAAAGTACACATCTAATTGGATGTAAAACTGTATTTGTATTAGTAAAATTAGTAATAATTTAACTCAAAATATTTAGCATATTCCACAAACTTATTCTTCAATTAAATGCACAATATTGATATTTTTACAAGATCTGGGGTCATCAAAGCATATATATACCATCTTGTATATTAGATAATACATACTTGTACTGCATTGATTTTAAATTCCATTATATTTTGAAAGACAAATTACAGATTATATACTACAAACATAACAGTGCTATCAAAATTTATTAAGCTTTTATTAGTTTTAGTCTTAAAAGAAATTGAAAATCTAAATTGCAACGTGTTTCATTACCTACGGATCGGTAACCCATTATAGCTATTTTCCTCTGCTTTGGCGGCATTTTTTAGCATTTATGATTGAGGAGACTGCAACAGAACGCAACAAACGCTGGGGCATACTCCAATTAAAATCTGAAATAGAATTAGGTAAAATTTTATCGATTGGTAATTCTGAATTTATTAGTTCAGTATACTTCACATTTACATCTCTAGTACTAGTTAACATTCTGTTTTGATATTCTGAGTCCTGTAATATACAAATCGATTATATTATGTGTATTTGTTTATTTGCAATACATATACAGGATATTCCCTTTGTCTTGCCATGTTGAAATATCTCATAAAAATGTTTAAGCTGAATCTATTAAACAAATATTTTTATAAATGTTGTTTGGTATGAAGATATGGTGCAAATTATTATTTTCCAGGTTAATCGGTAAAAGCAATTTCAAAGTCAAATTAATTTTGTTAAATGGAATGGGATTTTCTTTCAAAATATAATGGTATTTCCTAAGACGAATTTAGTGGGATTCTACACGAGGCCATTTGTTATTGTAAAATGTTATTTAAGCTCGTAAGGCCTTGCCTAGACTAGACAGAATAGCTCACTACGAGACACAGCATTGCATCCACAATGAAGTTTGCGAACAGTTGCAGAGTAGGGCATCTTTATAAGGCCTTTCAAGTATCACCTCCGAAGCGAACACTGTTTGCTGTTTACAAAACTGTCCATACTGCTAGCAAACACATTCGGCAAACTGCTCACAAACAGATACCTGGATGCAGCCTAAGGGGTCAAATAACACGGAATCACTAGTTCGCAGCTATTAGGCAAAAAAATAACTTACTTCATATGATGTCCCCCTCATACTAAATAATGTTTACAAAAACATTTATTTTTATAGATTCAATTTCTCATGAAATGTTCCATATTACGAGTTAAAGGAAATATTTTATACATTGAGAAACAAAAGTATATGTACCTAATGTTTGTTCTATAAAAAATATTATGATACTACTAATTTTATAATTACTTTATAAATTATAATTACAAGCTGAATTTTATAAATAAAATATGATAGTTTATATTGTCTTATACTAACAATAATACAGATTATTAAAAACCAAAAGTTTTCAATTAATGTCTCATTTCATAATTTTTTCTGGATCCTTTTTAATACTTTTAGTGTGCATGACGTATTTGCTAATAAACTATGAACAATTTCTGCTACAATATATTATATTGTACAATAGTATATATCTATACTTTTTAGCCTTCTATTAATAATTGACCATATCTTTTTAATCAGTGTGAAAGGATCACTAATGTTATAGTTAAAACAGTCCCAACACATAATAAAGCTTTCTTCAAATTTCAGACTTTATTTTATTTCAATTGTTTTACTTATTTCTGATGAAGTCCTATACCAAGACTTTCCATTATTTTTCAACTACTTATAGCCTATTTGTTGTATGTATTAGATTATTGCAGATGAAATTTCTGATTCATAACAGTAACTTTAAATAAACATAACTTTTCTCTAAATAAAACTTATTGATTAAAATAAGTATCATTGTAATTGTCATATTCTGTTAAAAATGACAAGTTTTTTGACTATACTACAGTAAAACTTGAATTTTTTGGTCGTTCACCTTCCTCATTTATTAGATTTTCATCTGAATTTTTGAGTCTTTTCTATCATTGATAGGTAAATAGAAACTGAAGATAGGATTTGAAAGATTAGTTTTGTACCTTAAAATGATATATAATTATATGCCTTGATTAAAACACTTTATAACATATTTAAAATACCTAATAATATAGAAATTATTTTTCACAATTCGGTATTTTTCTTTTAAATTAATTCATTCTATAGAAGCATCATTTGAAAATGTATAATAAATAAAGGTGGTTGACGTAGAATGAAACACTTTCTTTATTCTTGTAACTATTTTATGACTTATATCATATTTACCTACAATTTGTATCACCGACAAACTGTTCTCACACAAAGATACAATAACCTTATATACCTTTTCACTTTTTTATGTTAGATTTCCCGTCTTGATCAATTTATACAATATAGAAGAATAGAAGAATATAGTAGTTTATGAATGTTAACTAATGACGATTACTCTTTCATTCTAGTATTACCTACTTCCTATTTTAGTTGCTTGTAATGAAACTCACAAAATTATAAACATTGCATCAAATTCTTATTACTTTTTACCACTTTATAAATTGTTAGCATACATGAAAATAAAGCACAAATCACATTTTACTTACAAGATTGAGCTTATAATTATTGTTTTCCAAATTTTACAAAATAATTGTAGAATTATTAATATCTCCATATTTCTTGTAACTTGATGCTGTATATATTAAAGTATATCAAAGCATTTATAAAAATATTACAAATTGTAAAAAATAAGTATTTATGTTCATTTCAATATCGGTAATTTCTGAAATAACCAAAATAAAAAATGCACTAGCATTCGTTTCCTTTATTTTCTTAATCATGTAGAAGTGCAATTACATCATAACTGTTTTGCACAAATGAATAACTGATATTTTTAAATATATAAGATTATCATTTTCATATTTGTAAATGTATGTCCCACACAACTTAATGCAACATTGGAAATTTTAATGTCAGGAAACGAAATACAAGAAAAGAAGATTAAAACATATAGAAGAAATTCAGTGATTTGTAAAACTACGTATAAGAGTATTAAATTTATGTTGCAAAAAAGAAATGCTTATGAATGTAATGTAAATGTTAGACGTAAATGTATACGCCCATAAAGGCGTGCAAGTACTACACGTCGACATGTAATTCGCATATCTATGAATTATGAAATAAATAATTATTTACATGAAATTAGGCAATGATACTATGCTCTGTATACTTTCTATTGGAACACTGGCACTTGTCACAACAAACCACAATGTCCATCGAACTGTGTATTGCGTTGCATTCGATATGTACATGCACTACTTCGTACTTACCGAAAGAAACAAGGTGCATTAGGTGCGTTTTATATTAATCGACATATCGACTCGTGCTGTGTCAGTTATTTAGCCAATTAAAAGATGATATTTAAACAATAAATCACGATTGACATTTGTCGTTACACATGAAAAATATTATACGCATGAAAAATATTATTAACTATTATTAATCAATGTTTATACTACATTCGAGTGTTAAAATTATATAAAGAAATAAAATATTCTGAAGTGAGAGAGAAAGCTTGAAAGCACACGATGAATTATATACTTTAAGTATTTTATACGGAAAAGGTTCACTAATTAATATTGCGTGTCACGAGGCGGCTCATCAATATATACGTATTTCATGAAAAATATCGTCACGACGTCCTTCCATTTACTGGGTTCTACCACAGACAAGGTATAAGAGTAGACCAATCACGATATGGGGTTTCGTGTCTCACGCAATACAACTGGTTTTCTTACGCCCTCTACGCTGATGAACGATGAATGTTGGAACTAGATCCACGAAAACGATAAAAAACAAATGGCTAACGAGTTGTGTCTGTGAAAACAGTTATGATATCGGTTTCGGTCCCTGAAACAGTTATGAAGGACCGATATTCTAAATAACTGTTATGAAGGACCGAAATTTTGGTTGATATCGGTTTCGATTATTAGTATGTGTGTATGTATATATATATCACCATCGCTCGACTTCTGTCGCGCGCGGCCGTCTCTGCCAATACGCCTCTAGGTCGCGCTCTGATTGGTCCGTGTTTTTCGTTAATAACTCCTTAACAAAGCCGAAACGGCCATTTTTGCAAAGGAAAATGTCGCTTCAAATGGCCTCAGGAACCTCCCCTTTGAAGGAAGCGATACATTTTTGGGACACCCTGTATATGTATTTCTTAAGGGGGCGGACTCCTGATCGAAGCGTTCCAAGCGGTCGCTAGGGGAACCTCGAATGAGAATGTGTGGCACACACACATTCCGCTAGATTAGCCTATACGTATACGAGCAGAGATGAACTCGTACGAGATTTCAAGCTATTTCAAGGTTCCGGGGCGCCGCTTTTGACGGCGAAAAAACGCAAAAGTAGGAGTTTTGAGTATACACGTCCACTAAATGAAAGATAAATCTAGTGCGCTTGACTACAGAGACAGCCTACTTTTGCGATATTGAGGCGTACTTTGGGATATTCGGCAGCATGTTGTACGACATGTTGAATCTTTAAGTATCTGGAGATTTAGGGTTCTTATAGAGACACCTGGATGCACGCCCGGTAGCGAGGGCACATACAATATTGATGAAACGTCTATTATGTTATTTATTTACGTATTTTAGGCGTAAAAAGTAGACTTTGAGAAAGGTATAGTTCCGGCATTTGTCGCTACGAGCGCTGATATCTGTATTTGATGAGTGAGCCACCGACCAGTGATACTCTTGTCGATGCTGCTGCCGTCGTCGACACAACGACGCGACAGATCAACATAGCGACGCAGTCGATAACGCAGGTAACATACGTGTACCTACATGGATCGCAAGGGTCTCGGAAATTAGATATCACACATCGACAACGCAAAGATGTGAATCTTTAGACAATACACGTGATGGATAAAACATCAATCTAGCGGACAGGATTCCTAAAACATCCTATTTTCCGTTTTCAAGAAACAGTTAGCAATATTCGCCAGCCCGTTGCCCGTCGAGAAGCTATGCAAGAAAGCGAGTCGCTGGCGTAGCTTCTCTCTCGGCCAGCCTAGCCGTGCCGTGGTACACTCACACCACTCGGCCGGCGTGTACGTGTGCCAACGGCGATTGCAAGGGTCCGCGAGGATCCTAACTACGCCTAAATAAAGCAAAAGAATGATCTGTTTGCAGTCAAACGCGCTGGATAAAGGGTAAATCTAGTGCGCTTGACTAGAGAGACGTCATACTTTTGCGTTCTTTAGCCGCAGTTTCGGATATTCGCCAGCCTGTTGCCCGTCGAGAAGCTATGCAAGGAAGCGAGTCGCTGGCGTAACTTCTCTCTCGGCCAGCCTAGCCGTGCCGTGGTACACTCACACCACTCGGCCGGCGTGTACATGTACTAACGGCGATTGAACTTATTTCGAATATTGAAAACCGCACCTCGATATGTTCAAGAAATAAACAAACTGTATTACTTTTGCGCGGTCGTAATTTACGCCGCCGGAAATTATCATACTCTTTCTTCTATACCGGACAGACTTTACTGTCCACTCGAAATCTGCGTTGTGTTACAGCCACATATCATCTGTACTGCTTCGTTTTCGACAACGGATCGAGCATGAGCTGATAATGTAAGATACTTTACTTTTTATATTTTCAAGTACATAGCAGTTTTGTCACATTTCAATAATATATTTTGTGATGTTTCAGTTACAGTCACATATCATTTGAACTCCTGGATCGTCGAGAGGATGATGCAGTTCACGTAGAACGAGACGGCGAATGAAGCAATCTTAATTTATAGCAATCTCAATAAATGACATTTATTAACATAATTTATATATACATATATGTTTGGTATATTAATAAATTATTTGTACATGTAGTTTAATTTTCATTTATCTATATACACCCATCGCTCCGCGTTCCATGAGTAAAGTCTGTCCGGTATAGAAGAAAGAGTATGATAATTTCCGGCGGTGTAAATTACGACCGCGCAAAAATAATACCGTTTGTTTATTTCTTGAACATATCGAGGTTGCGGTTTTCAATATTCGAAATAATTTCAATCGCCGTGAGTACATGTACACGTCGGCCGAGTGGTGTGTGAGTATATCGCAGCACGGCTAGGCTGGCCGAGAGAGAAGCTACGCCAGCGACTCGCTTTCTTGCATAGCTTCTCGACGGGCAACGGGCTGGCGAATATTGCCAACTGTTTCTTGAAAACGGAAAATAGGATGTTTTAGGAATCCTGTCCGTTAGATTGATGTTTTATCCATCACGTGTATTGTCTAAAGATTCACATCTTTGCGTTGTCGATGTGTGGTATCTAATTTCCGAGACCCTTGCGATCCTTGTAGGTACACGTATGTTACCTGCGTTATCGACTGCGTCGCTATGTTGATCTGTCGCGTCGTTGTGTCGACGACGGCAGCAGCATCGACAAGAGTATCACTGGTCGCACTCACGGCGGCACTCATCGAATACAGATATCAGCGCTCGTAGCGACAAATGCCGGAACTATGTCTTTCTCAAAGTCTACTTTTTACGCCTAAAATACGTAAATAAATAACATAATAGACGTTTCACCAACATTGTATGTGCCCTCGCTACCGGGCGTGCATCCAGGTGTCTCTATAAGAACCCTAAATCTCCAGATACTTAAAGATTCAACATGTCGTGACGTCACGCGACCTACAACGATTTCTGATGGACAACATGCTGCCGAATATCCCAAAGTACGCCTCAATATCGCAAAAGTAGGCTGTCTCTATAGTCAAGCGCACTAGATTTATCTTTCATTTAGTGGACGTGTATACTCAAAACTCCTACTTTTGCGTCTTTTCGCCGTCAAAAGCGGCGCCCCGGAACCTTGAAATAGCTTGAAATCTCGTACGAGTTCCTCTCTGCTCGTATACGTATAGGCTAATCTAGCGGAATGTGTGTGTGCCACACATTCTCATTCGAGCTTCCCCTAGCGACCGCTTGGAACGCTTCGATCAGGAGTCCGTCGGTGCTACTACAGACATTGCATCTTATGGGCTTTTCTGTCTAGGCCTCGGGGGGCCACAGTGGCCCCCGTACCATTTCGGTGTCGCGCTCAATATTACCGATAGTTCACGAATTTAGCTGTATTAGCAAGAACTGAATATTCCGTATACTTTATTTTTACTACGGGTGTTTTGGAGGCTACAAATGCATACGGCGCGTGCATTTGAACGGCGAAAATAATATTTATGAAGAATGTATTACAAAAATACGAATTGTAGTCAAATTAATTTGGTTTCTATACGTAATATTATTTTTATTACTAATGTCATTAATGAATGTATATTATAATAGTTTTATACACTTTAAACCAATAGTTTACTTTCTTTACAAATTCTATGCAGTCGATGAGTGCGTATACATTACACATATATTAACTATGCTTGTGTTTTCTTGTTTTTAAAATAAGTACTTGCATTCTTTTCATCTGCAGAAAAATAAGAATTCATTTTTTCATAAATTCATTAAATTCATTAAATTAAATTTTCGTTATAATATTTTTAATGAATATGTATAAAATAATACAAATTTACTATTGTATTAGTTTAATTCTAAAGTGTCCAAAGAGACATTGCTTTATTATACAATATGTAGAAAAACAATATATTTGACTGTAGAGATATAAATTTTTGTTTTAATGACGTGCGTCATTAACGTGCGAAAATTATATCAACGTGATTTATTATTTCTATTTATTATTTCTTGTGTGCAACAACAAATACAGTGACAACAGTGGTCACGTACAAGCGCTACCACATTTATCGAGCTCGAGACGTTTTAAATTCCGTCAGCTTCTGTAGACAGATTCTGTCGTCGGAAATGTTTTGCACGTTGTTTTCAGTGCAATGTACGCTATATATGCATGATTTATGCCGTGTTTGGGCTTATTTTGATCAGAAAAACATTTTCAATCAATAGGTGATTTTACCATTATGATAATGTTAATAATAAATAAAATTGGATTTATTTATAATACAATGTGCGTTACAATGTTGCCTCTGATGCTGACTCACGTCCATACCCTACGTCGCCGCTACGTGTTCCTCCTGAAGACAACAATGTAAAGGTTTCACGAACGCGTATTAATAACAATAAAATGTTTATTATGGTTCATAATTCTGCCATGGAAACATTATGAGTCGATTGCAAATGCTTTTTTGATGAAAATAAGTCTAAACATGCCACAAATCGGATAAGTTAAACTGTATTTGTATGGAAAAGCTTTCTTCGAAGTTCAGGAAAGAATTTTATTTGAGGCTTCCGACGACGTATTCTAATCTGCATAATTTTTAATATATGAATATTAGTTTACACATGCTCGTGTACACTGCAACAATTATCATGCCGCCAATGTTTATACATTTCTTAATATTTTCATATCGGAAAACAATACCTTTCGTGTTAAAATTCAAATTAGTTATGTAGATAAGTTAACATTTGCTAATAATATAAAAATGATGAAAATAATATTAAAACTACACGTGTGTTCTGCGAATTGCTTTGGTGAACATGGTTTTTATCCATATAATCAGGCGTACATATATGTATTAAAAAAACCAAGAATTGAAAATTGCAAACTTTTTAACAATTTTATATTCGCATAAAAAATTTTAAAAAATGATAATGATTTTTGAGTTAGTCATCGAATATTCAAATGATCGTTCAATAAAATCTTCAACGATTGGAATTTCTATGGTATAGATTAAAAAGCAACGTGTCTCTGAATTTCCACAGCTTCGAAAAGCAAGACAAAACAATTATCTCATCGCTTGTGATAGAAACCGCTTTCGATGCGAGCATCGATAGTTTCTTGTACGAACGTAATGCGGCAACATTGCACTTTTGAAGCTGACAACGCTGTAAAATCGATCCTCCTCAGACACACACTTTATGTGTTGCATCCTCATATAGTTCACCAGCTGACCGTTCCATTTCGATAGAGTCCGCTATCGTACTAGGGCATTTTCTACAGAGTCGGTAATTCAGAACCGTAGACAGAAAAATACATTGCATGCAATGTCTGTAGGTATCTTAAGTCTGTGTCCTCGGTTTTACCGATACAGTGACTTGATCAGCGACGACTCGTCGTCGGTGACTGAATGATCAGAAAGAGACTCCAGCGCTCGTAGCGAAAAATGCCGGAACTATTTGTTTCAAAAAACGCTCGCTTTTGGTATTTATTTCGGGAGTAGTCAAAGTGTGTGTTTAAATCATAATGGTTTATCATAATAAACGTTGCATTGACATTGTATGTGTCCCCGCTAGAGCGCGTGGTGTTACGTTTTTCTATAAAAAACCCAAATCTCTCGATATTTAAGAAAATGTATGTCATTTCGACAACAGCAGCACTGTCGCTTCGTCATTGCTTCTCAAATAATGCAAATAATCCTCGAAAACGCAAAAATAGACCATTTGAGGGACCACGCGCTCTAGATTATTCTTTTATCTAGCGATTGTGACTACCTAGGGGTCACAAATGTGCATTAGAGAGCCGTATTTTGACTACTTCATGTACATGCTAACCTTAGTGGTGTGAGGGCCCACCAATACACCCTCACTCGCAGGAGCCAGAGCAAAACTTCGAGCTGATTTCAGCGACAGTTGCGGAGAAATGAGGAAACTCCCAGACAAGGATAGACAGATCCTTGTTTCTCCTATGGGGCTGTGACAAAGAGGGAGATATGTCACTCGCAGGAGAGACAAAGACAGATAGATAACCAAGCAGCTTGATTTTCGATGACTTTACTCCCAAAATTTGAAGCGAAGAAGCAATATTTTCTCACGGGACTTTTTTTAAAAAATTCGTTGTTCTATTCCACGTCCCCATACAGAGCCCTTTTTGGAAAAACTGCACAGAAAAAGATTTATTCTATAAAAACGTACACGTTTATTTTTTATAAAGTTTCAAGAGCCAAATTGCCAAAAAGGGCTCTGTACGGGGACGCGGAGTAGAACAAAGAATTTTTTAAAAAAAGTCCTGTGAGAAAATATTGCTTTTTCGCTTCAAATTTTGGGAGTAAAGTCATCGTTATGAAATTCGGGATTTATATACAAAATGGCTGGCTGACTTTCGCGCCGTCCACCGCAGCGCTGTTGTCGTCTCCTCTGCTGTTGTGTCGATTGTCTAAAAATGCTTTTCAGCATGGTTCGGTAGCGTAGTAAGACTAACGAACCCCCGCGCTGGTACATACAATTACTCAAATAATTTTTATCAGTATAACTATTTTATGAATGGACCAAACGACTTCAGTTTCTCTGTAAGGCTAGAAGGATTAGTTTAGTACTTGACGTCTAACAATAAACATGTTGAAAAAATGCATTTGGTCGGAATTGTGAAAAAAAATAATAAAAGTGATTATTACAACTTTTTTATCTTGGCCAATAACGAAAATTTAAAAAACGTGTTTTGTAGATCCATGTAAGTTATATACACGCTGCAAATTTCATCGAAACTGGTTTATTGGTTTACGAGTTATAAACAATCAAATGGAGTAAAAATGGCAGTTATAGCCCGAAAATCGTGAAAAATTGCAATTTTCACCACATTTGATTGTTTATAACTCGTAAACCAATAAGCCAATTTCGATGAAATTTGCAGCATGCATATAAGTTATATGAATCTACAAAACACATTTTTTAAATTTTCGATATTGGCCCAGACAAAAAAGTTGTAATAATCACTTTTATTATTTCTTTTACAATTCCGACCAAATACATGTCATCAACATGTTTCTTAGACGTCAATTACCAAACTAATCCTAGTCTTACAGAGAAACTGAAGTCGTTTGGTCCATTTATAAAACAGTTACACTGATATAAATTGTATGTGATCTATTATTTAAGTAGCTGTATTTATATATGGTATTTATATACCAATTCTTAGCAAACATTATGTACGTGTTAGAGAGATTTGCATGAATTGCGATAATTTGAAAAGATTGTCTATTGCGAAAATTAAAAAAAAAAGATAGCACAAAAGTAATAAGATAGTTGTAAAGAAGCATAGAGATAATAAAATAAAAACTTCATTTTACAAAAAGGATGATATAACTGTATTAACAAAGTGTACCTTTATGATAATTGCAAAAACAATAAATACTTTGTGAACTTTTGAAATTCTATAATTATATGCAATGGCAATAATAATAGGAAATAAAATGTATTTGTAAGATTGTTTTACATTTTCATTTGATTTTTATATTTACATTATTTCAGAATATGCGGAATTTTACAAGAAAACAGGGTTGGATAGATGAGGAAAATGTTCATTTTGTGATAAAAGGATTATTACGAGAAATAATATATCCAATTTGAAATAAAGAATTGATAAAGATAAAATTTTTTTTTTTGAGTAGTTGGAGCAGTGCCTTTACGCACGATTATTGACTACATAATTTTATTCGGCGAGAATTTGTCCGACGAATAAAGGTCCTTCTTTATTTATTCCAAGCGCATTTATTCGCAGCGTCAAATTTGCCATCTTTTATCTGTATCTTTATTCGGAGGCTTCGAAGAAATCTTCGTACAACGTTTGCCAGTTCAAACATACGCGTCGCCGAGCGTCTAGTCTGGAACCAGTGTCCGATCCACGGCATTCAATGTAAGCAGATTGAGAATTGCGCAATAATGAAAATTTTAACCTTTACAATCCTCAATATACTTACATAAAAGTATTGCGAATGAATTGAGGAGCTTCTCCCGATGAAAATGAGTCCAAACTCGAGTGTAATCGAACATTTTTTATTGATACGTAATGTAATGATAAAAATTATAATATTATTGAAAATAGTTCGAATGGTGTCGTGTTTGGACTCATTTTCATCGGGAGAAGCTCCTCAATTCATTCGCAATACTTTTATGTAAGTATATTGAAAAATGTAAAAGTTTAAATTTTCATTCTTGCGCAATTCTCCATCTGCTTACATTGTATGCCGTGGATCGGACACTGGTTCCAGACTAGACGCTCGGCGACGCGTATGTTTGAACTGGCAAACGTTATACGATGATTTCTTCGAAGCCTCCGAATAAAGATACAGATAAAAGATGGCAAATTTGACGCTGCGAATAAATGCGCATGGAATAAATAAAAAAGGATCTTTATTCGTCGGACAAATTCTCGTCGAATAAAATTATGTATTCAATAATCGTGCGTAAAGGCATTGCTCCAACTACTCAAAAAAAAAAAATTTATCTTTATCAATTCTTTATTTCAAATTAGATATATTATTTCTCGTAATAATCCTTTTATCACAAAATGAACATTTCCCCCATCTATTCCACCCTGTTATCTTGTAAAATTCCGCATATTCTGAAATAATGTAAATATAAAAATCAAATGAAAATGTAAAACAATCTTACAAATACATTTTATTTCCTATTATTATTGCCATTGCATATAATTATAGAATTTCAAAAGTTCACAAAGTATTTATTGTTTTTGCAATTATCATAAAGGTACACTTTGTTAATACAGTTATATCATCCTTTTTGTAAAATAAAATTTTTATTTTATTATCTCTATGCTTCTTTATAACTATCTTATTACTTTTGTGCTATCTTTTGTTTTTAATTTTCGCAATAGACAATTTTTTCAAATTATCGCAATTCATGAAAATCTCTCTAACACGTACATAATGTTTGCTAAGAATTGGTATATATATATATGTAGGAATAGAATGTTTTAAATTGTATCTATCCGTTTATTCGGAGTCAACGAGACGATAAAGACGGTACAAAAACTGAGACAATAACACAAGTACGCTAAATGCGCCGTAATACATAAAAATCGTGATCCGTAATCCGTGTTCGTAAACCTTTTGTCGTAGCCCTAATCGTATTAATCCGTATCGTATCGTATCGTATCGTATCGTATCGTATCGTAGTTCGTGAGCAACTCCTCGCCCGCGCCGCGAACGCGTCCTTTTATACGCACCTCCGTCGAACGTTCTCGATGTTCTTTTTAAAATTGTTCGTTAAATTTCGGCAGGTGTCAGCGCCCGCTGCTCGTCGCGACTGTTGTTTCGTATGCCGCGGTATATGAAAACATTTCGGCGATCATAATACCGCGGCGCTCACGCATTCACTCACACACTCGTTCGCACGCGTCTATCGGGTATCGGAGAGTTCATGAACCTCGATCAGCTGTTTACACCTTACGTACGTGCGTGTTCGAGTTACACGGATTCATGAGCTCTCCTATGCGATCCTGCCTCCTACATATACTATATATAAATACAGCTACTCAACTAATAGATCACATAAAATTTATATCAATGTAACTGTTTTATAAATGGACCAAACGACTTCAGTTTCTCTGTAAGACTAGAAGGATTAGTTTGGTAATTGACGTCTAAGAAACATGTTGATGACATGTATTTGGTCGGAATTGTAAAAAAAATAATAAAAGTGATTATTACAACTTTTTTGTCTGGGCCAATATCGAAAATTTAAAAAATGTGTTTCGTAGATTCATATAACTTATATGCATGCCGCAAATTTCATCGAAATTGGTTTATTGGTTAACGAGTTATAAACAATCAAATGTAGTGAAAATTGCAATTTTTCACGATTTTCGGGCTATAACTGCCATTTTTACTACATTTGATTGTTAATAACTCGTAAATCAATAAACCAGTTTCGATGAAATTTGCAGCGTGTATATAACTTACACGGATCTACAAAACACGTTTTTTAAATTTTCGTTATTGGCCCAGATAAAAAAGTTGTAATAATCACTTTTATTATTTTTTTTTACAATTCCGACCAAATGCATTTTTTCAACATGTTTATTGTTAGACGTCAATTACTAAACTAATCCTTCTAGCCTCACAGAGAAACTGAAGTCGTTTGGTCCATTCATAAAATAGTTATACTGATAAAAATTATTTGAGTAATTCTATGTACCAGCGCGGGGGCTCGTTAGTCTTACTACGCTACCGAACCATGCTGAAAAGCATTTTTAGACAATCGACACAACAGCAGAGGACACGAAAACAGCGCTGCGGTGGACGGCGACAAAGTCAGTCAGCCATTTTGTATATAAATCCCGAATTTCATAACGATGACTTTACTCCCAAAATTTGAAGCGAAAAAGCAATATTTTCTCACGGAACTTTTTTTAAAAAATTCTTTGTTCTACTCTGCGTCCCCGTACAGAGCCCTTTTTGGCAATTTGTCTCTTGAAACTTTATAAAAAATAAACGTGTACGTTTTTATAGAATAAATTTTTTTCTGTGCAGTTTTTCCAAAAAAGGGCTCTGTACGAGGACGTGGAATAGAACAACGAATTTTTTAAAAAAAGTCCCATGAGAAAATATTGCTTCTTCGCTTCAAAATTTAGGAGTAAAGTCTTCGAAAATCAAGCTGCTTGGTTATCTATCTGTCTTTGTCTCTCCTGCGAGTAACACATCTCCCTCTTTGTCACAGCCGCATAGGAGAAACAAGGATCTCTTATCCTCGATCCTCCAGATACGTCGAAAATATACAGTCCACTAACGCTGCGTGCTGAGCAGATTGGCTGTATTCCCCCTCCTTCAACAGCAGTTCTCGCAGTCAGGAGCGTACGGGAAACAGCGTTTCGAACGGATACGTGTCGTATCGCATAGGTGTTTTCACATCGTCGTTCGATCCTCTTTTTACAGACGCCAACGTCGCTAGACGAAGCAAGGGACAACCCGGAGGAGACGGAGGCACCGCGGACCGACGACTTCCACGGGGATAATTTTGAAAAATAAACGGCCCACCAATAGGTGGGTCACTATCAATATAACCCCGCTGTACAACAATTTACTTTCCCTCACACTCCTATCTCCTCATATTCGAGCCACCGTTGAAAAGTCGTTGGAATTGTAATTACACAGTCTACCTTTTTAACAGTCCGCGTATTATAAATACAAGCACCTATGTACCCACAGCTACATTTCTACCCAAAAATCCTAAATCTTCGAAAGCTTCAATAACCTGTCGTTCTGGATGGAAATCGAGACACTTTTTGATGGCCATTTCATCAAACACAAGAATGCAATTACGATCTGCTATTTCCATATGTGCTGATTTTAGTTTCAATGCATTAAATAAAATGCATGAACCATCGAATAATTGTGGCTGGACTTGGCAAATGAAAACCAAAAATATCACGCATTTTGTGATATAAAACGGGAGAAGGTTTGGGTTTAACACGATTTGGGTTTAAATAAAATAAGAATAACAAATTTTAACAAATAACCGGATATTCTTTTAGAAATTGCTTTCTTCAAACATGTATCATCTATATTGCCTGAAGAAAACTTATTTTGCAACCGATTCATTGCCTTACACTTTGCCAGCCAATTCAAGCGAAGAATATTATATTTTTTCTTCTCTTGCTCTAATTGCATTTGAGCTTCCATTAGCTGCTGTCACAAAACATTGCAGCTTTGTATAGATGAAACGTCATTTTGTGCAGACATAGTACTGAATTCAGTGCTGAAACTATTATTATTTATATCGGACGAATCAAAAATTACCGGTACGGCATCTTTGCGCAGTCTACCCGACTCGTGATAAAAATTTTTAGAAAAATGTTGAATGCATACATATTTTCTTTGTAAATTTTTATCAAACAATTCCATTTCCACCCAATCACCTAAACCATAGTTAATCAGCCACGTTATGCACCGATCACTATCTCTCGTTCGAAATTAATGAAAAGAAATACTGTCTGCTCTATTACGGTTTGTTAAACCCCAAAAAGAATAGACACATTTTTTACAATGGGTTTTATTTTCGTTTCGCTTCATTGTTTGCGAGAAATAGAATAGCAAAGCGATTAGATAGAAATAAGTAAGGAAATAGATTAAGAACCGCTAGTTTTCTATAAAAGTAAATGCAATATTTACTAAACGCATGCAATATAAAATAATATACGTATATGTAATATTCAGGTAAATCATCCCAGATAGCACCGTACGTCTATGGGACGTCCGTTTTACGTCCGATACGTCCAATGTCCGTCGCGTACGTCCGTGGGATCAAAATTTCGGACGTCCCATGGACATCCGTTTTTACGTCCGTGGGACATCCCTCGGACATAAATTTCGGACGGACCTCGGACATCCGTTTTTACGTCCGTGGGACATCCTTCAGACATAAATTTCGGACGTACCACGGACGTGGGACTTAAATTATTTCGTACTTGTCAGGGACGTGGGACTTGTGTTTCGATTATTACACTCAAAATCTAGTTTATGAATTTTTTCAGATTTTTAAGTTCGCGGCGCCGTTGTTTGAAAAAAACTGATTTTTTCGACGTTTCTTCCGTGAAAAAATGAGCTAATCTTCAAATTGTTAGATTTTATTTAATCTGTAAGTCTATTGGCCACTGATAAACTTGAACATTTCACAGAAATAGTTGAAAAATGAAATTAACTTGATTAGTATTACCTCTTACATCAGCGCGCATAGTATCTGAAAATATTAATCGTGTTACCAAGAACTCGGTTGGGTCAGCGCGTTAGGCGCTCGACTGTTAATATGCTTATATGTACTAGGTTCGCGCCCGGCATAAGTCCACTCTTTTTTATTTGATCAATTCCTCTTTTTCTAGCTATGTGATAATCAATGGTATTTTTGTAGAATTCTTTTAAACCAATATTTACATATTTAGAAAATTTTTCAGGGTGGAAACACGGTTTTATATGTCCGACAAACGTCCAATTAACGTCCGCGCGGGACGTCCTATGTACGTACTGCGATGTAAATGGGACCTCTGTCGGACATATCTCGGACATATCGTACGTCCCTGGGACGTACATACATATGTTCGGTATGGACATACATTGGACGTACATTGGACGTCCGAGTGCTATCTGGAGGAGAATGAAAAGAAATGGCAACGTTAAACTCTATTGATTACATTTTGATATAGAAGAAATTAAACAATGCCATAATTTTAAATAGCTCTATACTGAAGCAACACTTATTTGACTTTACATAATATTTTCAAGAATTCAGAAAATTATTACTTATAATCTAATTGATCTTCACCAAAAATTTAGAGCAGGTAGTTGTTTAACTACAAATATTAAATAGCTTATGATAAATTGTAATAGTAGTGATTGTTAAAAAAAAAAACTTGTTTACCTCTTACAATTTTGAAATTCTAATTATGAATTAATTTTACATAAGGTAAATACATCGATGGTGTTGCAGTAGATTTGATGACATAAGTGGACACAACCACTAAAGCGAGATTTCAGTCGACTGAAAACTATCGACTAAATAGTCGGTAGTATGCTGTTACTAAATAGTAAGTAGTCGATAGTTTAAATTAGTCGATAGTGTCTATCACTAATTGGGTGATTGGTGTACTCTTATACCCCGTCTGTGATGCAATGTCTGTAGGTATCTTAAGGGCCAGACATTCGAAAGGTAGAACGACTACATTACCGACAAAACTATGGTTTTACGTGGTTTTACGAGTCCCAAGTTTTCGTCCTCTTAAAAGGATATTTTGTCGCTGGTAAGGGGGTTATTCGAAAGAGGAAGGAAGGATATTCTCCCTCTCTACGAGGCTCGCGAAGAGATTTGCGATCCTTTTCTTAATGAAGGATCGCAGGACTCCCCACTAATTGGTTTGCGCGCGCATCGATCCCCACTAGATCTGGATCGAAGGAGCTCGATGCGCGTCGAAAGCAGATCACTCTACGTCTGGGCGCGGTTCAGTTAGGACGGAATTTAGAAGGTTCACGGCGAAAACCGGTACGCGAACAAGGAGTCAAACCGACTCAGTAAATTTAGCAAACCGTCTAATTTACTCTTGACGCGTACGCGCCTCAAACCGAGGAGTCGCATATGCAAACCGCATTGTGGCACGGCCAATAACCATCGAGGTTTCAAAAGCCGAACGTACCTGCGTAGAGTCATTTAAATTGACACAATTTCTATTGTTAATTATATATATTAAATACACTGGAGATTTCATGTCTCTTCGAGATATCGGGAAGTCCGGTGTATCGGTTTCGTCGTGACGGGAATTATCTGAGTACGAGTCGCAATTCCGTTTGCCGTCGGATAAATTAGAATCTCGCATCGCGGTCTGGTCGTAACGTAAACGGTAACATGAATCATATCGCGATTCGTATTCCTGGGACTCATCTTGCAGGCTCATTCAGGCAACCGAAGTGACGCTCAGCTCTCGTACCTGCCGGATCTTGCGGTTGTTTCCTGTTTGCCCCTGTAAGAGGTGGATTTAGGGACGATATTGTGATATAGATTCTGCTGTCCAGTATCTGGACACTCCTCGTAGATTCATTCAGGCAACCGAAGTGACGCTCAGCTCTCGTACCTGCCGGATCTTGCGGTTGTTTCCTGTTTGTCTTTGCGAGCGTTTGCGCGAAAGACTGGTGGCACCTCCGCTACGTTAAGCAGAACGACCAGCGGAATCGACGCAGTAGAATCTGCGTTGATCGCGTCGCGAAGCGTGGAATAGAGGCGTTGCATGAAACGTATCAATGTCCTAGGCACGAGATATTTGCAAGGTTCGTTTGATAAAATTCGCTCTGAGCCCAGACGTAGATTCAAACGACGAGAATCGGCAGAAATTCTCGTGTTCGCGTTACACGGTGTTAAAAAGGTGGACTGTGTAATTACAATTCCAACGACTTTTCAACGGTGGCTCGAATATGAGGAGATAGGAGTGTGAGGGAAAGTAAATTGTCGTATAGCGAGGTTATATTGATAGTGACCCACCTAATGGTGGGCCGTTTATTTAAATCAAAATATCCCCGTGGAGGTCGGCGGTCTGCAGTTCCTCCGGTCTCCTCCGGGTTGTCCTTTGGACGTCTAGCGACGTTGGCGTCTGAAAATTAATAAATACGAACGAATATGTGAAAAACACCTATGCGATACGATACGTATCCGTTCGAGACGCTGTTTCCCGTACGCTCCTGACTGCGATAATCGCTATCGAAGGAGGGGGAATACAGCCAAACTGCTCAGAACGCAGAGTTAGTGGACTGTATTGGTTTTGACGAATCTCGATAATCGAGAATCCGTCCGCTCGCCCTAGCGTAGTCACGGTTAAACCGATTCTACTGCGTGGGCGTCAGCGTAAGGGTGGCGGTTAATCTTACAGGGAGGTTGTAAGGCTCCAAGTTCGATAATCCAGCCGAATTAACCCGTGCTCCAACAACCTTGATTCAAAGCTCGCGAGTGACTCAACACGTCACGCGGCTAGAGAAATCTCGGTGGAAGACGTGGTCCGACTCACCACTTACACGCACAAATGCCAATATATATAGAGATATATAGAGGGTGCGTATATTGTAAGTGTGTTCAACCAGTCACGATCCCCGCTCAGGTAGTAGCTATATAGCACTAGCGACGGCGTATGTGGGTGCGACTTTGGTGGTTGAACGGGTCAAGTCTGCCGAGATCGGCGTCACTCTCTCTCGTAGGAGGGTGACGGGGCTAGGACTTACCAATCAAGACCTGTGGCCGGACCGATCGATTCCCGCAAAGCGTATAATGAATCGACCTTGTCACAAACCGAGTATCCGTTCTTCTGCGGCACTGGGACGGCAAAGCGTATGCCAGAGCTTATGGCAGAGAAAATGTACTCGGAAAGAATGTCCTCCGTGTTACAGGGGTGGCCGTACGGAATCGGAAATCACGATTCCCGGCGGGAAGTGAATTCGGGAAACGAACACGAATCACGCGTCAATCACACCGAAATACACTTTTAGGCGTTGAAGCGATAACCGCGTTAGATGTGTCTAAGCAGCTATCGCAACGGTGCACTGTTGTATGTACGAAGCTCGGAAAGTCCGGAGCTCGATTTACATATATCTGTGGTTTGTCGGCTCTCTCAAAGCGGGTGGAGCGATCTCGACCACGAGATCGGTTCCGTTCGCACAGTCGTGCAAAAGCTCGCTGGCGGATACCTGGTACAAGTATCCGATAGCTCGACTGGAGGTGGAACGACAAATTAAATATTCAAAATCTCTCGAATTACAGACTTTGAGAACTCTTGCTTGGGCTTGTCAGCTCTCTTAATGCGTTTGGAACGATTTCGAAACCGATCTCAGTTCCTGTCGCACAGTCGTGCAAAAGCTCGCTGGCAAATACTTGGTACAAGTATCCGATAGCTCGACTGGAGAGTTCTGACAACAGCGAAGACTTAGAAGAAGTGTTCGCGTGCGCGCCTCGATAGCAAGTGACGCCGAACCGGCCAGCGTCGCGAGAGAGTCAGCTGACCCGCTACGCGGCGCTGTATTTCTCTTGTTCGCTTGTCTCTGTTCAGCGTATGTTTGTATGTTGTTCTCTTTGTCTCTCTATACCTTCGCGACACGAGTTTGATTTGAACGTTTTGTACGTTGATCCACCGATCGCCGTGTTTATCGGCTGACATTAGCTGGTGGCCAGAAAGTCACGCCGTTTTTACTTGAGATATTGTTGGTTGTTTGGCTCCTCGGAAGAATAACATCGAGGAGGTCACCAACGAATATAGATCGCGAGAATCGCGAAATTCAAGCACGTTTCAAACTAACGCGATATTTAAACACACGGGTAACGACGCGTAAAATTTGCGCTCTATTGTGAATCGCGACCTCGGGGTCGACAATAAGCACGTAGAATTGGTTTGTTGTCGTAAGACAATAGCGAAGAACGTGAACTGGTCGCATTCCTACACCGCGATTATTGTTTCAAACGAATATATAAACTATATACACGGGGACCACGTAGTACGGTTTCGCATGTACAAACTATGTACATCTTATAGTTAAGAATATATTTCAGTTCTACCTCCAACATCGCGTCTAAAACTTTCAATTCCTAGTCAAGCCTTTCCGCTTTCCACTCCCTGAAGGCACGAACCAATGATCGTATAAATATATTAATTTAGGGTTGTAACCGTCCCTCCGTCGATTACACAAGGTAATCTAGCGAATATCTAAGTAGTATCCGTTAGTGTGCTACCGTCGGGAATATCGCATATTCGTTAGGGAGAACTCGTTCTACCAAGAGCGTTACATTGAAGTTTGATTGCGATTCGCGTTCCTGGGACTCATCCTGCAAGTTCATTCAGGCAACCGAAGTGACGCTCAGCTCTCGTACCTGCCGGATCTTGCGGTTGTTTCCTGTTTGCCTTGTGAGGAGTGGATTCAGGCGCGTATTCGCGAGATAATTTCGGCTTTCAGGTAACGAGTCACTCTTCGTAGATTCACTCAGGCAACCGAGGTGACGCTCAGCTCTCGTACCTGCCGGATCTTGCGGTTGTTTCCTGCGTGTCTTTGCGAAAGAGCTGACGAGATACGAGTGGCATCTCCGCCGATCGGTGCATAAAATCCATAATTCCGGTATTGGAATCTCACGTGGCGAGTTTACGCTCTCGGGCGTCGGTGACTGAGATTTGATCGCGGTTCGCGTTCCTGGGACTCATCTTGCAGGCTCATTCAGGCAACCGAAGTGACGCTCAGCTCTCATACCTGCCGGATCTTGCGGTTGTTTCCTGTTTGTCTTTGCGAAAGAACTGACGAGATACTTGTGGCATCTCCGCAACGTGATACAGACAGCGAATCATAAAACAACCGTTTTGTGATTAACCGATAGGCAGGTTTAAGCGAAAGCAAAAGAATAAACGTCGCAAAGTAATAGGTAGAACAAGGGAAAGAGTAAGCTGAAGAGTAGGAGTTAAGAAATAAGCGGTTATAAGTAAGTAGTCGATAGTTTAAATTAGTCGATAGTGTCTATCACTAATTGGGTGATTGGTGTACTCTTATACCCCGTCTGTGATGCAATGTCTGTAGGTATCTTAAGGGCCAGACATTTGAAAGGTAGAACGACTACATTACCGACAAAACTATGGTTTTACGTGGTTTTACGAGTCCCAAGTTTTCGTCCTCTTAAAAGGATATTTTGTCGCTGGTAAGGGGCTTATTCGAAAGAGGAAGGTTCAATCTAGTGCGCTCTGGTCATGAGGTGCCGAGATTATGCAGATATTTGGTAATATAAGCGTTAGAAGTAGGCTAACAAATTTACGATGCGCACGCCGTGGAATGTAAGCATTTTTATGGCATTAGATGAGTTTTCTGGATGTTCTAGTGACCAAAGTGCACTAGCCGAGATCTCCAGCTACAAATTGAGCTATATTTTGTCTTGATCCTCTTGCGAAATAAAGGCGAAAACTTGGGACTCGCAATGGGCGTGTCAGAAATGCATGATATCTGAGGATATCGATAATATAGAGCAAAAAATGTGACAAGTTTAGTTGAGCTGAAGTTCTTCAGGTGGCGTCTAATTAGAAAGACTGTCGACGTGGAATTGAAGCAAACTGCAAGATTAGATTGTGGTTATGTTTGACGCCTATTCGCTCATCAGCAACGTGTTTCTGTGTATGTCTGTATATGTATATAACTTTCCTATACATGCAAATACTCCGCCAGTTTGATGTTTCGGACTCATGCAAGCAATGTGTATCATATGAAATTGCGTTCAAATTTTTATACCGATGAAATTTCATACAGTACCATATTATACAAAAAAGAAAGAGGAATTGGCTTATAAATATGATAAATATAGCTCATTATATTTGGATAATTTACTATGTACTATATATTATTTTCATACTAAATTTTGGAACTAAATTTTCGCAGTAAATTTTTATTATAGTTTATGTAAAATTTTCCATGCGAAGTCGGACACTTTTTGTATTACATATTGTTTCAGATTTTGATGAAATTTGAATAAATTTGTAACGGTCTGGCTTCGCGGCCCGCGATGGTGGACGCGAAGGGTCCCTCCACTGTATGCTCACAGAGCTAGTCCAGGGTACGGAGGAGGGATGCAGGAGCGGAAGAAATAAGAACAGCTCGAGTATGGTCACGAAGAATGCTTTATTCAATTTCGTGTCGGTCGGTGACGCTCGAACAACCCCCGACGGGAAGCAACCGTCTCGGCTTGGCCGTGAACGGCCCGCGTAACATACAATTGCCTATGGTAGGCGCGCGGTGCCGGTAACGTAGGTGGTGGTACGATCGGCGCGAGGCCGCGGCGACGGGCGCAGTCTAGCGCGAAGGCACGCTACAATTGCAAGCCGCAGTATGTACGCGATGCAGAGAAGGCGCGGATGCGATACAGGGCGCAGTACGGACGCGATACAGAGAAGACGCGGACGCGATATCGGACGCGGTACAGAAAGATGCGGGCGCGATACAGGATGCGGCACGGACGCGATACGGACGCAGTACAGGCGCGGTACGGATAAGATGCGGACGCGATACAGGGTGCGGCGCGGCCGCGATACGGGCGCAGTACAGTCGCGGTACAGAAAAGATGCGAACGCGAGACAGGACGCGAGACAGGACGCGAGACAGGACGCGAGACAGGACGCGAGACAGGACGCGAGACAGGACGCGAGACAGGACGCGAGACAGGACGCAAGACGGACGCGGTACAGGATGTAGTACGGACGCGATACAGGAGGTATTACGGACACGATACAGGACGTAGTACGGACGCGGTATAGTCGAGGTGTAGACGCGATGTAGACGCGATGTAGACGCGATGTAGACGCGATGTAGACGCGATGTAGACGCGATGTAGACGCGATGTAGACGCGATGTAGACGCGATGTAGACGCGATGTAGACGCGATGTAGAAGCGATGTAAACGCGATGTAAACGCGATGTAGACGCGGTGTAGACGGGTGCGTTACAGGGCGCGGTACCGTGTTGCGACGGGGACTCACGCCTTTGCCGGCTGCCGCTCTTACCCCCAGAACGACCTGCGGGGCGAAACTGCGACAGACGCCGCCGGACAATGAGCCGACCGAAGATACGGTGGCCGCGTACGGACTGGTCGCGATAACGCCGGAGCCCCACGCCCTTTGCAGGCTGCCGCTCTTACCCCCAGAAGGACCTGCGGGGCGAAACTGCGACAGACGCCGCCGGACAGTGAAACGACCGGCGATAGCGGTAGCCGATTAGCCGTCGGTGGGGAGTCGTGGAGCACGAGGTGCGTTACGCCTCTATAATGTAGCCCTGAGAAGGACTGCTCCGGGAGACTCCGCCGAAACAGTGCTGCGGCCGGGTTTACATACCCGCCGCCGTTTACTTTTCGCCGCGAGAAGCCCCTTCGTCGCGGTGGCCCTCTCGCGGCCGCGGCGCGAACTAGGCCGGGGGGGGGGGGTCTATATCACCGCCGCCGTACGTCTTCTCTTGTGAGAGACCTTCTTGCCGTGGTGGCCCTCTCGCGGCTGTGGCGCGGATGGGAGTGCGCGGAGCGCGGTATTGTAGCGCGAAGGGTTGCTTCGTCGCAAATTGATATGAATATATTGCAAAGGATTTTTCAAAATTTTCAAAATTGTTAATTTTACAGGTCTAGAAAATAAATTGTTAACCATTTTCACTAAATTATAACAATTGAATTACCAAATCTATGAAAATAATCGTTTAAATACATACAGTAGATACATGAAAGTATATGATAAAAATAATTTTAGTTGAAAAACAAATATTTTGTCACCATCTATTTTTATCAGAGTTTAGTAGTTCAACAGTTATAATTTAATGAATAACTGGTTGACACTTTATTTAGCAGACCTGCGTAATTCACCTTGAAAAATCCTTAGAGATATGTTCATATATCGCTAACGACTACAACATATTCTATCAAAATCTGACAAAATTATGGAAATTGATATTTTCGTTATTGCACGTGTGCAATGTAATAATTAGTAACTTTTTTCAAGTGCTGGAGCTCGATCGCGGTCTCTGGTCATTGTATGTCTATCTTGTTCACTCTCGTTATACCTTATCGCTTTCCTTGTCGAACCTTTAGAGCTTGTTCAGACAGAGTTGGGCAAAATATTTACCTAAATAAAAATTTGAAATAACGAATAAAAGATACAAAATTTTTCATTCGTTGTTCTTACGAATCTTATTCATCGAGAATTTATCCAATAAATAAAGATAATTTTTTTTATTCGAAGCGAATAATTTTTTCATCTTTTATCCGTACCTTTTATTCGAAGACATAACATGAAGGATATAGTAACGATATATATGTAATGAGGTATATATACCTCATTACAGTCTTCGGCGATCGAAGGCTTCGAATAAATCTTCGAATACTTTTGCCAGCTCGAATAAGCAGCGAGGACGCCCAACGAGCGTCGAACTTCAAAGACCCAGCGACTGACAAACGGCATACAATGTATGCAGATGGAGAATCCCGCACGGATGAAAGTTTAAATTTTTAGATTTTTCAATATATCATCATAAAATTGCGACGAGCGAATGGAGCGGATTTTCCTGATCAAAATGAGTTCAAATTCGAGTGTCATCGAACAAGTTTCATTGTTACGTAATATTACGATAAAAATTAAAATCTTATTGAAGATAGTCCAAACGATGTCGTGTTTGGACTCATTTTCATCAGGATAATCACAAAAACTTGTTCGTATTAATAATATTTTTTTTATTAAAAATGTAAAAGCATAAATTAACAATAATGCTTGACTCTTCTTCATATATTGTGGGCCGTTTGTCAGTCGCTGGGGCTTTGAAGTTCTGCGCTCGTCAGACAAAAGTTATTCGAAAATTTATTCGATCTTCAAATAAAAGATACAGATAATAGACGAAAAAATTATTCAAATATCGAATAAAACGGCTTTGAATAAAAAATTATCTTTATTCGTCGGATAAATTCTCGTCGAATAAAGTTATTTATTCGATACTCGTCGAATAATGATATCTTTTTATTCGAACTTTCGAATAACGAATAAAGATAAAGTATCTGTTATTCGAATCGTTATTTAAATAATTTTTTATGTAAATAATGTCCAACTCTGTGTCCAGATGAGGCAATTTACGCTCGTTGCAAACGAAACAAATAAAAAAATCTGACCACGACATATGCTAAAGAAATAGAAATAAAAAATATTATTAATAAAGCAAAAAATATGACTGCGAAAAGAATTATTAATAATTTATACTCTATCCCAGATAGCACCGTACGTCCATAGGACGTCCGTTTTACGTCCGATACGTCCAATGTCCGTCTCGTACGTCCGTGGGACGTCCCTCGGACATAAATTTTGGACGTAACACGGACATACGTTTCTTATGTCCGTGGGACATCCCTCGGACATAAATTTTGGTCGTAACACGGACATACGTTTCTTATGTCCGTGGGACGTCCCTCAGACATAAATTTCGGACATACCACGGACGTGGGACTTAGATTATTTCGTACGTTTTCGGATGCTATATATTGTTTTTCTATTATTATACTCAAAATATAGGTTTGTCACGCAAAAACTTCGAGCAGCGAAGCTGCGAGGCGACGCACAGTGGCCAGAAAGCAAAAAATCATAAAAAAATATTTAATAATAATTTTTTATGTTAAAATGCAGCAGGCATTTTTCTGACAGCGGTTCAATCAGTGCAATAACGATAATTTATTTAACATAAAAAGATTGTTATTAAATATTTTTTTATGATTTTTTGTCGCTTTTTGTTAACATATGTTAACATATCAGTATAATTGATTTGAATTTTAATACGAAGAGTATTATTTTCCGACGTGGAAATGAAAGGTATTGTTACGAATATGGCAAAATAGGTACTCCCGTTATATCGTCGTTGCCTAAACGACGATATAACAAGGGCAAAGGACAGAGTCGCTTCACGAACGTCGTACCGGTCGGACGTGCAATTCCCTTCCTCTTTTAATAAAGAGATTAATTACCTTTGTATAACGGTCTTTTATTAAGTATGCCTAAATTACGCGGTCGCTCGCGTAACACTGGTGTCAGAAGTGGGATAAATATTGTGGAAGCAGGCACCGCAGAAATATCAAGGTCGACTCGAACGCTGGACGTCTCGAACGCTGGTTTGAATGCCGGAGATGGGGCATCGCTGGAGGCTCTCTTCGCTCTGGTTCGAGAATCGGAACGGAGAGAAGAGCGATTTGCTGCGTTGGCGGAAAGGCTGGTGGACCGGATAGACGGTGACCGGACCATGCTAATGCATCGTTTGGACAGCGATCAGGCGAGAATCGATCAACTTACTACCTCTTTCGAATCCTTTTCCTCTGGTTTTCCTAACGTACCCCGCTGTTCTATTCCTCATGTTGAGGTTGACATTCATAAGAATGTAGTGAATCGTGAACGTGCCGTGACTTTCCCCGCGAGTACAGTTCCTTACCGTGTTAAACCTTCTAAATTTAATGGTTCGGGCTCGTGGTCATTATATTTGACACAATTTTTGACTTTAGCAAAATTAAATAATTGGGATGAGCACACGAAAGTGGTTGCTTTAGTAGACTCGCTTGAAGGGAAGGCTCTCGCGGTTCTGGCGTGCTTGGAGGACTCCAAGCGTACTGTGTTCAATGAAATAGTTGCGGGTTTGAATGTTCGATTTGGTAGCGGGCACTTGGTCCAATTAGATCGTTTTAAATTCTATAATTATAGGCAAGGGCCGCAGGAGTCCCTTCAGGCAATTGCTGAACAAATCTGTCTTTTATCACGTTCAGTCTTTGCGAATCTTCCTACGGAGTGTCAGGATAAGCAAGCTCGCGAAAAATTTATTGAGGCCCTGAGAGACGAGGATTTGAGAAAGGACGTCAGCCTTGCTTCGATTAATGCGGATTCATTGAATACAGTCTTAGAGGTTGCTTTAAGAGTAGAGGCGCTTTATAAGGGCATGTATGAAAAGCGATCTCCTTTGGCAGGTTCATCATGTAATTGTCGTTCAGCGCCTTATAATCCGCAGCGAGCGAATTTTCGGTCGCGTCGCGAAAATCTTCAAGGAGAACGTAATGATTTCCAGTTACAGAGTTACGTTTCGAAATGCAGAAATAACAATATCGTGTGCTGGAACTGCGGGAAACCCGGTCATTTTTCTAGTAATTGTTTTGCTATGAAACAAGGCGCGAATTTGGAAGGTTCACGGTTCCAAAATGAGAGTAAACTTTCTGCACCGGGAAACCAGAAGGGGTCTACGTGAAGGGGGTTGCGGAGGCCCCGATTGTGGTTCGTATGGAAAATCCCCCTTGTTACTCAGGAAACCTTTTGGATAACGGTATTTTTATAAACGGTTTTTTTAATGGAGATGCCCAAAAATTTGTAGTAGACACTGGGTCGGCGGTGTCACTTGATAAGGGTACTTCACGAGACGATTTTGGAAAGCAAAATCGAAATTTGATTACAGTCACGGGCGAGCCGGTTTTCGGAAAACGAAAAGCTCTAGTTAAGATTGGAAAGTTTAGTATGGAGCAGGATTTTTATGTTGTGGAAATGAAGGACGATTGTATTTTGGGTCTAGATTTCTTAACGAAACACGGTTGTTTGTTGGATTTGAAGAAGAGAAATCTTTCTTTTGAAAATGGGGAAAGCGTTGATTTTGTAGGTTGTGAAACGTCGGGGGAATCGATGGCTGCCGGAATCGATTCTGCAGTGGTAACTGAATGTACAGTTTCCGAGTTGGATACTGTGAACGTAGGAAATAATTTTGTTGGGAAGGGAATTAAAGTTAGTGAGATGAATGAGATCGATGTCGTGAATGAAGGCGATAATTTTGATGAATTTTCGAAATTCGATGGAATAGCCTTAACCGGTAACGAGGAATACTTCGATCTGCCCGAGCACTTGAAATCGTTATTTGAGAGTAATTCAGTGAATTTGAATGAGGAAGAGAGACAGGAGTTTAGACAATTTTTAATCTGTTTTCAAAACGTGTTCGCGAAAGAGAAAACTCAGATTAGGTGCTGTAAGGTTGTTAAGCATACGATCAATACCGGAGATCATTCTCCAATTAAACAAGCTCCTCGCAGAGTTCCTGTAAATCGGAAAGAGGAAGTTCGTAAATTAATTGCGGAAATGGAGAGCCACGGAGTCATCGAAAGGTCTTGTAGTGCGTGGACTTCTCCGGTAGTATTAGTTAAGAAAAAGGATGGATCGACGAGATTTTGTGTAGATTATCGTCAGCTCAATAACATCACAAAAAAAGATTCTTATCCGTTGCCGCGAATTGATGTTACTTTGGACGCTGTCGCGGGATCTTCGTGGTTCACGACCTTGGACTTACAAAGCGGCTATTGGCAGGTAGAGGTTGAGGAAAGGGATCGTGAAAAAACGGCTTTTTTAGTTGGCGAAGGTTTATGGCAATTTAAAGTCATGCCGTTCGGCTTGTGTAACGCACCGGCTACTTTCGAGAGGTTGATAGATAATGTCTTAAGAAATCTGACTTGGAGGAAATGTCTAGTCTATTTGGACGACATTATTGTTTTTGGAAGAACCTTTAAGGAGGAATTAGAGAACTTACGGCTGGTATTTACCGAGTTGCAGAGAGCAAACTTGCTAATTAATCCTAGAAAATGTTCGTTTCTACAAAAGGAAGTGAGGTATTTAGGGCATATTATCTCGAAGGACGGTATTAGGACGAATCCAGAGAAAACAGCTTCAATTGAAGATTGGCCGAGACCAGGCAATAAATCTAACGTAAAGAGCTTTTTGGGCTTGTGTACTTATTTTTCGTGATTCGTGAAAAATTATACTACTATCGCGAGGCCTCTCTATTTGACTGAAAAAAAAGATTTCGTTTGGACGCCTAACTGTGAGGAGGCTTTTGAGGAATTGAAACGTTGTTTGGTTTCGGCCCCGATTTTAGCTTTTCCGTTGCCGCAAGAGCCCTTTATTTTGGACTCTGATGCTTCCAATGTCGGTATAGGTGCAGTTTTATCTCAGATTCAAGAAAGTTCTGAAAGAGTGATTGCTTATTATAATAAATCTCTGAACAAGGTAGAAAGGAATTATTGCATTACTAGGAGAGAGTTGTTGGCAATGATTAAGGGAGTGGAACATTTTCATCATTACTTGTATGGCAGAAGATTTACAGTGCGTACGGATCACACAGCATTAAATTGGCTATTATCGTTTAAGAATCCGGAGGGTCAGGTAGCGAGATGGATTGAGCGTCTTCAGCAATACGATTTTGAGGTTATTCATCGGAGCGGGAAAATTCATTCTAATGCTGATGCACTTTCTAGAAGACCTTGTTCTGATGAGGGCTGTAAGCGCTGCGTTAACTTGGAACAAAAAGATAAGAGTTCTCGGTGTAAGGAGCTTCCTATTTTTCGTACGGGTTGCAATTTTGTTGATGAGCAGGAATGGATTACTTCCCAGCAGAACGACAGCGATTTAGTACTGGTTTTGAATAGTAAAAGATCTGGAGAGAAACCTTCTAAAGAAATTTTATAATTGTAAAAATAAGTGCAAGGTAGTGCATGTGGAACGGCTGGCAAAGTATTATGAAAAAAAAATAATCCCGTTTTGAATTGACGGTGTTACGTTCCGTAACATAAATTCTTATTTTTTTTTTCGGCCTATTCCAGGGTAACGCTGGGGTCGACAATGCGTTGCATTTTGGAATTCCCTAATCGAACACAGCATTGCTTTTGACGAAGGTACAGTTTCGGACCACGTGTTCGTCCGAGAACACGCGTAGGCATCTCAACGGTGTAAATTGTGCGATACGAATCTGTAAATTAAAATAATTGGCCTGTTAGATGTTGAACAGCAGGGTCTGGAAAATCAGAGACCAAATCATAGCTACTAGAGCTTTGGTACGTAAGGCTGTGTCCCTGTTTTCAGCAATGGTGTCTGCGGCCCTCCGAATCGAGTCGAGCAATGAAACTTGAGTAACTTTGACCGGAGGGGGGAGTAGGTTCGTGTTCGTGAAGATGAAGTTCAAAAACAAAATGTTGTTCGTGAAGATGAAGTTCAAGAACAAAATGTTGTGTTAAAAAAAAGAATGATAAATGTTAAATGTTATTAATGTTAAATGTTGTTATGTTAGCCGCCAATATCCTCAGGTTTTTAAAACCGTGGTTTTCCCTGAGGCAAGAAAATTAAGTTTTCTTGGGTGAATACCAAATTGGTTGTGGTTTTGCTGGGTCCACGGCTTTCGTTTCTTTTTGTTCTTGCTTACAGAACCACTGGCATCTTTAGTGATGATAAGTTATTATTGAGTGTTTTGATGTTGTGAATTCTTGTTTTTTTTTAAGGGAGGGGGGAAGTGTTACGAATATGGCAAAATAGGTACTCCCGTTATATCGTCGTTGCCTAAACGACGATATAACAAGGGCAAAGGACAGAGTCGCTTCACGAACGTCATACCGGTCGGACGTGCAATTCCCTTCCTCTTTTAATAAAGAGATTAATTACCTTTTTATAACGGTCTTTTATTAAGTATGCCTAAATTACGCGGTCGCTCGCGTAACAGTATAAACAATCACGGCATGACAATTGTTTCATTGTAGACAACAAACATAAAAAAATCTGACCGCAAAGATTTAAAAAATAATCATTATTATAAAAAACAAAAGCCCGACTGCGAAAAGAACTAAAAAGATAAGAAACAAAAAACTAATGTATTGAATAAAATATTGATAATAAATAAAAGTAAAAGTAAAATATAAACATAGAGTATAAATTATTAATAATTCTTTTCGCAGTCAGATTTTTTGTTTTATTAATATAAAACATAAATATGTTAACAATATATACAAAACATAATTAGTAAATCTATACTTTTCTTCTGTACATTTACATAGGACGTACACATATAACCAGGTTCACGTGAACGTATTAAAATTTAATATTTAGCAATGTTATATGCGTAAACAAGTTTAAAAAATTCAGAAGATTTTGAAACAAGTCAACGAATATTCAAATGATCGTTTAATACACTTATTTACAATTGAAAATTCCATATTTTAAATTACGAAGTAGTAATTCTCCCAATTTCGACAGATCCGAAAGGAAGAGAAGAAACCGCTCGAACCAGTTCGAACGCTTTCGATGCAAGTGTCAACGGTGTTAATACGAATGCGATGCGGCAACATTGCTCTTTTAAACGCTGACAACGCAGTAAAATCTAGCTTCCTCGTCACATACTTCTTGTGTTGCAACGACAATCGAGTTCTCTTTCTGATTCTAAATAGAATGCGACGGTAGCTCCATCTCGTATTCATCAATCAGCTACACGTTTGTAGATAATACCATTTCTGCAAAGGAAACTGTACGGCAGATACCGACCTCTGCGACTTGTAAAGTCACGTGAGTACGTATGGCCCTTAAGGGTGCGCAGGAGCCAGAGCAAAACTTCGAGCTGATTTCAGCGACAGTTGCGGAGAAATAAGGAAGCTCCCATGGGGCTGTGACAAAGAGGGAGATATGTCACTCGCAGGAGAGACAAAGACAGATAGATAACCAAGCAGCTTGATTTTCGATGACTTTACTCCCAAAATTTGAAGCGAAGAAGCAATATTTTCTCACGGGACTTTTTTTAAAAAATTCGTTGTTCTATTCCACGTCCCCATACAGAGCCCTTTTTTGGAAAAACTGCACAGAAAAAATTTATTCTATAAAAACGTACACGTTTATTTTTTATAAAGTTTCAAGAGCCAAATTGCCAAAAAGGGCTCTGTACGGGGACGCGGAGTAGAACAAAGAATTTTTTTAAAAAAGTCCCGTGAGAAAATACTGCTTTTTCGCTTCAAATTTTGGGAGTAAAGTCATCGTTATGAAATTCGGGATTTATATACAAAATGGCTGGCTGACTTTCGCGCCGTCCACCGCAGCGCTGTTATCGTCTCCTCTGCTGTTGTGTCGATTGTCTAAAAATGCTTTTCAGCATGGTTCGGTAGCGCAGTAAGACTAACGAGACCCCGCGCTGGTACATGCAATTACTCAAATAATTTTTATCAGTATAACTATTTTATGAATGGACCAAACGATTTCAGTTTCTCTGTAAGGCTAGAAGGATTAGTTTAGTAATTGACGTCTAACAATAAACATGTTGAAACAATGCATTTGGTCGGAATTGTGAAAAAAAATAATAAAAGTGATTATTACAACTTTTTTATCTTGGCGAATAACGAAAATTTAAAAAACGTGTTTTGTAGATCCGTGTAAGTTATATACATGCTGCAAATTTCATCGAAACTAGTTTATTGATTTACGAGTTATAAACATTATCAAATGTGGTAAAAATGGCAGTTATAGCCCGAAAATCGTGAAAAATTGCAATTTTCACTACATTTGATTGTTTATAACTCGTAAACCAATAAACCAGTTTCGATGAAATTTGCAGCGTGTATATAACTTACACGGATCTACAAAACACGTTTTTTAAATTTTCGTTATTGGCCAAGATAAAAAAGTTGTAATAATCACTTTTATTATTTTTTTTCACAATTCCGACCAAATGCATTTTTTCAACATGTTTATTGTTAGACGTCAATTACTAAACTAATCCTTCTAGTCTTACAGAGAAACTGAAGTCGTTTGGTCCATTTATAAAACAGTTACACTGATATAAATTTTATGTGATCTATTAGTTGAGTAGCTGTATTTATATATGGTATATATATACCAATTCTTAGCAAACATTATGTACGTGTTAGAGAGATTTGCATGAGTTGCAATAAATTGAAAAGATTGTCTATTGCGAAAATTAAAAAAAAAGATAGCACGAAAGTAATAAGATAGTTATAAAGAAGCATAGAGATAATAAAATATAAATTTTACTTTACAAAAAGGATGATGTAACTGTATTAACAAAGTGTACCTTTATGACAATTGCAAAAAACAATAAATACTTTGTGAACTTTTGAAATTCTATAATTATATGCAATGGCAATAATAATAGGAAATAAAATGTATTTGTAAGATTGTTTTACATTTTCATTTGATTTTTATATTTACATTATTTCAGAATATGCGGAATTTTACAAGATAACAGGGTGGGATAGATGGGGGAAATGTTCATTTTGTGATAAAAGGATTATTATGAGAAATAATATATCTAATTTGAAATAAAGAATTGATAAAGATAAAATTTTTTTTTTTGAGTAGTTGGAGCAATGCCTTTACGCACGATTATTGACTACATAATTTTATTCGACGAGAATTTGTCCGACGAATAAAGATCCTTTTTTATTTATTCCAAGCGCATTTATTCGCAGCATCAAATTTGCCATCTTTTATCTGTATCTCTATTCGGAGGCTTCGAAGAAATCTTCGTATAACGTTTGCCAGTTCAAACATACGCGTCGCCGAGCGTCTAGTCTGGAACCAGTGTCCGATCCACGGCATACAATGTAAGCAGATGGAGAATTGCGCAAAAATGAAAATTTAAACTTTTACATTTTTCAATATACTTACATAAAAGTATTGCGAATGAATTGAGGAGCTTCTCCCGATGAAAATGAGTCCACACACGACACCATTCGAACTATTTTCAATAATATTATAATTTTTATCATTACATTACGTATCAATAAAAAATGTTCGATTACACTCGAGTTTGGACTCATTTTCACCGGGAGAAGCTCCTCGATTCATTCGTAATATTTTTATGAAAGTATATTGAGAATTATACAATTTAAATTTTCATTCTTGCGCAATTCTCCATTTGTTTACATTGTATGCCGTTGTTCGGTCGCTGGTCTTTAAAGTTCGGCGCTAGGGTCTCGGTAAAAGTTATCCGAAGATTATACGAGAGCATCATTCGAATAAAACTGTTCGTTCGTCCGTATCGTCGGGTTGGGTCGCAGAAAGTCGGGCGGGCTCGATTTGAGCGCGCGATACTTCAAGACACATTGGGCCAGTGATGCCAGATTCGTGGTACCGTGGTATACCGTGGTACTAAACTATGCCCCCACTACGACCTACTGTTGCCCCTACGCTCCTTTACCAACGCGCTCGCGCGCTACACCCACCACCGTACCTCTACTATGTCCGTGTACGCTGCTTGTGCGCTTGCGCCAGCCTCAATCTATTTTTAGCACTTTCCATATACATATTGCTTTACGGAAACGAAACTGAAATTCGGCCGGCCGTCGCGTCGAACGTATGAATTGCAATCTGGAGCTGGCGTTCGAGTCCCCGTGCAGCGATTTTTATTTTTATTTTTAATTACTTTTTTAATTACATTTTTTAATCTTCCAAAAAATGTTAAATGTAAAAACTATGTTAAATATATATATATATATATATATATATATATATATATATATATATTCATTTTACAGGAAATGTTTTATTACTGTAAAAATTGCATTGATACAAAGAGTCTAGCATGGTAAGAGTCAAAAGTGCCCTTGACTTACTCGAATTACTTACAAAGAGGTGGTCTTTCCATTCCTACAGAAGAAGTAATAACCATATTTACCCATATGAGTGCAATAATGGAAGCCATAATAAATGCTGCTAATTTGGAATCAGATTTTCTGAAATCTGAAAATCATAAGCAAATCCTATGTAAATTAACATATATTAGTACTCAATCAGATATACATTATTTGGCATTTTCAGATACATGCATTTGTGGTAAAGATTATGAGAGTATTTTATTGAAGTTATAATTAATTTTTTCTAATATTTTATTAAATGATTACGTCAAAACTATAAACAATAGTCAATTAGAAATGAATGCAGATATTGTCCATAAAAATCGTAAACTAAAAACATTCAGTACAAATTAAATTTTCTATTTAACTTTTTTTCCATATTCTTTCCAAAATGTTTTATTATATTAACAGAGTTTTTTATTTGACCATTTGGTTTTTATTATTAATATTATTGAAGATTATTTATTATTGTTACAAATTTTAATATTTTATTCTTCTGTTTATATGAAAGATTTATTTTTTTGTTTTGTAAAAATATCTATTATATCTTAAATGTGTTTATCTATAGAAAATTTTGATAATTTGTGTTCTGTTTCGGCGCACAGGTTCGATCAGTGTTACAAAACTGCAAATTTGCAGATTAGAAACCTCTTTTGAAACTCAACGTTTCGACCCTGATGTGGGTCTTTCTCAAGAGCTGAGATTTAAAATTATACGTGAAATTTAATTGAGCAAGAAGCTGCATACATGCCAGCAGAAACTGAACTGGAACTTTTGAAGGTTGTAATGTAAACAGAACGTGCATAGGAACGACACATTCAAAATGAGCCAATTAGAACCAAGTGATTCATGGATTCTGGGTCCATAATAGGCGGTAAATTCAAATGTTATTGAAATTGTTTTCCACACAATACACAATCCAATTGTACCTAACCAAATGTTATGGTACTGAAAAATTGACATTCAACTCATTGAGAAAGACCCACATCAGGGTCGAAACGTTGAGTTTCAAAAGAGGTTTCTAATCTGCAAATTTGCTTTTTTGTAACACTGATCGAACCTGTGCACCGAAACAGGACACAAATTATCTATTATATTTTTTGTCTTAAACTGAACATAGTTATCTTCCTGTTGTTTTATTTTAATTATTGGTCAAGATTATTTTATTTATTGTTATGTATTATAAAATTTACTGTTTTTTTTATTTCAAAGTTTTTTATTTCAAATTTTTTTATTGAGAATACACATGTGAATTTTAAGCAATGCTTTTTTCATGCTTTATTTTAAAAAATTAATTTTGTTTTCCTAAATGGGATGATATGGCTAATGGCGAACCACCCATTTATGATAAAAAAAGGTAACGCGCCATAGTAGTACCCCTAGGGTGGTGAGGAAATTTACAACAATTAAAATATTATTTATTAAGACGATTTTATAATTACCTGCACAACTCTTCCCTTCAGAAATTCATTGTCTAACCTCTTTCCGACGTGTTCACCTAACCTCTTTGACTCGGTTCCAATAATTGGTTTATTTCAGGTTTCATCACTTTATTCATTTCAAATGTTGCATAATAATCCAAAGATGATTTCTTTTTGCTTCATACGTGTATTTTCTTGAAACCACTGCAAAATATTTCAACTTTTATGTACCACACACCAAACTTTTCCGAGAGTCCACAATATGTATACCACATTTATAAATATTAGAATACTTTAATATCACTTCTACTTACCATAGTTATAATATTTAAAGATTGCTTATACATAATTAATAAAGGATCGTGCATTTTAACATTATTTTCTATGAAAAAAGCGTTAATTATAATCCGAAGTCCAAGACTCCCATTATTGAAAATCCGACTCTTAATCGCCACTTCGACAGTGTTGCCAAGTTGTTCAGCACGGCTAGTACTAGAGTCGGCTGTGGTATCTGCATTGAGAATTATCTTTGAGCATTGTGATTGCGCATGCGGGAATATTCAAATATTTTACTTTGATGATATATGTACATATGTATTTATTTTCATCAAATTAATGTTCTAAATGTCAATAGAATTATATTCTGTATCTTAATTATTAAGAAATCGTATAATGTAGAATATAAGTAATAAATAAATATGAGTAATTTAATATTTTTTTGTGCAAAATGTTTAAATATATAACAATTTATATTGCTTAAAAAGTAAGTTGTTATTAATAAATTTGCCAATGATTTTTGATACATTAAATTATTATATATTATTTACCATATTTCCAAGTAGATCAAATGCGAATTAATTTAGTATTATACAATTATATTACGTAAAAGTAGTATTGCTTTTACTATTGGTATATTATTATCAACATTGCTCTTATTTTTGTTATCGTTTCTCTTGTTACACGAAATACTGTTATGGTTTCTTACTTCTTCACTTGCTAATTCATTTAAATACGTTGCTGCACCGATTCAGTAATTAAATCTATTGCCGGATGATTTGTTACCTCTATTACAGTAATAAAAATATCTTATTTTATGTTACATGGTATTACTTAAAACAAAAATTAATAAAAGAAAATAGTTTAATAAAATCCATAAGAAATATATTTTTGATATTTTGAGTGTTTACTTACATTACTGTATCTTGTTAAGTACAGAAACAGAGTACTTGAACCGAGATACGAACTGTTTCATATCTCAGTAATTCTGCTGTATCAACATTTATGCCTAACACTGTACACGCGAGAAATGTATTCAATCATTAAACTTATTATCAACTGCGCGTCTATGAGGTCAAGGTTTAGGAAACATCGATCGGAATATTGGCGACTGAATTTTAATGTATTCAGAATAATATCAGTTCGACCTATGTGTAAATGGTAAACATGTGTTTCGAAGTTTCCTAATATGTTGAAAACAAGTAACTAACAAAAGACTCATCAATAATTAATATTTTTCACGTGATTTTATAAATGCTTTTAAAAAGGTGAGGAAATGCTATTTATAAATATATCGAAACCGTTAAAGCCAAAACTACAACGATGTAATCGATATGATTCCATACGTATTTTTCACTTCTTCAATCTGCTAAATTCATTTACAAAATGCTTATTTGACAATATTTACACATTTAACACGAATCACATTTTATATTGCAAATTTCATCAGTAGTCAAACCATTTCCAATTTCAGTAATAATTGTGTAAAAGCACTGAAAAAACCAGAATATAAAAAGTTATAAGTTTATGCAAATGTCATCGACAGAGAACATAGAACCAAAATCTAAGCAAGGAAAATTAAAAAAAAATTTGTCGCGTAATGAATCTTTAGAATCACAACTAAAGAGAGATGCCGAAGCAACAAAGAAGAAAGCAGCAAAGTTAGCTGCCCAGAGAAAGAAAGAAAGAGAAAATGAAAAGATTCGGAAAATGTTTGTTTCTAGACTCGACCCGTATGAAACCCCCTTAAAGTGGTGGGAATCGGATCATGTGAAATACGCGTAAGTCACAAATACGCTGAAGATATTTATACAAAATCACATTCTTTCACAAAAAAGCAATAAATGCCAGAGTTACATAAAAATATAAAGAGAATTGTAAATAATACTGGGACCATATTCATTTTTTCGAAATGAGTAAGATGTTTGTATAACCGCAAATTTCTTTATTATAATTGAATCAATCGAAAGATAATGTCCCTATATGCTAAAATGAAAGACAATTGTTAAATTGTAGATTTTATATGGAAATTTATGATTTGAGAATGTTAAACTTCATTAAAACCTGAATATTATCAAGTGCACGTTTTACAGATTGAGAGGTACTATATATATATATAACATAATAATAAATATATAACTTCTACAGTTTAATAATTATATTTTGATTCAAGTCTATTTAATGAAAGAATTAGATGGAATAAAACATTATTTATTTAGTTAAATGATTTAATTTTAAATGACCTTGGTTTATCGAATAAAATGTTTCTTGGTATATTGTATTATTAGATAATTTTCTCTAATCGTAATTTCAATACCGAATACTAAATTAACAGCAATCAACAAGCTTTCGTCTCTCATGAGGGCTCCTGTAGAGTTTACATGTCGTTGTTGCAGTTACTGCCACATTATTATTAACTGCTAAAATGAAACACAAAGATTTACAAGTACAAGTAAAAATGATATTGAATCGGAGAGAAATATTTGAGTTAAAGCGTCCAAGTAATTTAATATAATTTAGTTTAATGTAGTTTACCTTAATTTAATGTAATGCAGTTTTTCTTACATTATATATTAATGCTAAAAAGAGAAATTTTACGTGAACAGAACTGGTAGGCACAAGTTTGATCAGGTTTAAATAGTTTTAGTAGATTTTATCCCTTTAATAACGTGAAAATCCAGAGTAATAGCAGCTGAAGTTACGGAATGTACTACTAGCTTCCGCACGACGATCCTGCAAATTAGATGATTTGATTTGACTTTAAAATTGCTTCCATTTGCACTTGCAGAATAAATTACCCACCCGTGAAATCATATCTAGATGATGTAATGGGTTCTCATATTGTACGACTTACCGATCGTAAATACATGGAAGCTCTCGCTTCCAATATTAGTAATCATCGAGAGAAACAACAAAGTATGCGTATAGAAGAAAGAAAGCTGAAACCGCCATCGATTATATCCCAGTTGATGGAAACATCTTATCAAGCGCTCGTCGAAGTTAGGAAGCAAAAAAACTATAACAAACTTAGGCTTTATTTGTAAACAAAAAAATATGTATAAAACAATCACAACAAAAAAAATCGGTACTATGAAATCGAATATTGAATGATGTAATGCGTTTTGCAATTTTAAACTTTGTAAGATAATTCTACGGAGACTAAAATAAAAATGTAACAAATGAATAGAGATCACATTTTTTATACTACCATAATCTGTACTGTACCGCCATACGGCTGTCAATGAGTTGAAATACTAATATAATATTTTTAGAAAAACACGGCCATTGTTTCTTCACACTCTGGTGCATATCTCTCACGCAATCCCTTCCGTTCTTTTTCATTTCATTTCCTTTCTTTCACTCTCCTCTCTCTTTCTAGGTTTAATATCACCTTTCGTCGTCTTATTTTGTCTCCATCTTCGCAGTTTTCTCTTCACCTCGTTCATCTTTTCCTTAGACTTTTTGTCTCAACATTTCTCTACACTTCGTCTCCTCTCTTTCTCCCGACTTGTTTATTTTTATTTTCCTTTATTCTCTTCACCACTTTCTGTATATGATTTCCTCATGTAATCATTCCACTTCTTTCATATTATCGCTTCTTTATTTCTCGTGTCCACATTCCGTTTTTTGTTTTTCTCGTTTATCAAAAAAAGATTTTTAAGTGTTTTATTATTTTCCATTGCTAATAATCAAGTCAAATGTCGAAATTAAACAAATTTATAATAATAAATAACCTTTCCAAAGTTTGACGATTAGCTTTTGTCAGAAACAGAACATGATCCACTTCGGCTCGGTCTACCCTACTGAATAACCTTTTCTCATTGTTAGTCCACTACCAACATCTAATCATATTTCTATTAGCACTATCACTCACCATTTTTCAATTTCTCTGAAGAATTCTTCATTCTCATAGGATAAAATATACATATAGGGAAGTTCTCCTAACACCGGACGGCACCAAATGTCGGACAGTAGCAATATCTTTAACATTTAAACCTATCGAGCAGTTGTAGCTGTTGTCAGCAAAGCTATACTAAAACCAATATCGTACCGAAATGCCTGAATACCGAAACCAATATATTACCGAAAACCGAAAAAATACTGGTATTTTTTGGATCTATGGTAAATGCCATGAAGTTCACCACAGTCTTCTTAAGGTCGAGTTAGGGTCTAGTTATACGCGGTCGGCTAAAGTATACGCACCGTGCGTGGTCGAAGGCCACCCGAGCTTTTTCCGCACCCCTCTTCACCACTTGGGATTTCGAACGGTGCAGGCAAAAAATGTTATAAATGTATGATTTAAAACGTTATTTCATCGATGTTTTTTCTATGTACGTCGAGTGTAAAGTAGAACTATTCGAAGTTCCTCGTGGAAGTAGGTGCAGAATACAACAATATAACAAAATAACAATTTATTACTAAAAAAGACAATAGACTTCCTTAAACAAAATCATCAAAGTCACTGTGTGCTACATAGATCTACTATTGAGATATCTATGTATGTGGAAAATTAAGCATACAATCTGAAGCCTGACTTTGAATATTGAATGTTCAGGTAATTATATTGCAATGACGTTACGGAATCTTAGTTTCTGTGATTTATCTCTTTCCCTGTAATTAACGAGAGGAATATCGAGAAGAATTTGGTTGATTGAACCGACTTCAATGAAATTTTGCGCATGTATATAACCTATGGAGATCTACAAAAGCTATATTTTAAATTTTCATTACAGACACAGATAAAAAAGTTAAAAATCGTGACTTCCACTTTTTTCATCACAATTTCGATCATTAGCAATTCGTATAAATAATTATTTATTATTTAAGTATAAATAATTATTATTCGTTTTTGTAGGGTGTCCGGATACTTTTGCACGCCACTGTAAATGCATTTAACCTGATCCGATATAATAATCTGCTGTTGATCGCGGTCGCAGTTCTTCACCCTATACAGGGTGTCCCAAAAAAGGTCTGATTTCCTTCAAAGGGGAGGTTCCTGAGGCCATTTGAAGCGACATTTTCCTTTGCAAAAATGGAGGTTTCGGCTTTGTTAAGGAGTTATTAACGAAAAACACGGACCAATCAGAGCGCGACCTAGAGGCGTATTGGCAGAGACGGCCACGCGCGACAGAAGTCGAGCGATGGTGATACACCGCGGTCGAAAGCAAGGAACAAACAAGAGAAGAAAATTTTTCGAGTCCTATGTCGGATAGTTCAAATTTGAATATGTTGTAGTCTTTAGTAGCCTATGAACGAATCTCGAAGGATTTTTCGAAATCTTAAAAAATGTTGGTTTTACAGACGTGTAAAGAACTTTTTTTTATTAAATTATAACACTAGAACTAACGTACCGAGGAAAATGAGTTTTGAGGAGCTTGTAGTGAACACATAAGAGTATCTATTGAAAATATTTCGATTCGGAAGAAATGGTTTTTTCACCATTTATTTTGCAAATGTTTTAAACAAATACAATTTTACTATAGCCGGAACTGTTTTAAAAATTCGAAAAAAGCGTGGTGACAGCTTCAAGTCTCCTCTTTACGGACCTATTTTTTAAAAGGCAGACGCTTTAAAATTGACGGAATTAAAATTATTTAAAGCGAACGCTGCACCGCGATATTACGGAGGCGCGCGACCCCGAATGTGCGCGGCACGAATAGCACCGTCAATACATACTGGTAAAACTGACTCTTCACTTTTTAGTTATTAATGTTAAAAACTGAGAAAACCTTGCTTACCTTGGTTCTCCTGTAGAGCCCCAGCGAGGTGAAAATGATTCCTGTATTCACAAATAATCGGTGTGCAACACTGAACCTGTCTACTCGTTAAATTCACAAGAGCATTTTAATTATTCGCTCTATGAAATTATCGAGCAGAAAGGGTCAATGTCCTTTCACTGCACGATCCGGCCCAAATTGTTAATTTATTCACGATCACAGTAAAACTATTCACATATATCCATTGGGTCCACAAACGTTGAATGAAATCCACACAAATGATTCACAGAAGTCCACATATCACGCACAACTAGTTCACACTTGATGCACGTAAATCGACTGTTTCGACTGAGCGTGGACGTCCGTCCATGCTCGCGATCGTAGGAAGACTAGTTCAGAACATCTGACGAGGTTAACGGCCTTTCAACAGCACACTGCCGATTTTCATTTCAGCAACTGTTCGATGGAACCGTGTTTTCAAATGGAATGGGAAGAGTAAATGACCGCCCGCTCTTCAAATCGGGAGTCATTCAGGTACGCTTCGACCCCCGAGCGTGGCCATAAACCAACGACTTGTGTCGAAGCTCGACCTTGACGATGGCTCGACTTCTGGTTACCAAATGTGTACAATAGGTCAATAAAATGCTAAAAGTTTTAACGAAGAGTAACGGCTTTTTGGGAATATTGCTACTAGCCTTTCTTACACCGGTATACGGAATACCGGTATTTTGTGCTAATTTGCAATTTCGTGAAACCGGTATTTGCTAAGGTAAAATACTGGTATTTTCGGTATTAGCTATAAATAATAAATATTTTTTAGGGCATCTACTATTATTTGAAATTTACAAATTAATTTTTCTGATAACGAATTCGATTTAATATCAAAAACTGTATCAGCTCTGCTTCCAATAAAGCTGTCTGTGGAAGCATTATGTCGGAAGGATTCCAACTTATTAACAGCGAATGCAACAATAAATTTTATGTTGCAATCACTTAAAGATCAGGACACGCCACTGTCTGAGGAATTATAACAGTGCATTGAAAATTCGTATACAGGAAAGGCATAGTGAACTAGAAAATATTTTAAGATATTTATATAATTATAACGACTTTAATAAAGAAAACGAAAAGGAAGAAAAGAAGCTAACAAGGTCAAATTTAATTAAGTTCGACGTCAATTTCCGCAAAAACATTTATAAAAAGCAAACACAAACCTATCCAGAAGAATTCGTTGAAGATGATGATGATGTTAATATCGAAAAAGAATTGTCCCTCGAGAAGAAGTTACAATTAGGTATAAATAAAAAAATTTTCCACGAAAAATAATACAAAAAATAGATATATCCAAATCCGTCAGACGAGAGACCGAGTTGTTAGAAGATGAAGGACATCGCGGCAAATATTCAGAGAAAGTATATCGCTCATTATTAACAATACCACTAACCAGCGTGGATGCGGAAAGAGCATTTTCAACTGCAGGTAATTCAATTGCAGCCTCCTTCGATGCCCCATCTGCACTGCACGTTTTCCGAAACAACGGACTAATAACACCGACTTACCCGTAGTAGCAATATTCCCAAAAAGCCGTTACTCTTCCTTAAAACTTTTAGCATATTATTGACCTATTGTACACATTTGGTAACCAGAAGTCGAGCCATCGTCAAGGTCGAGCTTCGACACAAGGCGCTGGTTTATGGCCACGCTCGGGGGTAGAAGCGTACCTGAATGACCTCCGATTTGAAGAGGGGGCGGTCATTTACTCTTCCCATTCCATTTGAAAACACGGTTCCATCGAACAGTTGCTGAAATGAAAATCGGCAGTGTGCTGTTGAAAGACGGATGTCCACGCTCAGTCGAAACAGTCGATTTACGTGCATCGAATGTGAACTAGTTGTGCGTGATATGTGGACTTCTGTGAATCATTTGTGTGGATTTCATTCAACGTTTGTGGACCCAATGGATATATGTGAATAGTTTTACTGTGATCGTGAATAAATTAACAATTTGGACCGGATCGTGCAGTGAAAGGACATTGACCCTTTCTGCGCGGATAAATTCATAGAGCGAATAATTAAAATGCTCTTGTGAATTTAACGAGTAGGCAGGTTCAGTGTTGCACACAGATTATTTGTGAATACAGGAATCATTGTCACGTCGCTGGGGCTCTACAGGAGAACCAAGGTAAGCAAGGTTTTCTCAGTTTTTAACATTAATAACTAAAAAGTGAAGAGTCAGTTTTACCAGTATGTATTGACGGTGTTACAGTGTGCGGTGCTGTTCGTGCCGCGCGCCTTCGGGGTCGCGCTCCTCCGTAATATCGCGGTGCAGCGTTCGCTTTAAATTATTTTAATTCCGTCAATTTTAAAGCGTCTGCCTTTAAAAAATAGGTCCGTAAAGAGGAGACTTGAAGATGTCACCACGTTTTTTTCGAATTTTTAAAACAGTCCCGGCTATAGGAAAATTGCATTTGTTTAAAACATTTGCAAAATAAATGGTGAAAAAACCATTTCTTCCGAATCGAAATATTTTCAATAGATACTCTTCTGTGTTCACTACAAGCTCCCAAAAACTCATTTTCCTCGGTACGTTAGTTCTAGTGTTATAATTTAATGAAAAAAAGTTCTTTGCACGTCTGTAAAACCAACGTTTTTTAAGATTTCGAAAAATCCTTCGAGATTTATTCATAGGCTAGTAAAGAGTATAACATATTCACATTTGAACTATCCCACATAGGACTCGAAAAATTTTCTTCTCTTGTTTGTTCCTTGCTTTCGACCGCGGTGTATCACCATCGCTCGACTTCTGTCGCGCGCGGCCGTCTCTGCCAATACGCCTCTAGGTCGCGCTCTGATTGGTCCGTGTTTTTCGTTAATAACTCCTTAACAAAGCCGAAACGGCCATTTTTGCAAAGGAAAATGTCGCTTCAAATGGCCTCAGGAACCTCCCCTTTGAAGGAAATCAGACCTTTTTTGGAACACCCTGTATAACGACAGCCCATGACATGGATGCATGGGGCCTTGTCGGAAAAGGCGTGGGGTCCGCCGATTTGTTTATGTTCTTAAGGCACCATTGTGTATATATCCCAAACGGTGACGCGATAAGAGCTGGACGCATCCAGGAACGAATGCGCGGCCGATTGGATCAGAGTGCAGAGGGCAGGCTTCATTTCACGCATACTATGTAGCGTGCCGCGTCGAAGCCTATGGCCGCAATTCACAATTGAGAAATCTGAAAAATAGCATGTCCAAGCGTTCCTGTCATAGTTGAATGTTATACTATTGTTATTTATTATTTATCAGTATATTCATTCTGTATAAATTAATTTAAAAAGCCCTTTTGGAAAAAAATAAAATTCATTACAAAATTTTATTTAACATCGCTAATGTACAATGTAACTTAATAATAGAAATAATAATGTATATAGTATATGCATATAGCGATGATAATAATAAAAACATGATTGTCATTACTATTACTATTGTTATTATTATATTATACGTTATTATGCATAATTACGTTATGCATTAGAGATATTAAATACATTTTTCTTACAGAAGGGCTTTCTAGTATCAATTATACTACGAACAAGGGATTAACATTAAAAAAAAATATAATAACTTATACAGAATAAATATACTAAGAAAGGTGTAGGACAGTGCAATCGGTACGGTGAAATAACACTGTCCAACACCAAATTTCTTTCCTAATAACTGTTGGGTGGTTCTTATAGAGTTTTTTGCGCTTATTCCGAATCTGCCCTTACTTTATTTAAATGTTAAATATTATTTGTTAGTATATTTATTCTGTATAAATTATTTTATGTATTTTTTTAATGTTAGTCTCTTGTTCATAGCATATTTCATACTAAAAGGTCTTTTAGATATCACTGCAGTCGGGAAAGTCTACAGAATTTTTTGCTGCAAAGAACAATTCAATATGTTTTATAATAACATCGCAATATTTGTTTAAAGTTGAAAAATAGGTTTTTTTTCAAAGTCATGTTTCTCTAAAAGTGAACGTGTACGCGAAAAAGTAAGGGCAGATTCGGAATCAGTTCAAAAAACTCTATGAGAACCACCCAACAGTTATTAAGAAACATAAAAAAAGTTGAAATTTGTTGGACAGTGTAATTTGTCGTATATTCGTTTTGGGAGTCGCTGTACAGGGGGTACCTCGCCTGCATTTTTCTGGAAATTCCACCCCTTCCATGTCGTTGCGATGGAGGGGCTGCCGGTGGTGTGTTTTTATAAGGGCTGTGAAGCAGGCTTTCGGCACCATTTCTGGCAAACCCAGTCAGCACGTTATATTCAGGAAGATGGAATCCCGTTCTAACCAGAACTTGGTGCTTACTGGCATTGCATTAATCCTTCAAGCGATTGCGTTGCAAGGCCTAACGCAGCCCCCGTCCCCGACGGATCAGGAAGCAAGAACCAGAAGGAGGCGAAGGCGTTGTAGTGTACATCCATTGTGGCGAACTCGGGAAACGGAAGGAGAGCTTGTTTTATTCAAGCGGATAACGACGACAAGTTCTACGATTATTTTCGTATGACCACGAACTGTTTTGCGACCTTGCTGCGGAAGATTGGGAACCAGCTGGTTAAGAAAACTACCTCGATGAAGAGACCAATACCACCGGAGGAACGATTGGCAGTTTGCTTGCGGTAAGTGGGTGGATAACTCATTATTTTCTAAAATACTCAATTTTATTGTTCTTACTCATTTAACTTGATCTAATTTATTCTAACTGTACGAATTTATTTGTGAATTAAGGACAAAAAGTAATCTATTATTTGACTCTTGAACTATGTACACATCGTATCTAGATTGTCCCCTTCATTAAATCGTAGCTTAATTGTGTTCCCTGACCTGAGCGGTATTCACTCGAGACGCCTTCTTCTCCAATTTTTAGAGAATTGGTATCTGTAGGTTGTTTTGGACGTAGATTTCAAATTTTTAATCAATGTGATCAAATTCAAAATGGTCGATTCAATATGGCGGACCGAAAAATCAAATCTGAATTTATGTTTTTGAAAATTGATATGTATGAGTTATTGGGGATTATTTATTTTCGTTTTTTTTTATTTTTCTGTTTAAAATTTGTATCTTTTCCTTTAATTTATATTTATGCGGAAGTATTTAATTTTATGTCTTATGTAGTGAACACAATTTATTTTTAAATATATTTATTTGTTAATATCAGTTTGTCATTAATAATGAAAAATAAACATAATTCAAGCTATTTTTTTACAACAGATTCACATAAATAGCCTTTCTTGATTCTGGGTATTCGCACTTAACTGTCTCCATGGAAATACATACAGTATTATATTATTAATATCTTTTCAATATGCATAAATAGGCAAACGGGGTTTATTTCATAACTTTAAGGATACTTTAAGAGAAAGATTTATCCTAGTTTTGTTCAGGCATAATGAGTCAAGCTTACTAAATTGCGCATCGGAAATTTACTTTTTCTATTCAAAATCGAGTTAATACGCTGGTCAATTAATAAATTTGAAAATAATTATTAAACATATTTCAAATAAATATTAAACATTTTTTATCGATACAATGTATAAAGGTTCTAGTATGGAATAGGATAGAATAGGATAGAATAGGATAGAATAGGTTAATATAAAATCATTTTGACAACATTGAAAGAAAAAGCGCACTAGGATATATTTGAATTGTTTAAAAAATATACAATTATACTTATCTAATTAATCTCACTTCATTTTGTCCAATATAATAAGCTAATCTTCAACCTACGTAACTAATCTAACTTGATTTGTTCTTTCTCAGCAGCCTCCACAATGCTGTCATTGCAACCTCTTGCAACTCTAATTGTTCATCCGTCGTTAATTGCAACGAGGATTTCGCCACGTGCTCGAAGAAACTGTATTGTATTTCTTCATTAATTCCCCTCCGTTCTTCTTCCTGCTGTCCCGCTAGGTTGTGGAGCGCCTCGGAACACAACCTCAAAGATTCTGCTAACCCTGGCGATCCACCGCTCGAATAGTGGCTCGAATCAACGCTTTCGAGCCTTCTTTTTTTGGGAGGTGGTTAGGTCTCCAGCTCACCATCGATATTACTGCTTGGCAACTCGCTGCCCTCTCTCATGCTCGTGGATGTACTCTGAATACTTGATATCATGTTCCTCTCCTCCATAAAGGGCAAGAGAAATTCCAATTGGGCGCTGAACTTATGCGCCTTTGTCGAGTACGCCGCCTGCCCGCTCCGCGTCAAATTTATTTTTGCGCGGAACTTGTGAAATTGGTCCCGCATGTTCTGCCAACGATTTTTGCAGACTGTGGCTAAAAACAGAAATATTTCCTAATTAATCTTTTATCATTGCTTCAGATTCTTAGCGACGGGCGATAGCATGAAAACGATCAGCATCAGTTTCCGAATGGGGCATACAACAGTCCGAAGCATCGTTAAGGAGACATGCAGGGTGATTGTTGAAACATTGCTCTCGGAGGTAATGCCGATGCCTAGTGCGGACATGTGGGAAAACATTCGGAAGGAGTTTTAGGAGAAATGCCAGTTCCCAAATTGTGTGGGAGCCATCGATGGAAAACACGTCACTATTCAGGCCCCACCAAACTCGGGGTCAATGTATTTTAACTACAAGAAAACATTTTCCGTCGTGTTGATGGCCCTCGCAGACGCGAATTCCAATTTTATTGCCGTCGACGTTGGGGCATACGGGAAGAGCAGTGACGGGGGCATATTTGCCCATTCCAAACTGGGACAGGCAATTAATAACGGGCCGATTGGGATGTTGCCCGACCGAAATTTACCGGACACATCAACCAACGCGCCCTGCGTAATCGTGGGCGACGAGGCATTCCCCCTTAAAAGAAATTTATTAAGACCGTATCCGGGGGATGGAGCGCTAGGGAATGATGGCCGTACCTACTTCAACAAACGTCTCTCGACGGCTCGGCGAGTGGTGGAAAGTGCATTCGGCATTTTAAGCCAAAAATTTAGATTGTACAATCGGCGGATGCATTTACAGCCGCAGACTGCAGATTATATTACCCTGGCAACGTGCGCATTGCACAATTTCATACGTGCGTGCGAGCGAGCGCACGAAACGAACGGCATACCGACGTTGCCACAGGTGGAGGAAGGGGAGGTGCAACACAGTAGGGCAAATCTGAGTGACATGGAACACCACGGAGGAAATGGGACGCAAGAAGCGTTCGCTATTAGGGACACCTTCATGAAATATTTTCTCGCGGCCAGGGACTCACACGATGGGCATAGTGTTTAAGTCGAAAAAACATAAATGTAAAAAGGGTATTTTAGTATTAGTATTAGTATTAATTAGCATTAGTACACACATATTGTTAATGGAAAAAGTTGTTCAAAATCGGAGTATACTGACCCTATCGCAATTATTACCCATTCATTTATAAAAGAAAAACAAAAACATAATTTTACAGAGAATAAACTGCGAAATATCTATGTGAGAGAATCTAGCCGTGAGTCTCCACGTCGTGGAAACAGAAGATAGCGAGAATGAATGGACAGAGAATTGGTAGAGAGCAATAGGTAGCTTGAGGTAGGTAAGTGTACGGTGAAGAAAGGTGTAGAGAGGTGTTCGAAAATAAATACTATATTGATAGAAGTATACACAGAAGTGAAATGTACAGATAAATAGGTAAAGATGTGAACGGAAAGAATAGAAATGAAAGAGATGAAGTGAGACAAGGATGGTGCACAGTCGCGAAGCCCGCGAATGTTCGAAAAGAATAGAATTGCTGCGAAGCCCACAGCAATTGTATAAATACGTGTAAATGTAGCGCGTGATCAGTCGATCGTGATTTGTACTAGACAAGGAGAGACAAGAAGAAGAAGCGCTTGTCGTCGGCCTATTTATACTGCTTTTGGGCCATCGGTTAGGACAGGATAAGGAGTGGGAAGTTTGAAATTGCAAGGACGACAGCACCGACCGTTTGTTAGAGCATGAGGGCAATGCCCTAACGGGCGGTGCGTCTAAGGAGACAATGGAAAATAGGCAGTGGATTCGGCATATGAAAAGTAGGAACGATGGCCCGCGAGATAGTTACGCAGCGGCATGTAAACACGCTCCTCCGAGCGGTTTACAATCGTGGTCGTTCACCTGGATTTCGGCATCGAACGCTAACAGCTGAGCACGGTGCGAGGCAGAAAAACTACCGTGGCTGTTGGTTCTTATGCCGAGACCCAGGTGTATCGGGCAAGTAGCGTTATAAGAAAATTCAACTACAATTGCCGTGCAGTCGCGTGCCGAGGCGAACGAAAAGATTTTGAACAATCTATAATGTCACTTTCGTTTTACAGGAATAAAGTTGAAATTAACAATTGTTTCTTTATTACTTCTATTTTAATATTTAATGTAAACCTCCATTTTTTAAAATTACATTACAAATTCTGTGGGGCACTGACGAAACTAATTTTTCAATATAACGTTCCTGTTTTAACAGAGGCCCACGCTTCGTGAAGCTTTTTCTTCATCTGTTAATATTTTTCCCCTCGGTATTCTAATACACGTGAATTAAATTATAACAGATACGATTTTTATGAGTTTTAAAACTAATACTTTTAGACTATTTGCAATTTTCTGTAGTTGTCTGCTCAGAATACAGAGAAACACTGAGTGACTTTATAAAGATTTCGCCGAGTGCATTAGTATTAGTATTCAAATTAGTATTAATATTATAAACTAATAAAGAATATTAAACTTTTTCAACTCACCTGGCTGATGAAGTTCTTCCCCTATCTCTCTCCAAGAGATCATCTTGTATTTGGCATCCATGTATTTTGGGTAGCGCAAATCGTAGAGGAACTTCCGCACTTTCACCAACTCAATAAGGCGTTCGTCTTGCATAGCGCGAAATTGTAGAGGTTCGATACGTCGCAAAACTCAAAGTGATTCTCTTTGACGAGCTCTAGTCAAAAGTAACCTCGTACTTAGCCCTTGCGGGGGGTAAGAAACGCGGACTTTAATTCTATTGGTCGTTTAAGAAAAGCGGATTGCTGTTCTTTCTGACTGGCTGTAGGTACCTGTCGGCATGCGACCGACAATAACATACACCTGGTCAGCACCCGTTAGAGTGGCACCATTTTTGAAAACAGGTCTGCGCTAGAGATTGCAATCCCGCGATATTCTCAATCTCTGGGAGTGGGATTTATTTCAACATATGGTATTATTACCTATTGGCTGTTTAACTGTCTCTAATCGGCGTGGTATGCTATTTATTAATGTTCCCATGTATTCTTTATTAATTTTTTCAAATACAGAATTGAAAGCATTAAATGGGTTTGTTTTATTACTCCGCTTATCTAATGGTACTTTATAATCAATTATACTCCAGAAATTACCTATTGAATTCCGCAATTTAGTGTAGTCCTAATATTATTACATAATGCTACCACATTTTTTAACTTTAAACAAATATTGCGATGTTATTATAAAACATATTGAATTGTTCTTTGCAGCAAAAAATTCTGTAGACTTTCCCGAATGCAGTGATATCTAATAATAATATATTATCAATGTTGAAACATGTTTCAGCAATCATTAAAAACGGAGAGACACCGCTTTTGCGCCAATTTTTCAGGATATTTTTGAATTTATCTCAAAGAATGAGGGTCCAGCGGAAAATCGGAATATACCACGTTATAGACCAGACAAACCCCCCTTTGAAGTTTGCAACGTCGACGTTTTTACCGAATAAAGGAAGCAAAATATCTTCGCCCGACATAAGTTGCCCCCAGTGGTGCTCTTCCGCTAGCGCGGTCGTTCGTCGGGATACGGCGCGGTGTAACGGCGATGCAGTGGCTAAAAGCGCGCAATTATGTCAAGTCACTTAAATGTTATTTATTATTTACTAGTACATGTATTCTGCATAAATTATTTTACGTACATTTTAATGTTAGTCTCTTGTTCATAGTGTATTTCATGCTAAAAAGCTCTTTTGTACCCTAAATATAATTTAGTAAGTTTTTCTTTTGTATTTAGTTTTCTTTATTAGCATTTCCACAATAAGCGATGTTAAATAGATTTTTGCATTAAATTAATTTTTGTTACAAAAGACCTTTTAGTATGAAATATGCTATGAACAAGAGACTAACATTAAAAAAGTACATAAAATAATTTATACAGAATAAATATACTAACAAATAATATTTAACATTTAAATAAAGTAAGGGCAGATTCGGAATAAGCGCAAAAAACTCTATAAGAACCACCCAACAGTTATTAGGAAAGAAATTTGGTGTTGGACAGTGTTATTTCACCGTACCGATTGCACTGTCCTACACTTTTCTTAGTATATTTATTCTGTATAAGTCATTATATTTTTTTTTAATGTTAGTCCCTTGTTCATAGTATAATTGATACTAGAAAGCCCATCTGTAAGAAAAATCTATTTAATGTCTCTAATGCATAACGTAATTATGCATAATAATGTATAATATAATAATAACAATAGTAATAGTAATGACAATCATGTTTTTATTATTATCATCGCTATATGCATATACTATATACATTATTATTTCTATTATTAAGTTACATTGTACATTAGCGATATTAAATAAAATTTTGTAATGAATTTTACTTTTTTCCAAAAGGGCTTTTTAAATTAATTTATACAGAATGAATATACTGATACATAATAAATAATAATAGTATAACATTCAAGTAAGCTGTCATAATTGTGCGCTTATATCCATAACGCTTACAGTCATAAACAACGTACATCTATGACAAGAACGCTTGAACGTGCTATTTTTCAGACCTCTCAACTATAGTATTTTTAAATTTACATTTCGTCGAAGAAGTCAGGGCCTACAAATTACTTTACAACAAACACGTGAGGTCCGAATGCTCCGACCCCCAACTTCCAGCTCAACAGCAAGGAACTATCATAAACCTTTCGAAACGGTACAGTGAGCAAAATGACTGCATTGTCCCCAGCCATGCATCCCGTACACTGGTGAGAAGAGGAGCCCCGGGGACGACACTAAACAAAGACGGTCTTCCGTAGGCCTGCCTATCCCGACCTGAACTGCGGCCGTAGGCTCCATGTTTTGGCTTCGCCGTCACACACTACATAGTATGCGTGACCGCTCTAGCCAATGTTTCAACTAAAGCCGAAAATACGTGTGAAACGAGGCCTGCCCTTTCCACTTTGTTCCAATCAGTCGCGCATTCGTACCTACGTTCGTCACTTCTCATACGTCAGTTCTTATCATCCTCCCATCAATATTGTGTCACCGCTTCGGATCTATACAAAATGGCGCCTTGACACTCCCTACAATCGTGTGGTAGTGGGCGGTAACGGTTAGCACCTTAGCACCTACTGCTGATCAGCTATCACTCGTACGGCAGTGTATTTGATTACTTAGAATTTTCACATACAAACCTCAATAGTATAGCTACATATGTAGCACACAGTGACATTTAGGCTGAATCGACCCTAACCATTAACCATATTAGAGAATTACCAATTTCTTGGTAAAAAGTGGTATCTATTGTTATGTTTTTCGAATAGAAGATGCGCTATTATGATTTAGTTTGAGGAGGTCCCCTCAAGCACGTGTTGACCGCGCCTTTTCGTCGGTCGGTTGTAATAAAGTAATTTAATCGTCACAGAAATTAATTTTTACGCTACCCCCAATTTTATAGTTCACCGGAATTCTGACTTTCTCCAGTCATAAAATTTATAGCCAACGGTACAACACCTTTTACCTTCATTATTGCCGTCCGCAACACAGCTTGTCCAGTATAATAAAACATTGCCAGAATACTAGAACCGCTTTCGTGAGAACCTTTAGTAATAAGAAGATCGTTTCCTCCTTTTCGGAGTCATCGAGATTATATAATGTAGAAGGAAAATAATTTTGATATCATTATTGATAAGCATTTCGAAGTCCTCCATATGTATACATTTTTTCCTGTTGCAAGACAAAATGATGTAATTTATGTGCAATTATTCTTCTTATTCTACAAAATCCTTCGATATTTGTTGACAGGTCACTATGGACTACAACATGCTCAAATATGAACAAAATCTGAAACACTACTTAGAAAAGTGTCAGATTTCGCGTGGAATGGCCCTTATGTACTAATATTAAAATTTCAACATTTTTAATATTAGTACATAACATAGTATACAATAGTTTTCTTTAAAGAATTGTTAGAAAGTATTAATTCAATTCTTCCTCTTTGAAATTTGGTTTCCTAATTTAAAAGACCGGCAAAGGATGCGGCAATTCAGGTATTTAATTCTAACTGCATCGACTGATCGATCGCTATCCACCGGCAGGCTCGGAAGAACCATTGTCCTTTTTACGACATCCAAACAACAGTTCAGGTAAAATAATAATGAAATGACATCTCGCGTCCGCTTCCCCGTGTTCTTTCTTTTACTACGTGGAAGTTGTAATTTTGGAACTACGTCGTCAACCTTATTTCAGAATGTTTAAAAAATGTTCAGCATCTTTATGAACCGAAAATAACGAATAGTTCAACCCGTTTCTATTTATTGGCATGTGTTACTTCGCATGTGTATTGTATGAAATTTGCATACGGTGCGTACAATAAACGTTAATTAAGTTGCAAAATATTTTAGTCGGCGAAATGACAATATTAGTTTTCCTAAAATTAACATTTTATTATTTCCCTGTGTCTGAAATAATCTTTTATATCATTAATATTTTTATAGTACTTCTACGTGAACAATATTTGAAATTTTTGAAGCTGCGCGAATTAAAAAAAGAATTTTGTCACACTTGAACGGGCGGTAAAAACAATGATGTTTCTAATTTTTTGGTATTAAGAAATGACAAAGAAAATGTTTCTATCTTTAATAATAGCCGTGATATAAATTATTTTGTAGCAAACTTCGAAGGTGTCTGTATGTGCAAATGATACTAAATTAATAATTTTAAACATAATCAAAATTTCTAGATAAAAATTTTCTAATCAAAATTTTATCTATATACCCCCCTAAATTTCTAAATAAAAATTTTCATCCTATATAATTTTACTGTTACTAAATTAATAACCGCCTTCGCATTCAATGTGAATTAAATGATAAAACTGAACTAACAAAATAACTGTTATTCTCGGTTTCACAACACATATGCAATTCACTTATAATGTCAGAATGTGTTAATGCTTTTCCACCAAGGGACAGGTAAATTTCCTATTTCCACGATGTTGTAGTGGAGAGATACCGATAGTTTACATAAGGAGATGTGAAACTCCTGAAAACATCTTTTTTTTTGTGCCATGCACAGCAGGGAACTGTGTACGCGCTCCCGAAAGGCCATCTGGAAATGCTCAGACGTCGAGATAATGGCCTCGCCGTGGCGAGCTGAAAATATCGGTAACGTGAAAGCAAAATCACGGTCGGGATTTTCTCCAGACCCCATCCTATGTAAAAAAAATCACGTCCCGGCAGTATAACTAGATCCTTATACAGAGCTGTCCGATATCGGACGCATTTTTGGAGTGTTTATACACGGCCTTCAGATCTTTTAGGCAACTTGAGAAGCGTTCGAGATGCTCGAACAAAGGCCAAGTGTCGAAGATCGTGTCATTTGCTACCCTAACCCCAGGGGTCCCGAGAACCTTTTACTCCCCTCTATACCTCAGGAGATGCCTATGCTAGTGTCGGACGGCGGGACGGAAAGTATCCCCCTCGAGCAAATGCTGTCTGATCGCTGACGGCACGAAGGCAGAATATACAGGGTGTCCCAAAAATGTCTCATTTTCTTCAAAGGGGAGGTTCCCGATGCCATTTGAAGCTACATTTTCCTTTGCAAAAATGGCCGTTTCGGCTTTGTTAAGGAGTTATTAACGAAAAACACGGACCAATCAGAGCGCGACCTAGAGGCGTATTGGCAGAGACGGCCGCGCGCGACAGAAGTCGAGCGATGATGATACACCGCGGTCGAAAGCAAGGAACAAACATGAGAAGAAAATTTTTCGAGTCCTATGACGGATAGTTCATATTTGAATATGTTGTAGTCTTTAGTAACCTATGAACGAATCTCGAAGGATTTTTCGAAATCTTAGAATTGTTGGTTTTACAGAAGTGTAAAGAACTTTTTTTCATTTAATTATAACACTAGAACTAACATACCGAGGAAAATGAGTTTTTGGGAGCTTGTAGTGAACACAGAAGAGTATCTATTGAAAATATTTCGATTTTGAAGAAATGGTTTTTCCACCATTTATTTTGCAAATGTTTTAAACAAATGCAATTTTCCTATAGCCGGGGCTGTTTTAAAAATTCGAAAAAAACGTGGTGACATCTTCAAGTCTCCTCTTTACGGACCTATTTTTTAAAAGGCAGACGCTTTAAAATTGACGGAATTAAAATTATTTAAAGCGAACGCTGCACCGCGATATTACGGAGGCGCGCGGCCCCGAAGGCGTGCGGCACGAACAGCACCGCACACTCTAACACCGTCAATACATACTGGTAAAACTGACTCTTCACTTTTTAGTTATTAATGTTAAAAACTGAGGAAACCTTGCTTACCAAGGATCTCCGGTAGAGCCCCAGCGAGGTGGAAATGATTCCTGTATTCACAAATAATCTGTGTGCAACACTGAACCTGCCTACTCGTTAGATTCACAAGAGCATTTTAATTATTCGCTCTATGAAATTATCGAGCAGAAGGGGTCGATGTCCGTTCACTGCACGATCCGGCCCACATTGTTAATTTATTCACGATCACAATAAAACTATTCACATATATCCACTGGGTCTACAAACGTTGAATGAAATCCACACAAATGATTCACAGAAGTCCACATATTACGCATAACTAGTTCACATTTGATGCACGTAAATCGACTGTTTCGACTGAGCGTGGACGTCTGTCCGTGCTCGCGATCGTAGGAAGACTAGTTCAGAACAGCTGACGAGGTTAACGGCCTTTCAACAGCACGCTGCCGATTTTCATTTCAGCAACTGTTCGGTGGAACCTTGTTTTCAAATGGAATGGGAAGAGTGAATGACCGCCCCCTCTTCAAATCGGGGGTAATTCAGGTACGCTTCTACCCCCGAGCGTGGCCATAAACCAGCGCCTTGTGTCGAAGCTCGACCTTGACGATGGCTCGACTTCTGGTTACCAAATGTGTACAATAGGTCAATAAAATGCTAAAAGTTTTAACGAAGAGTAACGGCTTTTTGGGAATATTGCTACTACCCTTTCTTACACCGGTATACGGAATACCGGTATTTTGTGCTAATTTGCAATTCCGTGAAACCGGTATTTGCTAAGGTAAAATACTGGTATTTTCGTTATTAGCTATAAATAATAAATATTTTTTAGGGCATCTACTATTATTTGAAATTTACAAATTAATTTTTCTGATAACGGATTAGATTTAATATCAAAAACTGTATCAGCTCTGCTTCCAATAAAGCTGTCTGTGGAAGCATTATGTCGGAAGGATTCCAACTTATTAACAGCGAATGCAACAATAAATTTTATGTTGCAATCACTTAAAGATCAGGACACGCCACTGTCTGAGGAATTATAACAGTGCATTGAAAATTCGTATACAGGAAAGGCATAGTGAACTAGAAAATATTTTAAGATATTTATATAATTATAACGACTTTAATAAAGAAAACGAAAAGGAAGAAAAGAAGCTAACAAGGTCAAATTTAATTAAGTTCGACGTCAATTTCCGCAAAAACATTTATACAAAGCAAACACAAACCTATCCAGAAGAATTCGTTGAAGATGATGATGTTAATATCGAAAAAGAATTGTCTCTCGAGAAGAAATTACAATTAGGTATAAATAAAAAAATTTTCCACGAACAATAGTACAAAAAATAGATATATCCAAAACCGTCAGACGAGAGACCGAGTTGTTAGAAGATGAAGGACATCGCGGCAAATATTCAGATAAAGTATATCGCTCATTATTAACAGTACCACTAACCAGCGTGCATGCGGAAAGAGCATTTCCAACTGCAGGTAATTCAACTGCGGGCTCCTTCGATGCCTTATCTGCCATGCACGTTTTCCAAAACAACAGACACTAATAACACCGACTTACCCGTAGTAGCAATATTCCCAAAAAGCCGTTACTCTTCGTTAAAACTTTTAGCATTTTATTGACCTATTGCACACATTTGGTAACCAGAAGTCCAGCCATCGTCAAGTTCGAGCTTCGACACAAGGCGCTGGTTTATGGCCACGCTCGGGGGTAGAAGCGTAACTGAATGACCCCCGATTTGAAGAGGGGGCGGTCATTTACTCTTCCCATTCCATTTGAAAACACGGTTCCATCGAACAGTTGCTGAAATGAAAATCGGCAGTGTGCTGTTGAAAGGCCGTTAACCTCGTCAGCTGTTCTGAACTAGTCTTCCTACGATCGCGAGCATGGACGGACGTCCACGCTCAGTCGAAACAGTCGATTTACGTGCATCAAATGTGAACTACTTGTGCGTGATATGTGGACTTCTGTGAATCATTTGTGTGGATTTCATTCAACGTTTGTGGACCCAGTGGATATATGTGAATAGTTTTACTGTGATCGTGAATAAATTAACAATGTGGGCCGGATCGTGCAGTTGAAGGACATCGACCCCTTCTGCTCGATAGTTTCATAGAGCGAATAATTAAAATGCTCTTGTGAATCTAACGAGTAGGCAGGTTCAGTGTTGCACACAGATTATTTGTGAATACAGGAATCATTTCCACCTCGCTGGGGCTCTACCGGAGATTCTTGGTAAGCAAGGTTTCCTCAGTTTTTAACATTAATAACAAAAAAGTGAAGAGTCAGTTTTACCAGTATGTATTGACGGTGTTAGAGTGTGCGGTGCTGTTCGTGCCGCGCGCCTTCGGGGCCGCGCGCCTCCGTAATATCGCGGTGCAGCGTTCGCTTTAAATAATTTTAATTCCGTCAATTTTAAAGCGTCTGCCTTTTAAAAAATAGGTCCGTAAAGAGGAGACTTGAAGATGTCACCACGTTTTTTTCGAATTTTTAAAACAGCCCCGGCTATAGGAAAATTGCATTTGTTTAAAACATTTGCAAAATAAATGGTGAAAAAATCATTTCATCCAAATCGAAATATTTTCAATAGATACTCTTCTGTGTTCACTACAAGCTCCCAAAAACTCATTATCCTCGGTATGTTAGTTCTAGTGTTATAGTTTAATGAAAAAAAGTTCTTTACACTTCTGTAAAACCAACATTTTTAAGATTTTGAAAAATCCTTCGAGATTCGTTCATAGGTTACTAAAGACTACAACATATTCAAATTTGAACTATCCGACATAGGACTCGAAAAATTTTCTTCTCTTGTTTGTTCCTTGCTTTCGACCGCGGTGTATCACCATCGCTCGACTTCTGTCGCGCGCGGCCGTCTCTGCCAATACGTGTTTTTCGTTAATAACTCCTTAACAAAGCCGAAACGGCCATTTTTTCGAAGGAAAATGTCGCTTCAAATGGCCTCAGGAACCTCCCCTTTGAAGGAAATGAGACATTTTTGGGACACCCTGTATAACATTTTATTAAAAAATCTATCAACTAGAACTTTTCAGAGTTCAACGTGCTAATAGGTGGGGAATACTTTGCTAGGGAGTTTAAACATTATACAAAAAAATAACAATTTATTACTATGGCAACGAAAAAAAAAGAATATCATCTGACAAACTGTACTAAACAACCCCCGTGGAGGTTCAGAACGTTCTGGTTACTATTATGGGCCATTGTCTATGTCTATACTGCTGGTCTCGAAAAAATACCAACAGACTGTATCTGTTGAGATTGAAAAATTATTGTAATAGCCCAATCCTTTCCGAGTGAAAAAACATTTTCAATCTGTTTATGTCCAACAAGTAGTCCAATACACTGCCCCGTACGACCGATAGGGAAACAGCAGTGGGTTAAGATATTATAAACCGTTATCGCGCACTGCTACGCAATTGCATGAGGGTGGCAAGACGCCATCTCGTATGGGTTCGAACTGGTGACATTGTATCGATGCGAACCAGAGAAGAAGGTTCACAGGGTGGAGTACGGTGACGTACGAATGCGCGACTGATTGGGTCAGAGCGGAGGAGGCAGGCCTCGTTTCACAAGCATTTTCGGCTGTTATCGTGATATTGGCTACAGCGGCCACGCATACTATGCAGCGTGCAACGTTGAAGTCAAAACATTGGGTCTATGGGCGCGCGGGTGCACCAGGGACAGGCAGGCCCAGCGATAGGCTCGATTTGTTTATGTGCCGTTCCCGGGGCTGTTCTCTATGCAGAGGTTTATTACGGGTCATTACTATTGAGCTGAAAGCCGCCATTTTCTCAGACAACACGGGTTTACTGTAAAGTAATTTGCAGGTCCCGATTTCTCTGGCAACAAAGAAATGCAAAAATGCTGCACATGTATATCCGAGAAATCTAAGAAACGTTCAGAACCTTCGCTGTGCTTACTTGAGTTGTTTGACGAATTGCTTCACCGTACAGATTGTCAGATATTCTTTTTTTTCGTTACCATAGTAATAAATGGTTCTAAAGTTTAAATTCCTTAACAACGTATTCCCCACTATTTAATTGCTTTGTGAATAAATACAGCATGTTATATTCTGCCGTGTGAAATTTGTGTATGTGTACAGTCACAAAGTATCGTAGTCGGCAAAATTACACCATTGGTTTCGCTAAAATTAACATTTTATTATTTTCCGGTATATCTGAAATAATTTTTCATATCATATACATATTAAAAGTTGGAAGGAAAGTTTGTCGCATTTTGTCACATGTTGTTAATTAGTCATTGGGATACGGAAATTAACAGGTTACCTGAAAGATGACAACAAGTTGTTACAAATAATGAAAAAAAAACGGAATTTCAAAGAGGACAAATCGTAGAATAAAGCCATATTTTTAAAAAATTTTTCACACTTGAACCGATGGAAAAATTTACAGAACAACGATATGTCTAACATATTTTCTAATAATTATTTTAAATCATTATGTAAGAAGAATTCACCAGGTGGCAGGAACGTTCCCTATTTCCATGATGTTGTAAACGAGAGTTAACCATTTTTTTGTGCCACGCGCAGCAAGGAGTCGTCACCCGCTCGAAATTTATGACCTCTCAGACTCGAAGAAAAAGTATCGTTGAGAAGTCGGTCTCCGATATCGGCTTGCGACACTCTCATTTAAACCTGGGTAAATATTTCTGTCTGATCCGACAAAGTCGTCTGTATACCTCGGCCTTTACGAGAAGATATGAATCACAGGGTAGGCAAAAATTGCCTTATATGGTAATGTTGCTGGAGCGACGATTTACAATTGTTTCTTAAAGCCAGCGAGTATTTTGGAGCTGAGTACCGCGGACGCAGAATTCCATTGCGAGGCGCCGAGAACGAATGCCCAAAGTCCTAAGAGAGGACACGTTATATGTATTTCGGAGCAACTGTATCTCTATTATTAACGTTTTTTTAAAAATAACTCTTCACCCGAAATCCCTACAAAATACCTACATTTTATTTTCGGTACTACAGCGATATCAACATCATGCATATTTTTAAATTACCGGGAGATGGTAAAGATTCCGGTATTTCCGTATTACGGTTTCCATAAGGGTTCTAAAGTATAACCGAAAAATACCGGCACAATACCGGTATTATATATTTTACATTTCTGTATAAGTCGCTGTGTAGAGGAACTCAAATATACAATTATGACGTTCCTGTCGCGTATGCACAGCTAAGGAGATTAGTTGATTCTTGTGACTGACAAGAATCTGGTGCATCATACAAATTGTACACTATTATATCCATTAATTCTTTTATTAAAGAGACGTGCAAGTTGTGTTATTATATCTTTTGATAAGTACTTTGTTACGTACGGAGAATATTTTCGTTTGACTTTCTCTCCGGAATCTTTCGAGATCGTCTCTGGCAGGAAACCTTCCTGGATAAGCTCCGCTTAACCATTAATATAATAACCCAGCTGTAGTCTGGATTCATTAGAAATAACAAAACACTAGGAATGTGACCCTACGTGACCTATGTACTCCATCTAGGCATCCCCGTCCATTTTTGAGGGTATATAAACCCGATCATTTTCACCCTCTCTGGTCCATAAATGTATAATCACGCGTAAAGTCACGTTGTGTCACATTAGCAAAAGTTTATTCCAGTGAGATCGGGATAAAGTTCATTTCAAATCAAAACTATCCTTATAAAGTCCGTTAGCTCGGTAATAGTTCTATTTGACATTCAATAATTGCTCTTAGACCCCGCATTACCAGTGCGTCAAAACCGAACATCGTAGGTAATTACAATCCTATCTTACATTTCATTTAAAATCAATCGCGATACTAGAAGATTTATACAACACAACTATTTAAGAATATATCAGTGTTATTTAGTAATGCGTGAAATCTATTAAGCCCATAATTATCGCCTAATATCCGAATTCAGTAATTGAATGTTCCCACACGATACAATCTTACCGCTTGGATTACATCAATTAAATTATTGTGGGATTGGAAGGTTTGGCAAGAACAAGCTTCAACGTAACGTATTTATTTAACAAAACTTATAACTAATCTAATGTTCTACGGTACGGCTTTATCTCGCACGGTATACACAACTTCTACGCTAAACTTCGCTGTCCTCACTCTAAACCCGGAATGTCTCGACTTCGCACTCCCCACTTGCACCTCACACACACACACTCTCTCTCTCTCTCTCTCTCTCTCTCTCTCTCTCTCTCTCTCTCTCTCTCTCTCTCTCTCTGTCTCTCTCTCTCTCTCTCATTCCTTCGCTCTCTCTTTCTTTCTTGACCACAGCGAAAAGGTAAACAAACACGGAGGCCTGTATCGGGCCACCTGCAGACGCTCGTGCACTCGCTGAACACCTGCGAATCAGGCGATCCTACATTATATTATTAAAGTTACGAGACCTACTAATAATCCCAGCGACTCCCTGATTTCGCATCAGATTCGTCCATATTCTAAGGTAATAATCCTTTCACAGGCTTCTCGCGCTGTTCGCGGTCCTGGCTCGTAACAATTTTGTAATAAAAAAAAATTTTCGGTGAAAGTTCCGAAAATCGGTCAAACCGGATTGAGCTCAAATTTTGCACATAGCCACATTTTCCATTAAAAACATGGAATCCCAAAAGGATCTTTTGCAAATAAAAAAAAATGTGTGTCGCACGATTCTCCAAAGTGCTGGCAACATGCAGTCTCCTCTCTACCCATTCGACGTAAGCCGAAACTCCCCAAAGCATCCGTGCCCGATGAACATCTGCGTCACACGGTACGCAGGCTCTCGTTGCGCAGGGCGGCCGAACAGTGCCTGCTGTCAGGCGCTGCGATTCTCGATCGCCAACCCGATCTCTTTAGGCTCGCGATCTACTCCCTCTTGAGCTGAGGTCCTCGCGTACCGATATCTATTGGTCAAAGCTATAGCTCCCAGATCGAGAGGTCATTGCCGACGCGTAGAATATGGTGCAGTACCCCAGCATGATTCGGGGTATAGTCGCAATATCGTGGGCTTAAACCGGAGCTCCATAAAGGATTACGGTCCGCACCATTCCCGTGTACAAACAATGAGCCCGACGCGCTGGTCCCGCCAGGTTAGGAAGTAGCCACAGGCTGTGGTGGAATAACATCGCCTCGGTCTTACCACATGAAACCTCCAGGCCGAGGAACCGAATAGAGGAGACGGCAACTCTTGCATACTCTGCCCCCATTATGGTCTTCCCCATGCTAGCCAACATCAGTGTGTCGTCAGCGTAATCCACCAAGCTGATTCCGGGCGGGGGTCCACTCGCAGCCCCGACTCGTATTCAAGATTCCACAGCAACGGGCCCAACACCGATCCTGCGGAACCCTGCGCACCACTCCCCTTAGCAAACATCCCGTACCGGCCGCGGTACTCGACTCTCCTGTCATGCAGGAGTTCCTCTCTCACTCTGTCCCAAGGAACGGCGTTAAATGCATGGCGATATTTGAGGATACCACCAACGTCGGTGGAGCGATACTGACGGAAGCCAACCTGATTCTCACTCAGATCGGAGCCCACCCCCGACAGAAGCTCGACCAGACTGGCCGCGGGAACTCTCTCGAACAGTTTGCCCGCCTCGTCCAAAACACACACAAGGCGATACCCGGAGGGTACATCCGCAGCTTTCCCATCTTTGCGGAGGTGGACCAGATGCCCTACCCGCCACAGTGGGGAAATGTTGACAGCCTCAATCAACTTCCAAAGATTTGCCTGAACCTGTGGCTACGAATCTGCAAGCCCAAGGCTAGGACTCGACCGTGAGCGCCATCGGGACCAGAGTCCCATCTCCTCCGACCAGAAGACCCTCTCCCGGTTCACAAGCAGGGTGCGCCTTAACGTCCTCTCTTCTTCGGGGAAGGAGCCCGACACCACCCTCTCAAGGAGTTGGGGGTTCATCCGTTTCTAGGGGCTCCCTCACTGGTGACTCGTTTAAGACAAGTTTATATGGGTTTATATGTCTAACATAACCAGAAGCTTGCTCCAAGCACGACTCTTGGCTTCTAAGATTACACCACGGAGTGCCACCTGTCGCTGCCGATACATTTCGTAGAGCGCTGCAGTCTCATCCGTCATGCTCAATTTCCTCCTGCGAGCCCTCGTGTATTGTCGTCGGACGCCATTGCATGTTCGTCGGGGCTCTGCAATTTTACCCGACCACCAATACACGGCTCGCTTGTCGGGCCTGTCTCGGCTCCGGGGCATCGAAACGTCGCAGATGGCAACCATCGTGCCCCACTTGAGTGTCTCCTGAGCGGGGCTCTGTCCGGCCGGATCTGGATTCGACTAGGCCACTACTGGGATTACGGCCTCCAGCAGATCCCTACCCACCTTCCCCAGTGGCCTTGTCCCGACTTGTCGAGGCCGGGCATTCCGCGCGCTATTGAAAGTGACAGACACATTCATCGTGATCGGCGTATGTTCCGATATGAGCTCTAGCTCTTTCGACACCCTCCAACCCCACAGTCGGCGGATAAATCGACAATCGATACCCTCTGCCACCGTACGCGCGTCAGCATGGTCCCCGCATTCGACAAACGGAGATCCAGACTCGCCGTCCAGTTCAGGAGCGTCTCCCCCTTGCGTTCGTCCTAGAGTTCCCCACGATACCGCGTGAGCCGTGGGCATTGAAGTCCCTCAGGACGAGTATTGGACGAGGCATACACCGCACCATACATTCTTGTACCCCGTACAAAGTGGTACAATCACCTGCAAGTGTACCATCTGCGCTGCAATTTCACAAGTTGCTTTCGCTGCGTTTTCACAAGATGCTGACCTCTCCAGACTCCATGTCAATGTCGTCTCCACCACCGGCCGCCATCCACTCAGTCGTCTCGGAACTGAAGGATTTATCCGAAGGGTTCCCCAGACTTCTCTAAGCTATCAGCTCAGCTGAGTCGAAAAGTATCCTGATCTTCGGATCCTTAGACCCCTGTACTCCCGGTGCCGTCCCTTGCGACTCAGCAACCTCCACCTCGGTCTTGCCACAAATAGCCATTACAACTGCCGGCGCCCACCTCCCTCAGTCCGCAGTTGTCCGATGACGCAGCAAGGGCCTGTTCGCTTATCCCTGCTACGCCGGTACTGGGGTATCTCTCCCCTGCATAAACTACGTTACTATTTGTCGTTGTTCTAGCCTTTTTGCCAAAGTCGTTATAAATAAGAATTAAAACCATCTCGACGGGCGTGCTTCGCTCCTCTATGCGCTCGCACACATATCCTAGGAGTTTCCACTCATCCCGTACTTACCTCTCCGTTAGCACACGCCGTACATTTCCTTGGAACCACCACGCGGAGATGGGGTGTAGAGGAATTTTAGGACATACCACCTCAGTTGCACACCCATCAGTGGATCCGAGTCACTACTGCTGAGTCCGTACACCCTAAGTCCCCAGACCTAACCCAGACTTACCCCGACATACTTCCACATGTGGGGTAGTACCATAGAGTCTCTATGCAAAGTAAAAAGCGTTATGCCGATAAAAAAAATTTTTTTCCAGTCACCAGACGTCCTTTTTGTCGGGTTATTTTTATTATATTTTAATGAGGTTGGCAGTATGAGGGTAACGAGATTGAGGTTGGTATGAGAGGGGAGAGGTGTGTGTCTGGGTGTGTGAGTCGAAGCGTGAGTGAATAAAGAGAAGTACATGGAGAACATTGTATTACATATTATTATTAGATATATAGTTGTTTATTTACAACAGTGAGTGTGTTATTCAACATAGCTAAACCACCCATTCCTACAACACTTTTGAGGAACATGTTTTTAATGAAAAATGTGACCATGTTCAAAATTTAAGGTCAATCCGGTGTGACCGATTTTCGGAACTTCAGCCAAACTTTCTTTGTGGGGTTCAATATTCCCTAGTACCGGGGAGAACAATTTCTCCTATTGCCGGACAGCATAAGTTGCAGTCTTGTGGGTTCGTTCTGTATTACTTTTTATTATTTTGGTTCCAGTGCTTAAAAAATAAACTCGAGCAATATGAATGCTAAACAAAATGTTTAAAGAAAAATGTTTTTAAATAAACTATAGATTGCTAGAACATTAGAACCGACACAACCGAACCGGGGGACAATTTGGGTTGTTTGTGCATCCTAAGTTGTTTAGAAAATAGTGAAGCTGATTGGATTTAAAATCCAATTTAAGGCTGCCAAAAATGTGCCTACGAGGCTCAGGAGAAGCAGCAGCATTTGATCCGAGAGCCAGCGTTAGGAACCTCTGTTTTAGAAGATAAACTGAATTGAATTTTCTTCTTAATGTCAACCATATTAAATTCAACTACTTATTTGTATGCATTTATTTTTTTGTGATTGCATTGTAATTTTATGTACTTACATATTCGTCCAAAATATGAGAGTATGGACATGTTCAGACATGTATTTTATGGTTTCGCAAGGGCTATAAGATGGTGCCATTGGTTTGACCTTGAAGATTTATTTGAAAGTCACGTGAAGGTTACCTCAATTATTTTAAATGACACCCCCTATTTCTTATTCCATATTCTTGTAGCTGATCTCGAGAGCTTTCCAAAACACTAATCAAATGTTTTTTCATCAATTACTTTTCGAGTTATAAGGCTTCAAAGGTACAATACCGCCGGCATTACCGTTAACCGAGATGTACCACGTGGAGGTTGCACGGTCGGATTTACATCTCTTGTGTGTGCGTATGTGTGTGTGTGTTTGTGTGTCTGTTTGTGTGCGTAAACAAATATTAAAATTAGATGGTGCACCGCCACACTATGCAGTAATAGTGCGTCAATATTTAATTAATACTTTCCCAAACCGATGGATAGGAAGACGTGGAGAAATAGAGTGGCCCTCTAGATCACCAGATCTTTCTCCATTGGACTACTTTTTATGGGGATATGTTAAAAACAATGTATACGTAACGAAACGTGCTAATTTGGCAGACCTTAGGGAACGCATACTGCACCAAGTAAATCTTATCTCACCAGAAATGAGACGAAACGTTCTAAATGAATTTTATCTACGATTAGGTCATTGTCAAGCAGCAGACGGAAGACAATTTGAACATTTAATTCAGTAAAAACCCGTTTACACACGCCCGCGCGCACACACACATACGCACACACAAGAAATGTAAATCCGACCATGCAACCTCCATGTGGTACATCCCGGTTAACGCTAGTGCCGGCGGTATTGTACCTTTGAAGCCTTATAACTCGAAAAGTAATTGATGAAAAAACATTTGATTAGTGTTTTGGAAAGCTCTCGAGATCAGCTACAAGAATATGGAATAAGAAATAGGGGGTGCCATTTAAAATAATTGAGTTAATCTTCACGTGACTTTCAAATGATTCTTCAAGGTCAAACCAATGGCACCATCTTATAGCCCTTGCGAAACCATAAAATACATGTCTGAACCATTTTTCTCTAAAATACTTCATTTTTGAGATATTCGACCGTTTCCAGACTTTTCTAACACGCTGTATGTTCAAATTAGAGTGTAGATCAAAAGTGCAATTATTTTTAAGAATGTATGTGGGTTAAGCCTGATCCTGTCCAACTTGGTAACAGTGGATATAGTACTGGAACTATCGATGAGAAAGGAAAGATAAGGTGGGCTGAAAGTTAGTGGAAAATAATATATTTATCGTCATATGCAGATAATGTGCTGATAATTGCATAAAATGAGAAAGAGATGGGGAGTATGGGAAGAATGGAAAAATTCATCGATATATAGATATTAGAGATCAACGTAAGGGAAACAAGAATAATGAAATTTAGAAAGGCAAGTGAAAGGCAAAAGAAGATAGACTCAAGGTGGAAAAGGAAGAAATTAGGAAAAATAAAGAAAGTGAAATAACTAAATAGGTACGTTTCTAAAAGAAGTTAATATTTTTAGAAAAATATAATGAATTGCTTGTTCGTGTACCTAACTATTTAACTTTAATTTAAATATTATATTACCTATCTATATGATACAATCTTGGCTTGCAGTTGAAAATTCCATTTGACACGATTGCTGTAAAATACCAGTTACTACAAAAGTATGATATAAAGTGCACACAGGTTACAGTAATAAATAAATAAAAATAAATGAAAATTCCGAGTTTTTATTTTGTATTTATTGGTAATCTTAAAAAGATAATAGGAAATAAATTATGTTCCATTTCTGTTTTTATAAAATAATTCACATGAATATCAGTTTATATGTACATTGATAATGTAACAGTAAAATATTGCGAATATAACATTTTCTGTGTGTAGTCAGTTTTATTGCGAAAACACTTAAATATTTTATGCACACGCAATACCGCACCGTCTCGCGTACATCGGATAGTAAGACAAACGCATAAAAAGCCATAAAATCAAAAATATATTGTCAAATATAAATAAAATAACATTGCTAATAATATTACACAGAGAATTTAACAACGTGTAAGAACATTGTTACGCTGTATTAATACAAAATATTATTTTCTTCGCACTTTATTAAAACTATTTTAGGTAACTACGATTTTATGTAGACTTCTTCATACGATAAAAGTAATAACACAATGGTAAAATACTAATTCATGAATATGATTAATTTCTATCGTAACATTTATCATCATAATTTTTGTGGGGAAGTATATTAGCGTTCAAAATAAACGTGTGTAGTGCTTTTCACACGTGAAATATGAAAAATATTTTTATTAATTTGATAAAGAATAAACGGAAAAGTATCTACCAGTATGAGTGTATTGAATTACCTTAATTTATTTCTAAAATATACACTTGAAAATATAATCTAAAATGGAAGAAAATTTGAAAAACAAGCATTATTTTTTGTAATTTAGGGGATTACACGTGTTTTTGTAATTTGACACTAATTTAAAATTTTGAGATTTTTATCAATATTATACAATTACACCTACTCTATATTTCTAATATTCATACGAATGTATTTGTTATTTTTATTATGTAAAATAGTAATTTCGCCAATTTAACTGTATAATTGAATTTTCCTATCAAGAGTAGACACACAAATTTTATTAATTGATAATGTTTGATTTAGGACTGACTACCAACATTACTAACATCTAACATTTTGTTGGTAGCCGTAGGACTGAGTACGAACATTATTAATAACTATGCCTGCAAGTATTCCTCATAAATTTTCATGATTATATGTGATTTCTAGAACTTGAGCTTTTATGAAAAAGTGACGCCAGGAGGCCATATTTTAAATTTTTAATATCGTAGGGGTGTTCGCTTTCAATGATGATTTTTTTATTACCTGGGACTTCAACGAGTATACCCTCATGTTCACTGTGGTCGACTGTTTCTGAAAGGTCTGATTCTGCAAAATCGTTTAAACATTTATATAACTTATAATAATCTGAACAATATAAGTACATTTCTTTATTGAGCCTTGCAGTTTGAAGTGTGCAAAATTCAAATTCGCGAATATATTACATACGATTACAATTAATATTTTGTTTAGTATATTGAAAACGTGTAAGAATTAATAACGTTGACTATTTCTTCACATATTAATTTAAACTAAATTATTTAACAGATTTTACTATAGTAATTATAATTATATTAGTAGTCTCAACACTAATGAAGTATCGTAAAAATTGAGGTGTTCTCTGAAACGTATTTAGTCCTTTTAATTATTTTAATTATTTTTGTTACTAAAGAATAATTTTTAATAGATTACAAATTAAAAGTCATTAGTTTTGGTAAAGAATACTAGTGGAAAATAGATTGAGACAAATAACTAGAGGCTTACCAACAATTTCATGATCAGTTGGATCAAGTATAATCGTATCCCACGAATTTGATAATGGTGACGGAATTGTTATTTTTGGCTTCGGAATATATTTATATTCATATTGTGACCACCCAAGTGAAGTCAAACGACCACTAAACATAGTATCTTTTATTATTGAATTATTGATAATTAATTACATGTTCTAAATAATACCATTTCAAACAAACTAAAACGAATGAATGTTCATTTAGAATCAGCATGAAAATTTTAATATTTATATTTATATATATATATATATATATATATATATATAGTATTTATTAGAGGAAATAAATAGTTGTTATTATGTGCTTGTAAGTCAATATAAGAAAGTTTAAATTTCCGTGATTATCCGTAGCCTATTCATATTCAACTGTAATATTTCTTTAAATTACGTACCAAACAATTTTTTTCATCGAATGAAGTATTTGGCTTGTTAAACAATAAAATGATGCAATCGACCCACTTAGCTGAATACGGACATTGATCGCAATTCTAAATCATAGCATGTCTTCTAATTATGAGTGAATATAACAAGTACAACGATAACTATTTATTTTAGGTCGAATTTAATCCCGGCTTTATTAACATTCAATTTAATTTCTATATTTATGAAGTAAATACTTTAAATTCTTTGCTGAGACATGAACGTACTGATGCAGGTCATCCAGCTCATGTTTCTTCGGCGCTTTTGTGAATGATCCAGATAATGGATGCACCACTGGATAGTAATGCCAATGATAATGCTCTATTCCAAGGGGTTTCTTTTTTGTTTCTATGTTATCCTTCAACGATTTGAGGATGTTTGATAGAAGTTTCCTATGGCTGAAACATAAACATCCTTTGCATGACACACTTTAATATACTAATATTAATCCATTGCACTCCAAACAATTGTTGGTGTTGCGTTATTTCTGAAAACTAAAAATACTTTTCGAATTTCACTTTTAAACACATGTGTACAATTTATGTTTCATGTGACAATTCATTGATTTACACTATTTACAACTAAATTCGTACACATTCTAGCAGACTAAGAAAAGAGTTTCTATTATCTTAATAATAACATTATATGTAAGCATCCACAAAAATGAAACTGAAAAAATCTCTTACTAGTTAAAGAAGAATCCTTCACCCGGCGTAACCAACAGTATCGTTATAAGTAAGGTGAACTAAAAATTATAAAAAAAATTATATGTGATACTTAATTCTATAGAGCTTGTTTATTATGTTTAAATTTTGTTTTTCTACGCAGAACTTATATAGATCCATCAGCATGGTCACTTTTGCAAATAAAAAATATACTGCTCCAAATAAGAAGAATGAAATTTTTTCAGAAACATACCGTGACCGTCGAACGAAAAAATTACTAATTACCATTTTAGAAAAACAGTTAAAAAGATTAAAATGGCATTAGCCATATAAAGCAATTGGAAAACTTTCTGCTCTTTCTACCGAAAACAAAAAATAATTAAATTTTCTTGATTATATTTTCTTTATTGTTATTAATTTTAACCGGTAGTATTGGCTTTAAAAAAGTACACTTTTACTACTGTAGAAGATACAAGCTCTTAACACCACTCAATTACAAATGTTTTAATTAAAATTACTCAAATTGTAAATGCTTTTTTTTTATTAAGACCTCCGGAATAAATTAATTTATTCATCAATGTATTGTAATAAACTAATTAAAATTAGATTCTAAACATTCGATGGTACTAATTTTAATTCTATTCGTTAAATGTTTACAATCTTATGATGAATATGATATTGTTTATATTTCAACTACTATATGACCATTTCTGAAATAAAAACGTTCTATGTTACGTGAAGTAAGAAAAACTTATGAGAATTTTATACGAAATAATTATTTCAAATACTATTTAATATTTTACATTTAGATATAATTTCAATGTAGAAAATAAAATATTTGATTTCAATAATCTCGCATAAACTAAATTACTTCAATATTACTTAAAGTATTGGATATTTCTGATCAAGTTGAATGAGTTTTCTGGTTTCGTTAATACTCTGCAAAACTGCATTACGTATGACCGCGTATAACCACTCTAATATACGCAGCAGGTTCCAACGTATGTTGCCATTAGGAAACAATTTATACTCATAAATGTATTGAACGCGAACCATAATTTTCAGCAAAAATATTTAAAATAAATAACTAAATTTAAAAAAATAAAGTATTTCAAGACGATATTCAAATATTTTCAATATTCTTCGATTAAAATACTATTTAAACATTTTTTGGCATCAAATAAAATACTTTACTTTCAAAGTTTCACACATACTTTAAAATAAATAAAATTATTTATTATTTACTATTTAACAGATTGATTACCGAGCGAATTTTGCGTGTTTCATACTTGTCTATTTCATTTGTATAAACGATCAGAGTTATTAATAATTGGTATAAGTCACTTGAGATTATTTCCTTACACTACAATTTAGTTTAATATCCAGTGCTACTAATGTTATGACAATCGTTTTTAAGCAAAATAGCGCCGATCACTGGTGACGACCACGGGAGTAAATGTGTTAAAATACTATTTTATTCAGCTCTGGTTCAAACCTTATTATTAGTTTTGTATAATTATAGATATGTATACAGGGTGTCCCCCGACTCATGGTCAACCGATTAGGAGACCTACATGAAAAAATGAGTCGAAAATATTTTCATTTGAAGCTTTGTTTCCGAGAAAATCGAGTTTAAAGATTCGTCGGGTTCGCGTGCATTAGTATATGCACATAGTAGAATTGGTTGGTCATGGTCAGACGCGATAGCCGAAATCTATCTAATGGTACGCGTATTCGCAGAATTTTCACACTCGATTTACTCGAAAAGGAAGCTCCAAATGAAAAAATTTTATTCTTTCTTTTCGACACATTTTTACACGTAGAATCACCTCCTAATCGGTTAACCATGAGACGTGGGACACCATGTGTTTATACATATATATACAGGGTGGCCCACATAACTCTGAACAGCTCAATATCTCGAAAACTATGCCATCGATTTTAAAGTTCTTAGTCTTAAATTGCATGGAACTGAAGGGCCTTTCTGATTACATAAACGTGAAGTTCCCCTTTAACGGGGGAGGGGAGGTACCTTTGTAATTTTAAATGGAACCCCTTATAAAGTGTTACATATTTAGATTCTAGAGGAAAAAACAAGTCAATTTTGTCTGAAACATTTTTTTGTCAGATACTTTCATGATGAGATATAACAGTTTGAAGTTTCGAGTTGTAGGTACTTGACGCACTCGGAAATAGCGTTATGGAATTATACGCGCTTAAGTCCTTTGAGTATTCGTGAAGAAATAAAATGTACTGTAAATTAAATGTTCAAAATGTCCACCACGGGCTTGTAAACATTTATTTACTCGAAACATCAAAGTTTTTCTAACATTTTTTAACATTTCGGGTGTCACTGAAGCGCAAGCGTCACGTATTCTTTGTTTCATATCCTCTTTTGTCGTCGGTGGTTCAAACATAACTTTGTCCTTTACATATCCCCATAAGAAAAAATCTAATGGTGTTAAATCGGGGGATCGAGGAGGCCATTGACGAGGTCCCCCACGACCTATCCATTTGTTCCCAAATTTTTCGTTCAAAAATTGCCTGGTGATGATCGCAAAATGTGGAGGAGCGCCGTCTTGTTGGAACCACATTTCTCTTCTAACGTGCAGTGGCACATCTTCCAAAAGCGCAAGCAAATGATTTTTTAATAAATCACAATAACTTGCAGATGTTACAGTTTCTTGAAAAAAATAAGGTACTATCACAAAATCTCCTATTAGGCCACACCAAACATTTAAAGACCATCGATGTTGAAAGGGAACACATCGCATCCAATTTGGGTTTTCCACAGCCCAATAATGCAGATTATTTCTACTTACATGCCCTGAATTCATAAAAGTGGCTTCATCGGAAAAAAGTATTTTGCACAAAAAGTCATTTTCCACAACACCCTGCAGCCTCTCGCAAAATCTTACGCGGTGATCGTAATCTGCTATCGAAAGCTCTTGTGATAAAACCATGTGATATGGATGATACTTTTACCGTTTCAAAATTCGTTGAATCGATTAACGACTAATATGTGATGTTTGTGCAAGTGTACGTTGACTAATATGAGGATTTAATGTAATTGCAGCAAGAATACTGGCACTATTATTTTCATTAGTGACAGCTTTAGGTTTATTGCGAGTTTTTTTACACAATTCACCGTGCTCGCGAAGCCGCTTTTCTAAATTATGAAATGTTGCATGACATTTTTTGATCCCATAACGTTCAAAAAACATCACTGCTGCACGCCGATAATTTTTTTGACATTCACCTAACGTTAATAACATATTCACTTCTGTGTCAAAAGTAGCCATAATCACAATGTTACTGCTTGAATAACAGCTCTAAACTGAAAACGTTTTCATAGATAAGTGAGTCAAACTCAAGAATTGTAAATATTATTGTTTGTGTTTCTTCATGAATAAGCAATGGACTCAAGCGCGTATAATTCCATAACGCTATTTCCGAGAGCTTCAAGTACCTACAACTCGAAACTTCAAACTGTTTTATCTCATCATGGAAGTATCTGACAAAAAAATGTTTCAGACAAAATTGACTTGTTTTTTTCCGGTAGAATCTAAATATGTAACATTTTATAGGGGGTTCCATTTAAAATTACAAAGGTACCTCCCCTCCCCCGTTAAAGGGGAAGGGAGGCCACTTCACGTTTATGTAGTCAGAAAGGCCCTTCAATTAAATGCAATTTAAGACTAAGAACTTTAAAATCGATGGCATAGTTTTCGAGATATTGAGCTGTTCAGAGTTATGTGGGCCACCCTGTATATATATATATGGTGAGTCCGAAGAAACGGAACACCTAAATATCTTCGTTACTTTTCGTTGTACAAAAAAACTTCTTAGGACAAAGTTACACTGTTCGAAAGACCACGTGTAACGGTGTAAGGGAAAAAAATTTTCAAGGTAATTTTTTTTATGAGATTTCAAGGTCATCTATGTTTTTTTAAATGGAATGATATATCTTCGTGAACGTAATGTTGTAGCTGACAGAATAACGAATTCATCCATGTAACACAATATGACCTACAAATGAAATTCAACCCAGAAAAATGGAATAAATAAAATTCAACGTGTAAGATTCATTTGCTTTATATCTGTTACGCAAAATGTTCAATATTCCTTGAGCTGCATACATTCAAATGTATCGCAATACACAACGTAATAACAGATTCGGTGTTGACAGGAAGACATTCATGTATCATAAATACCTTCACCTATTCGTTCGTACAGAATCGTGTTTATCAACTACTAATTACTCTGAAGACCTTCTTGCTATCAGATTTCCACTGTTTCTAAGATTTCTAATCTATCAGTTTATCGATGAACGTTTCACAATGCGTTACTCGAAGGAAGATAAGATTGATATGATTTTCATTTATGGAGAAAGTCGACAGTGTTTAAGAGAAGCAGTGCGGTTGTGCAAGGACCGATTTCCTAATCGTAATTGTCCATCAGTTTCCGTTTACTTCAATGTGATAAATAAATTCCGTGAAACTGGTAGTGTTGAAAATAAAAAATGTACGAAGGCGAGGACTGTAAGAAATGAAGCAAACGCAATTAATGTTCTGGCAGCAGTGGATATAAACCCTCGTGCTAGTACGAGGTAAATCGTACGAGAAAGTGGCATTAGTCAAAAATGTGTAGTGCAAATACTCCATGAACAAAAATTTCACCCCTTTCACCTATCAATTCACCAAGGACTTCATGGTAGAGACTTTGTAAATCGTGTAAACTTTTGCCAGTGGAGATTGAGACAATCGATAACGATAGAGCATTTTTTAATAAATTATTATTCACCGATGAAGCTTCGTTTACGAATCACAGGCATATAAATTTAAAAAACATGCATTATTGCTCATCTGAAAATCCGCGGTGGTTACGGACAGTCGACAAACAAAGACTATGGTCCGTCAACGTTTAGTGCGGAATTTTAAACAACAAAATAATTGTGCCTCTCTTCATCACCGGAACATTAAATGCAGAAAAACACATTGTATTTTTACGAGAATCGTTACCAATTCTCCTGGAAAATAACACCCTTGAATATTCGTGAAGATATGTGGTATCAACATAACGGATGTCCTGCCCATTCTTCCCGTGTGGTAACACAATTCTTGAATAACAAGTTTCCAAGTCGTTGGATTGGACGTAACGAACCCGTATTACAACCCTTGATTTCTATCTATGGGGAAAACTGAAAGACGATGTTTATCATGAACCACCAACCACTGTAGACGACATGAAAGAAAGAATCGTCAGGACTTGTGCGTCGATTCCCTCAGAAATGAATTACACAGCAGTACGTTCTGTAACTTCACGGTTAAATGAATGTGTAGCAGCTTAAGGGAATATTTTTGAACATTTTGCTTAACAGAAATAAAGCAAATGAATCTTACACGTTGAATTTTATTTATTCCATTTTTTCTGGGTTGAAGGTCATTTGTAGGTCATATTATGTTACATGGATGAATTCGTCATTTTGTCAGCTACAACATTACATTAACGAAGATATATCATTCCATTTAAAAAAGACATAGATGACCTTGAAATCTCGTAAAAAAAATGACCTTGAAGATTTTTTCCCTTGCACCGTTACATGTGGTCCTTCGAACAGTGTGACTTTATCCTAAGAAGTTTTTTTGTACAACGAAAAGTAACGGAGATATTTAGGTGTTCTGTTTCTTCGGACTCACCCTGTATATGTTCGGAAGCACACTTTTACGTATAATAACGATTTACTTGCAACAAGAATTCCGTCTTCATGGTAACGATATAGCTCACAAACTGGAACGGTTCGTCTATTACATATATAATTCGCATGACAAACTGAGAATTCCGATAAAACAGAGCGCTTTTATATCAACCGGCAACCTCACTTTTCCCGAGTGCCCCGGGGATCCTAGTTTGGTTTTATTCTCATCGAATGATGTTAGATCTCCCGACATTGCCTAGGAAACCCAATCATGCACATGTGTCTTTAACTAGTTTCCTCTACTTTCTAATCAAAGTAGGGAATATTTGTGTGCACAATTCATGAAGTAACACAATTTAAAACTATCGCATATTAATACATAACTGTATTAAAATAAGTGAAACGATCCTGTAATTTATATATAATAATATGACATTTATTTTACAAGGATTGTCTGATACTTTTCGGGCAAAAACTCTTATAAATATAATACAAAGAAGTATAAAGAAAAGTATTGCAAGTCATTTGAAACAATTTACAAACAGGTAGAAATAGGGAATTGTTACTGCATGGTACATTAGGGATATTAATAAATAATTCATACATTTTATTAGCTAAAACTATTGGTCAATTCGTATTCAATTCACAGTGATATTTTGATGTCTCATTCGCTAAAATAACGTGAATCGTTAGAAAACAATAGCAAATATTGTTACGATAATATATATGCAGTTGATTGATTAGTTTTCACAAATCGGAAATTTAGTGTTCAAATACTTTTTGCATCCACTATAGGTTCCAAAGTTCTTTAAAGATAAATATTTTTGTTAAGAAACAGAATACCTCATGCTTGGTAAAACATATTTCTTGTAAATTGTGCATTAGACAATTTAATATTTTTATAACATATTTTGTACATCTACAGGAATTTTGACGGAAGTACATCTTTCATAATAGATAATTTCGCTCGTGCTGACTCTTTTGTTATTTCTTCGGTGCATTGAATATTAGAGTTTTATTGGAATTATTGTAAGAGAAACGCTGATTTTACTTTTTCAAACCAGACTCAATAAGTGACAACAATAAATAATACCTGTGAACCAGATCAACTTGTCTCTTAGCTGTTCACTTTCGCTTCCATGGCAATGATCTTGAAAGATAAAATAAGGATAAAATGAAAACACACGCACGTATGTAAGAAGCACATGTAGAAGTAAGAGGGAAATTGCGCGTGTTTCTTACTTGCCACCGATTAATGCGGAGGTCAACCATGGATTTTTTTCCCAAAAATTATTCATGGTTACAATTAGACTGCGGATTTTTATGTAAAATAGTAATCGTCTGCATCAATTGTATGGTGCAGGATGACCTAACACAGACATCCACTTCTTTTCTTAGTAATCTTAATAAGTCGACAATAATATAACAGAACTCTTAAATTCTTTATTCTTTTTCTCTGTTTTGCATTCGATCCATTATTTTTTGTCATAAATGCAAAAAATCCTTACTTATAATCTTTCTGTAAAATAATTGTATTTACAAAAGAAGACATTTACAGTTTACAAGTTAAATTCATCGTATAATTATCTATAGTTATACTATTTGTAATAACTTTTTTTTTATAAATGTCGTCTACAACAATATTCTGCTATATTTTCCTGTATCAATGAAAAAGTATAATTGTTTGCTGTATGATGACAAGAAAACAGAAATACTAATACTTAGATTGTAGATGGGTGGTGCTCAAAATACGATTGGTGATCTAAAAACCTCACAATTGCTTCCAAAACCAAACACATTTTTTAAAATTCATCTTTCTTCTTTTTATTGAAGCTATAGTAAATTTGACGTAGTGTATTGTATTCTCAAAAAAATGGATAAAAAGATTGGCGATTACAATATAAAGGCGTTCAATCAAAACATAATGAAATGGGAATCGTGAATGTAAAGTCCGATTCTTTTAAATTGAAAATGTTTCAAAATCACTTTGTAGTACTATACTTTAGCCATTTAAAATATTTCAATACATCAAAATTTTTTTTAAAGATTTAGAACAACCTACGAAAAGAATTTCAATGATGATCTACCTAAAAAATGTTGAAATTTTTAAAACTTCAATCGACTTTCGAACTGTTCATTACCTGAATAATTCAAATTATTTTGCTTTTTACGTACGACACTTAATGATTAATCTTTCATAATATGTCACAACCAAGATGCGCATAAAATATTTAATGAATCCTGACCTTAAAAAGACTTAAATGCTTAAAAAGAAGCTGTCTTTTCATAGCACTCGTGTTTTCTAGCATGATTCCCTGAAAGTGGCGAGATTTTATGGGGCATAAAGGACATTATGTTACTTTATTCATTCGCACGATCTTTTACATAGGTATCTTTATCGATATCAAATAAGTATACATTCCTTGTTAGAGTAAAATTTTGTTTTACTGTCAGGTCAAAATTTTCTTATCTAAATATAGCAATCGGAAAAGGGGCCTAGCCGAATAAGATAGTCAAAAGTGCCCTTAGAGGTTTTTCAATGACTATTGAACCATTTGAAAGCTGACCAAGAAAAACCCCCCTGAGTAAAATTTCAGCCCCCTAGCTTGCCCGTGAGGGTAGTTACAGGGTAAATTAGATTTCGCGCTTTTCCAGGAATCTTCCGCTCTTTGATGCTTTCTAAAATTCTGAAAAAAATGTGTCATGTTTCAGGTCTTCAGGTGCATTTTTGAGAATTTTTTCAGATTTTTTTGTTTTAAACTGTGCCTGTGTTTAAGTGGTTAAGGCGTCCGGCTACGGAGCGGAAAGTTTGGGGTTCGAATCCTGCCGGTGGCAAAGTTTTTTTTCCATACGTCGTACTTTATTTTTTCAATATTATTTTATACGATTTATTCACATGACTTTAAAAATATTTTTTTAATGTTTTGCAAATATTTAAGTAAGTAACGATTTTAAGTAAAATACAAACAAAATAGTTTTGGAGTATCTATTATTTTCTCGATTGTCTAACTGGATATGCGCATCATTACGGTCCTGTTTAACATTCTTAACATTAAAATTCATTACTCTAGATTCTAAGCCTTGTGTCTTCAGAAATTAGACGCTATTAGTATTGGATGTTTTGTCAAATTGAAAGAGAAGGGCTACATTTTGCTACCAGTATTTGGAAAGTGAGGTGTCGGGTACAAATAGCTTAAGCCATTCCTTTTTCTTGTAAGATTCGTCGTGAATAAATTCCCGTTTACAGCTATTTGAATGAAAGACTTGTACTGTGGACATTTATGATACGGATCAGGAAGTTCATTATTTTGAATGTACTTAATATTACTGTTGCTTTCCTTCATTTAGTTCAGGTTTTGTAGCCCGAAATCGGCTTTTTCCTGATACTGCGCTTTTAAAACAGTCGTTTCCTTTTTACAATACTAATGGACGTATCATATTCAGGCCAAAAAAGGTACAATTGTGCAAACCATTCACAATCTGTACAACGCATGGCTACATAGTAGATATGGTCGGTTCATTCTATGCTAACCAAAACGATGCCAATATAATGAAAATCATTCTTCAAAATCCAAATGGATTGGAAACCCTCATGAAGCGGGAAGACATTTTTATTGTCGATAGAGGTTTTCGTGATGGTACATCCCATTTAAAAGATCTTGGGTTCCGAGTTCTCATGCCTGCTTTGAAAGGTAAACGTCTTCAACTTTCGACGAAAGAGTCGAATTATTCTCGGAAAGTCACGCAAATTCGGTGGGTTGTAGAGGCAGTGCATGGTATATTAGGTCTACAGGCTAAGAATGATATTCACGGACGGGGCTGGCCATCATTCTTACAGTATTCCGCCCACAATTATTAAAGATAAGTGTATTTTTATAAAACTTCGTAAATATATTTAGTTTTATGAGAAATTAATAAGTTTGTAATTAACAGAGCACGCGAAAACAGAAGCCGTGGACCAACAATGACAACTCAGGAGACCAACTGCAACTTCTTTCTATTCTACCTGTATTTACAAACGAAATGCTTAGAATCTAGAGTAATGAATTTTAATGTTAAGAATGTTAAACAGGAGCGTAATGATGCGCATATCCAGTTAGACAATCGAGAAAATAATAGATACTCCAAAACTATTTTTGTTTGTATTTTACTTAAAATCGTTACTTACTTAAATATTTGCAAAACATTAAAAAAATATTTTTAAAGTCATGTGAATAAATCGTATAAAATAATATTGAAAAAATAAAGTACGACGTATGGAAAAAAAACTTTGCCACCGGCAGGATTCGAACCCCAGACTTTCCACTCCGTAGCCGGACGCCTTAACCACTCCGCCAACCGTTTTTTTTTTTGCGTTTTGAAATTGTTTATTTCAGGCTTAGGAATGTTTAACAATGTTTGAATACTAAAAATAAACAAAAAGTATCTTATTGCTAAATAAATTTCTAATTATTACTAACGTATAGGCACATTAGAGGTATAAATGTGACGGTTTTGTACGTCGAGGAGTAGTTTATCTGTACTCCTCGTAGTGATTACTATATATCACAGTAATACATTATTCGGTTCACAGCCGTATTAATTTATCTTGTACCTTGAATTGCTCCCGAAAAACGCCTTATAAAACTAGGAGCTTACTTGTGGATGAGTGTACAGGGTGATGAGTATGGGCGATGAGATGATGTATATATATTTACAGATGAGAAATGGATTGAATAATGGTATGATGTTATTTACAAGTGCGATAGTGATGCGGTGAGATTATTTACAGAGCGAGTAGAAATAGAATATAGAGTAAGAAGTGATGAGATCAGATCATATAATATAATATAATGTAATGTGGTATAATATATTCTAATAAGATTATCGTAATATATTTTAATCTATATTGGTCACAGTTGCGCTGTAAGTCTTTGGTTATTACATTGCCAGTCTTTGGGTATTATAACGTTTTATACATTATCAGTTCGGTGTTTAACTTACTGTAACTTAACTTAACATAAATATAAGTATAAGGAGTGTGGTTTAATATAGTTCTTAAAATTTAACAGTTAACGGTTAATACTATGTGGTAAATTGCACTTTGGTGTTCCATGTAGGAAAGAGTATGTGCTACGGTGGTTTGTACCTGTTGGTTAACCACCAGAATTTCTTATAATCTAAATCTTTATTTTCTTCGCGATCTCTATCAGGGATTGCAGTGCTGTATCGGAAGCCATGTTCGGCTGTAATTTCGTCATGCTCCGGGGGAGTGAATGCGATGGATTTCCTGGACCTATGTCGCGGGATGTGGTACAATAGGGGGATTGCGTTTCTGTTTTGGATAAAACCATGTTGGTCTAGGAAAATAAACGCTTCCGGTGGCAAAAAGCCGGTGTTTATGGACTTTCTGATGTAATTTTCGTCCGGAAAAGCTATAGGGAAAATTAAGCTATTTTCTCTAATTTGTTTTGTGTTGGCAAAGTAATTTCTGGTCAATTTGATTATGAAATTATCGATTCTATTAATGTTGGCTTTATTATAGAGTGTTTCGTTGTTAACGTGCTTTTTATAGTCAGAGTGAGCGGATCTGTATAAGCTGAGACATGTTCTGAGGCAGCGTCTTTCAAAGACGCGGATCAACTCCATAATGGAGGCGCTGATATTGTACCACATCTCGCAGCCATAGGTCAGGATGGGCCGTATTAATAACTGGTAGCAAATTAGTTTTGTTTTTTTGCTTAGCGCTTCTGAGCGGAATAATTTTGTGCAGGCGAAGAATAACTTCTTCGCTTTCTGCAATTGGATTAGTGGATGAGAGTTTAGTAGAAATCTATTGTCCATTGTTAGTCCTAGATATTTTACAAAGTTTTTATGTGGGATTTTGGAGTTTGCGATTGCGTCACCGATTAAATGAAATGTTTTATAGTTTCTTATAACGGTGAGTCTGGCTGTATGACAGGAGGGTCTGAAAAGTATAGTCTCGCACTTGTCAGTGTTGACTTTTAGTTTCCATGATTTATAGTATGTGAAAATGCTATTGATTCCGTTCTGTAAAATTTCTTGTATTTTGCATGGATTCTTATCCGCAGTGTATACGATAAGGTCATCGGCATAGGCAATCATTGAGCAGCCTGTTCTCTCTGGCCCAAATAGGTTCAGGATATCGCTAGTGTATATGTTAAAAAGTACGGGAGAATTTATGGTGCCTTGTTGGAGTCCGTTTTTTATTATGAATTCTCGGGAAATGGAGTTCTTGTCACTGACTACTCGGAATGATCGGTTTGTTACCATGTTTATGACTAATTTAATTACTGTTAATGGGAATCCTTTTCGTCTAAGTTTACAAGTCAAGCCCTTCAGCCAGACGGTATCAAAGGCTTTTTCTAAATCTACGAGACAGGCACCTACACAGTTGTTATTGTTGAGGGCCCAGTTGATGTCAGAAGATAATTTGTTAATTGCATGTAATGTGGAATGGTGTTTCCTAAATCCATATTGGTTTTCCGGGATAATGTCTTTGTGTTTGCATATATCTATTATTATATCATTAATGACTCTTTCATATACTTTTCCTATGTTCGGGAGTAAACTAATTGGGCGGTAGCTGTTTGGGTTTGTAAGGTCTTTGCCTTTTTTAGCTATGGAAATTACTTTGGCGGCCTTCCATTCTTCCGGGAATAAACCGTAATTTAGCAGATTGTTGAACAGGATTGTATAAGCCCATATGATTTTATCTGGTAACTTTTTGAGTACGTAGTTTGAGAGTTGGTCGTTTCCTGCCGATTTCTTGTTATTGAGGTATTTGAATTTGTCTTTAACTGTTGAGAACTTTGTAAAATATAATGTTGTCATTGATTCCGGATGTTCCGGTGCTACAGACGAGTTTGTATCACTGAAGGTGCAAATGGTTTTCGGAAGTGTGGAGGCAATTTCTCGTTCTGTTGTTGCGGCTTCCTTTTCTATTAGGGTTCTGAAGCTCGGATGGTTAAGTGCTTTATTCTGGTCGCTAGCAATAGAATAGTGGGCAGCGAGTATGTTTGTTTTTTGTGTGTTGTCTTTGATGATTAGATCATTGCCGTCTTTGTCAAGCGAATTTGAATCTAAGCCGGCTGTGTGAATTAAGTCTGTTCTGTTTTGGTTAATTTTGAATTCTGGTAAGCTCTGTTTCCTTTTATTGCGAAATAGTTTGTTTATTTCAGTGAACATGCGGTTTGGGTTTTTTGGGTTGATAGCTTTGACGCGATCAATCCAGTATTTGCTAGCCTGCTTTTCTACCTCTTGTTTCAGCTTCTTTCTAGTGGCGGCGATCATATGTTGAATATTATGGATGGCATGTTCTACGAAAGAGTTTGTGATTACTTTACGTAGTTTTCTTAATTGAGTCAGTAGGCTTTGTTCCGTACGTTGTAGGTTTTTTATTTGCTTGTTAATATATTTGTTTGTTGAGTTTGTCGGTTTGTGTTTCGGTGTGGCTCGATTAACAGCGTTCAAAATTTCGTTCTGGATAATGGTCAGCTGTTCGTGAATTTGGTCCAATGGAAGGTACCACTCCGCCAACCGGCGATCATATAAGCATTACGAACATTTTGGTATATATCTCCCACTAGACAATTTTTTCACTCTCTCAATTCGCATTTCCTACGTAAAATAATTGCTTGTTTATATGTGATAACGTTAATAATTGCTTAATGTACACCTGCGGTAAAACCAGGAAGCGTAACTTTCCTCCTCACAGCAAAAACGTCGAAGCAATTTGGTTTTCATAGTTTTTAACAATGATCTCCCACAAGAAAAAATCTAAAAAAAATTGAGGACACTGGCGGTTGTGGTACTGTGTCGGGGAACTAAACAGCAAAATAGCATGTTTTCATATTTTCGAGAAATTTGCATTTATCCGACGTTTTGAGCGTTTTTCATTTTTTACGGGCACAGTTCAAAACAAAAAAATCTGAAAAAATTCTCACAAATGCACCTGAAGACCTGAAACATGACACATTTTTTTCAGAATTTTAGAAAGCATCAAAGAGCGGAAGATTCCTGGAAAAGCGCGAAATCTAATTTACCCTGTAACTACCCTCATGGGCAAGCTAGGGGGCTGAAATTTTACTCAGGGGGGTTTTTCTTGGTCAGCTTTCAAATGGTTCAATAGTCATTGAAAAACCTCTAAGGGCACTTTTGACTATCTTATTCGGCTAGGCCCTTTGATTCATCAAAAAATGTATGTATTGTCTGATCAACTCGCATAACCAGATTACTGATATTTATACAAGTACAATAAGCTTGTATGCATTTATTTCCAGAAATTCAAAATGAAAAATATGCCGTTGCAAATCACCAAATAAGAATGTCTAAAATGTTGTTAAATTACTAATTACATAACAATTACAAAAACTCATAAGTTATGCATAATCAAAGATTTATTCTATTTGTACTTATAAATAATTATAAATAATCATGTATTTTTTAAATTTACGTATCGGCATGTGGAAAACTGAATACACTATATTCACTTTTTCATTAGTTCTCATATCTAATAAATAACAAAATATTCACCAAGAACCGACCTTAAATTGGCATATTTGTGCAACTTGATCTCAGTGTCTTAAAAATACATATTTTATTCTGTGTTCATTTAGAGGCCAAAGTCGTAAAGATAATCATACGTTTGAGTACATTTATGGCAAAACAGATTAATTGACATGAAAATCTTGACAAAATCTGTGTCATGCAAACTTTCTTTTTCTTTGGAACATTCCAGTTATTCTTTCAGAGATAACTTCGAAAATGGGAAAACGTGCCATTAGTAAAATTAAAAAAGTAGAATTTTCAAGAATGGTATACATATTCTATTAGTATGATCCTTCTGGAATACGACCACAGTTTTATTTGGAACTTCGGGAAACTGCTAGATTTATGGTTCCGAGAGTGCAGTGGTAATAGATAATTGTGTAGGTAGTGTAGGTTTTAGGAATTATATAATGTTTGGTCTCAATTTAATTGGAAAATTGTCACGAGTGTACTAGACAAAGATTCATGAAAAAATAATAAGAAACAAGAAAGTTTTGTTAATGCATTAGTATTGGCCCACCGATATACCTGACCCACATTATATTACAATCTCTCGGCTGAGTCGAGCGGTCGAGCTTCGCAGCCCTTACAGGGGTGAAGGGGGTATATGCCACTCAGCAACGGTCAAATGCAGCCGAGAAGCAGTGTTTTGTGCCAATTCTGTATAGGTTCCCCTAAAATAAACGATTTACTATTTTCGTATGTATCTGAAATAATTTTCCAAATCATCTGTATCTTCGAAATAGTCCTCGGTGGCCACTTTACATCAATGATACTCTCTCCATATTAATTCTATTTGTGTGCCTACTCTGGCCGGGCAGCAGCACGAGAGATTTATTCAACATTTAATATAATCTAATCATTTCTATTCCGTAATGTGTCCCCTTCTTTGATCGTTTCATTTATTTGACATTATACAATTTTTATTTATGAATGCTCCAAGATCGCTACTCCAAGAAATCCTGTCTTTTTGCTTTCCTTCAACTACTTCGTAGTCAGGCTTATACGGTCTGGGGCTTGCAGCTCAATAGCTATTATTCGCGTGCCATAAAACTCCAGATGTGGCAAAAGCTGGCACAGGACACAGCTAGGTCTGCTGGGCGCCCCGTGCCGAAAACGGGGTACTATGCATGATGTTAAGTTTTAAAAGATTGCTGAACAGAGGCGTAATGCAACCCCATAAAGAACGATGTAATGAAGGGCAAGCTACAATATTTTCGCGTAAAACTATTTCAGAGTATGTAACCGTTCGATTGGCGTTCTAGTCGCCAGTCGGTTTTGAAAGCAATTATTTAAATCGAAAGATTAAGCTACTTATTGGAGTGAATTAGTTCGTGGACTCTACTGTAACTATTCGGAAAACGAAATCTGTGAGACTCGAAAGGGTTAATGTATGGGGCCGGTTACTACCCCTCGTGTTCTTCGCGGATAGAAGTCGCAAAGGTGGTTCGTGCCTCCAGGCACTGGAAAGCGGAGGAGGTTTGGGCAAACTCAATAATCGAATAGCGATTATCTGGTAGACACGAGATTTATTCAAGTGTCGATGACTACAATACTCTCGTGTACAAATCGACGCTGAATTTCCGCAACGGACGCGTAAGTGATCGCGACAGGACCGCTTGACGATCTAAGCCCTCACATGATGAATTTAGACGAACGTCTTACGAACCGCGGCACAGTATGACCTGTGTTATTCTTTTAAAATAAAATAAATATCGAACTCGACAGAATCTTTAAGTAACGTCGCATCTACACGTGATGACGCGTTTGCTCTACCTTCGAGCTACGATCGACGCTTGGAATATGCTTAGAAAAACGTTCGTCGTCGCGATATAAACACGCGGATTACAATGACGCCTGGAATACGCGAGTACGGCGAACGGTCCCTTGTTACGCCAACAAGGAATGACTCTACGCTGGTGTAGTCTTTGTCTCTTTATCCCAACATTACGTTGAATTAATGATTTGAGAGCGAGTCCATGCCTGTGAGATTTCTAGACTGGCAACAAGCCGCGCGCGAAGCTTCTATTTGATCGATACGCGGATGAATGATTGTGGATCGGTCGCAGCACTCACGCAATCGGCCGAATTACGGATGAGTTGCGTGCGTGGAGACCTGCACTAGACCTCGACTGACCCGCGACACCCAAGAGTTCAAACCTCGGCACAAATGTGGATTTGGAGAGATCTCCGGTGTTCGGTAGACCAGCCGCGACCGCGCCTAATCCGATCATTGATAACGACGCGCCAACAGCAGAAACAGAAATTGGCCCAGCCGAATTACTCCGGGTGAGAACAACCGCTGTCTGCTGTTAGATGCTCACGCGCTCGTCAAGAAACATCTTTGGGTCAGGCAGTGCGTAGCACTGGTCTTCACCTCCGATATCCCAACGAGAATGTGAGTTTTAGGTGGATCGGTTGTATTCGATCTCCTTCGACGCGGCGCGGTACAACTGTATCACGCGGTTTGCAGATATTTGCCTTGTCTATGCTTGATTTTACGCGTGGATCTAAATCTGTCTATCGTCTGTAGGTAGGCATCGGATTCTGTCAAATAATACAGAGTGTACTGTTTTGATATAACCCGACGCGAACGATTGAGGACCGGTAGCATCACCCCCGCAATCAGCCGAGTTTCGGAGGATTGCGAGAATGGCGACCCGTACTAGACTCCGACTGACCCGCGACACCTAAGAGTTCAGACCGCAGCACCGAGGTGGACCTGGAAATATCTCCGGTGTTCGGTAGGCCAACCTTGATCGTACTAAATCCGATCGTTTTATGTACGGCGCGCCAACAGCAGGAACAGAAATTGGCCCAGCCGAATTACTCCGGGTGAAAACAACCGCTGTCTGCTACTGGATGCTCACACGCTCGTTAGGAAACATCTTTGGCTCAGGCAGTGCGTAGCCCTGGTCTTTACCTCCGATATCCAAACGAGAATGTGTAATAATGGATCGAGAATTTCGATCTCTTGCGACGCGACGACCAACGACGTAGGAACAGCCGAACGTCCCAGCCGGTAAACCGGGTGGCAACGACTTCTGTCTACTCGTCAGAACCTCGCAAACACGCACAGAAACATCTTCGGATCAGGCAGAGCTTAGCCCGGGTCTTCACCTCCGATATCTGCACGAGGATGCGAGTTTCTACGGACTAATTGCAAAACGACGATTTTTATAGGTTAAGTTACGTAACGGATTCGATGCTCACCTCTTCAGATATTATTTAATCAAGGAAGAAAACGTGATGTACTTTCTTTACTACGACTCGGTAGCCGTGATATGAAATTAAATATTCTACTATGGATCCTAGTTACTCGTTAGACTCTCAATCTTTAATGGATGCTATAATTCCGCGGAACACGTTTCGTGAGTGGTCGACGGTAGACGTGACTCTACGTGGAACAGCCAGAAAACGGTCTCGAGCTCCGATTGAAGCTGTGCCACAGTGTGGTTTGCACAATCGACTCCTCGGTTTGAGGCGCGTAGATCGCGAAGATATCTTGGACGGTTTGCCAAGTATATCTCAGGACGGTTTGCCTGTTCAAACGAATCTACCGTGTTTCGCCACCGGACCACTCGCGAGACGTGTTGACTCGACCGATTAAAAACGTAGAGTGCTGGATCGCTTTCTCGCATCGACCTCCTTCGATCGCACGAGAAGGGATCGATCCGCGCGCATCTTAGCAGGCGTGGGGAATGCGTGCTCTCTCTCTCTCTCAAAGCAGGATAGCCTGCACGCGTCTACGCTATGGTGGGGCGCGGCGGTACGCAGCGGGTCCGATATACAGGGTGTCCCAAAAATGTCTGAGTTCCTTTAAAGGGGAGGTTCCTGAGGCCATTTGAAGCGACATTTTCCTTTGCAAAAATGGCCGTTTCGGCTTTGTTAAGGAGTTATTAACGAAAAACACGGACCAATCAGAGCGCGACCTAGAGACGTGTTGGCAGAGACGGCCGAGCGCGAGAGAAGTCGAGCGATGGTGATACACCGCGGTCGAAAGCAAGGAACAAACAAGGGAAGAAAATTTTTCGAGTCCTATGTCGGATAGTTCAAATATGACTATGTTGTAGTCTTTAGTAGCCTATGAAGGAATCTCGAAGGATTTTTCGAAATCTTAAAAAATGTTGGTTTTACAGACGTGTAAAGAATTTGTTTTCATTAAATTATAACACTAGAACTAACGTACCGAGGAAAATGAGTTTTTGGGAGCTTGTAGTGAACTCACAAGAGTATCTATTGAAAATATTTCGATTTGGAATAAATGGTTTTTTCACCATTTGCAAATGTTTTAAACAAATCCAATTTTCCTATAGCCGGGACTGTTTTAAAAATTCGAAAAAAAACGTGATGACAGCTTCAAGTCTCCTCTTTACGTACCTATTTTTTAAAAGGCAGGCGCTTTAAAATTGACTGAATTAGAATTATTTAAAGCGAACGCTGCACCGCGATATTACGGAGGCGCGCGGCACGAACAGCTGTTAGATACGCGACAAGCAAGAGAAGAAAATTTTTCGAGTCCTATGTCGGATAGTTCAGATTTGAATATGTTGTACTCTTTAGTAGCCTATGAACGAATCTCGAAGGATTTTTCGAAATCTTGAAAAATGTTGGATTTGCAGACGTGTAAAGAAAAGTGGCAACTTTTCTTCAATAAATTATAACACTAGAACTAACGTACCGAGGAAAATGAGATTTTAGGAGCTTATAGTGAACACAGAAGAATATCTATTGAAAATATTTCGATTTGGAAAAAATGATTTTTTCACCATTTACTTTGAAAAAGTTTTAAACAAATGCAATTTTCCTATAGCCGGGACTGTTTTAAAAATTCGAAAGAAAACGAGGTAACAGCTCCAAGTCTTCTCTTTACGGACCTATTTTTTAAAAGGCAGTCGCTTTAAAATTGACGGAATTAGAATTATTTTAAAACCTTGCTCACCTTGGTACTCCTGTAGAGCCCCAGCGAGGTGAAAATGATTCCTGTATTCACAAATTATTCTGCGTAAAACACTGAACCTGCCCACTCGTTAAATTCACAAGAGCATTTTAATTATTCGCTCTATGAAATTATCGAGCAGAAGGGGTCAATGTCCTTTCACTGCACGATCCGGCCCACATTGTTAATTTATTCACGATCACAATAAAACTATTCACATATATCCATTGGGTCCACAAACCTTGAAGGAAATCCACACAAATGATTCACAGAAATCCACATATCACGCACAACTAGTTCACATTTGATGCACGTAAATCGATCGTTTCGACTGGCCGGTCCGCGAAAAACTGTCCATGAAAATCCGTCTGTTGTCTATGCTGGCGATCGTAGGAAGACTAGTTCAGAACAGCTGACGAGGTTAACGGCCTTTCAACAGCACACTGCCGATTTTCATTTCAGCAACTGTTCGATGGAACCGTGATTTCAAATGGAATGGGAAGAGTAAATGACCGCCCCTCTTCAAATCGGGGGTCATTCAGGTATGCTTCTACCACCGAGCGTGGCCATAAACCAGCGCCTTGTGTCGAAGCTCAACCTTGACGATGGCTCGATTTCTGGTTACCAAATGTGTACAATAGGTCAATAAAATGCTAAAAGTTTTAACGAAGAGTAACGACTTTTTGAGAATATTGCTACTAGCCTTTCTTACACCGGTATACGGAATACCGGTATTTTGTGCTAATTTGCAATTTCGTGAAACCGGTATTTGCTAAGGTAAAATACTGGTATTTTCGGTATTAGCTATAAATAATAAATATTTTTTAGGGCATCTACTATTATTTGAAATTTACAAATTAATTTTTCTGATAACGAATTCGATTTAATATCAAAAACTGTATCAGCTATGCTTCCAATAAAGCTGTCTGTGGAAGCATTATGTCGGAAGGATTCCAACTTATTAACAGCGAACGCAACAATAAATTTTATGTTGCAATCACTTAAAGATCAGGACACGCCACTGTCTGAGGAATTATAACAGTGCATTGAAAATTCGTATACAGGAAAGGCATAGTGAACTAGAAAATATTTTAAGATATTTATATAATTATAACGACTTTAATAAAGAAAACGAAAAGGAAGAAAAGAAGCTAACAAGGTCAAATTTAATTAAGTTCGACGTCAATTTCCGCAAAAACATTTATAAAAAGCAAACACAAGCCTATCCAGAAGAATTCGTTGAAGATGATGATGATGTTAATATCGAAAAAGAATTTTCCCTCGAGAAGAAATTACAATTAGCTGCATATAAAAAAATTTCCGGGCGGTTAGACAGTATTTGCGAACCGTAAGCAAGGCGATTGGGCTCATTCGATGCCCCACGTGCTCTGCACGTTTTCCAAAATATGCCATCGTTTATGGCCATCGATAGAATTTTCATGGAACCGTCCCAGGTACAGTGGCAGGTACGCTTGTATCCCCGAGTGACGCACGCGGGGGATCCGCGTGTCCCAGAGAGGTGTTGTCGTAACAGGTAATAAACGAAGAAAGCGCCTTGACTTCTTCGTGAAAACGTTTAGCATTTTATTGACCTACTGCACACATTTGGTAAACATAAGTCGAGCCATCGTCGAGTGCTTTATTTCCGCATCCTTCGTTCAAGTCAAGGGGATACAAGCGTACCTGCCACTGTACCTGGGACGTTTCCATGAAAATTCCATCGATGGCCATAAACGATGGCATATTTTGGAAAACGTGCAGAGCACGTGGGGCATCGAATGAGCCCAATCGCCTTGCTTACGGTTCGCAAATACTGTCTAACCGCCCGGAAATTTTTTTATATGCAGCTAATTGTAATTTCTTCTCGAGGGAAAATTCTTTTTCGATATTAACATCATCATCATCTTCAACGAATTCTTCTGGATAGGCTTGTGTTTGCTTTTTATAAATGTTTTTGCGGAAATTGACGTCGAACTTAATTAAATTTGACCTTGTTAGCTTCTTTTCTTCCTTTTCGTTTTCTTTATTAAAGTCGTTATAATTATATAAATATCTTAAAATATTTTCTAGTTCACTATGCCTTTCCTGTATACGAATTTTCAATGCACTGTTATAATTCCTCAGACAGTGGCGTGTCCTGATCTTTAAGTGATTGCAACATAAAATTTATTGTTGCGTTCGCTGTTAATAAGTTGGAATCCTTCCGACATAATGCTTCCACAGACAGCTTTATTGGAAGCATAGCTGATACAGTTTTTGATATTAAATCGAATTCGTTATCAGAAAAATTAATTTGTAAATTTCAAATAATAGTAGATGCCCTAAAAAATATTTATTATTTATAGCTAATACCGAAAATACCAGTATTTTACCTTAGCAAATACCGGTTTCACGAAATTGCAAATTAGCACAAAATACCGGTATTCCGTATACCGGTGTAAGAAAGGCTAGTAGCAATATTCTCAAAAAGCCGTTACTCTTCGTTAAAACTTTTAGCATTTTATTGACCTATTGTACACATTTGGTAACCAGAAATCGAGCCATCGTCAAGGTTGAGCTTCGACACAAGGCGCTGGTTTATGGCCACGCTCGGTGGTAGAAGCATACCTGAATGACCCCCGATTTGAAGAGGGGCGGTCATTTACTCTTCCCATTCCATTTGAAATCACGGTTCCATCGAACAGTTGCTGAAATGAAAATCGGCAGTGTGCTGTTGAAAGGCCGTTAACCTCGTCAGCTGTTCTGAACTAGTCTTCCTACGATCGCCAGCATAGACAAGAGACGGATTTTCATGGACAGTTTTTCGCGGACCGGCCAGTCGAAACGATCGATTTACGTGCATCAAATGTGAACTAGTTGTGCGTGATATGGGGACTTCTGTGAATCATTTGTGTGGATTTCATTCAACGTTTGTGGACCCAATGTATATATGTGAATAGCTTTACTGTGATCGTGAATAAATTAACAATGTGGGCCGGATTGTGCAGTGAAAGGACATTGACACCTTGTGATCGATAATTTCATAGAGCGAATAATTAAAATGCTCTTGTGAATTTAACGAGTAGGCAGGTTCAATGTTGCACACAGAATAATTTGTGAATACAGGAATCATTTTCACCTCGCTGGGGCTCTACAGGAGAACCAACGTAAGCAAGGTTTTCTCAGTATTGCCGATGTTAGAGTGTGCGGTGCTGTTCCTGCCGCGCGCCTTCGGGGTCGCGCGCCTCCGTAATATCGCGGTGCAGCGTTCGCTTTAAATAATTTTAATTCCGTCAATTTTAAAGCGCCTGCCTTTTCAAAAATCCGTCAGTAAAGAGGAGACTTGGAGCTGTTACCTCGTTTTTTCGAATTTATAAAACAGTCCCGGCTATAGGAAAATTGCATTTGTTTAAAACATTTGCAAAATAAATGGTGAAAAAACCATTTCTTCCAAATCAAAATGTTTTCAATAGATACTCTTATATGTTCACTACAAGCTCCTAAAAACTCATTTTCCTCGGTACGTTAGTTCTAGTGTTATAATTTAATGAAAAAAAGTTCTTTACACGTCTGTAAAACCAACATTTTTTAAGATTTCGAAAAATCCTTCGGGATTCGTTCATAGGTTACTAGAGACTACAACATATTCAAATTTGAACTATCCGACATAGGCCTCGAAAAATTTTCTTCTCCTGTTTGTTCCTTGCTTACGACCGCGGTGTATCGCCATCGCTCGACTTCTGTCGCGCACGGCCGTCTCTGCCAATACGCATCTAGGTCGCGCTCTGATTGGTCCATGTTTTTCGTTAATTACTCCTTAACAAAGCCGAAGCGGCCATTTTTGCAAAGGAAAATGTCGCTTCAAATGGCCTCAGGAACCTCCCCTTTGAAGGAAGCAAGACATTTTTGGGACACCCTGTATACACTGTCGATTATAAAACAATGATTACAATGGTGAACAATAAGGGAGATAAGAAAGCAATAAGGGCGTTATGAAATTACACAATAAAAAGTAATTTTTTTCCAAACAATTTCAGTGTGGGTAATGTCAGCATTCTACATTTATTTATTACCTGCGGTACTAAATCTATCTACCTACGCCACTGACGCAGCACAGACTTAAGACTACTACAGACATTGCGTCTTATGGGCTTTTCTGTCTAGGCCTCGAGGGGTCACAGTGGCCCCCGTACCATTTCGGTGTCGCGCTCAATATTATCGATAGTTCACGAATTTAGCCGTATTAGCAAGAACTGAATATTCCGTATACTTTATTTTTACTACGGGTGTTTTGGAGGCTACACATGTATACGGCGCGTGTATTCGAACGATGACAATAATATTTATGAAGAATGTATTACAAAAATACGAATTGTAGTAAAATTAATTTGGTTTCTATACGTGTCTAGAATTGTCTAGACATCGTGTCTGGGCTTGTGCTACGATCGAGTGGGGCATTGTCATTTTTGAGATATTTATTGGCGTGCTTGGCCCTAAGAATTTGTTACGGACTTGGGTACGGCTGGAAGTTAAGTGTTTTGTTTTGAAACGGGAAAACAGACCAGCCGTACTCCGCTCAATGACAATTGACGCATCGCAGGCCCACACGCAGCGGAAAGGCGACACCAAGTTCGGGGAAAGGATCCTTAGACAAGGGTGCTCTGTGCAACGTCCTGCGAGGCTTACGTGGGAAAATGAATTCACGGAGCTTGTAGGCGTTGCACAATTTAGGAATACGCCTCGAACTGGTGATTCGTTCCCTTTTATCCCTACCAAAGGAATGATCTCCTCCTGAACTTTGGTAGGGAATTAGAACAGAACACATCGAACGTTAGAACTGTACAACGGAACGAACGTTATATCTGAAATAACGGTAGAACTTCGCGAACTTTTGAACTGAACGAATTATAGGACATTCGCATTTTAGAACATTGTACTTAGGATTTTGAACTTTTAGTGTATTTTTTACGAATGCGAAATATACCTTTTTTACTGTTTTTAAACTAGAGTGTTAATTGTCTTGAACCAGCGGCAATATTGAACGGAACAACGCTCGAAACAATACGTAATATTATTTTTATTACTCGCGTCACTAATGAATGTATATTATAATAGTTTTATACACTTTAAACCAATAGTTTACTTTCTTTACACTTAAAATCAATACAAATTCTATGCAGTTGATGAATGCTTACACCTTACACATATATTGACTATGCTTGTGTTTTCTTGTTTTTAAAATAAATACTTGCATTCTTTTCATCTGCAGAAAAATAAGAATTCATTAAATTTTCATAAATTCATTAAATTCATTAAATTAAATTTTCGTCATAATATTTTTAATGAATATGTATAAAGTAATACAAATTTTCTATTATATTAGTTTAATTCTAAAGTATCCAAAGAGACATTGCTTTATATTATACAATATGTAGAAAAACAATATATTTGACTGACAAGATATAAATTTTTGTTTTAATGACGTTAATGCGTCATTAACGTGCGAAAATTTTATCAACGTGATTTATTATTTCTATTTATTATTTCTTGTGTGCAACAACAAATACCGTGAGCAACAGTGATCACGTACAAGCACTACCGCATTTATCGAGCTCGAGACGTTTCAAATTCCGTCAGCTTCTGTAGACAGATTCTGTCGTCGGAAATGTTTCGCACGTTGTTTTTAGTGCAATGTACGCTATATGTTAAGGCTTCGAAAACAGTTCAATTTACGACCTAGCGACGGAGGATTTTTAGTATACTTGCAATTTAGTTGTTAAGCCAAAACTTTACGGCTTCCAGTTGGCACCCACCTGCATCTCGGGTCTCCTAGCCTTCGAGCAATAAAACAATAAACTTGTACAGCGCCAGGTAAACAGCGGTAAGACAAGCGAACCACCCTAACGGGCCTTGCCGTCAGAAACCCCCCACAATGAAAATTCGCCAGTTTCCTCCCTCCTTGGCCCGTCCATTGCGACCATCTTCTACCCCCACAAGGCTTGTAGTGGGTGGTAACTAGCAAATTCGAAAAGGGCGTGGCCCAAGATCCACTTGATGCCAATAGGCTAACAGTTAGATCCTCCCACAAACCGATTTGTATATAAGCGCGACACACTTATCCACAGTGTGATTCATAAAGTCTCACTCGTGTAAAGCATATTGTAAATACACACACTCTTAGTCCACGTAGTTGTCCGCGTTTTCTATCCAACTTATTACAGTCCACTTATACAATCATACATCTCGACAGGACTTCATATTCGGTGAAGTTCCTCCGCGTTGTTCGATCGTCGCTAACCTAGTTGCCGACGCCGCGACCCACATACGCTATATATGCATGATAATCCGATTTATGCCGTGTTTGGGCTTATTTTGATCAGAAAAACATTTTCAATCGATAGGCGATTTTACCATTATGATAATGTTAATAATAATGTGAATGCTGAATCACGACCATATCGTACGTCGCCGCTACGTGTGCCTCCTGAAGACAACAATGTAAAGGTTTCACTAACGCGTATTAATAACAATAAAATGTTTATTATGGTTCATAATTCTGCCATGGAAACATTATTAGCCGATTGCAAATCCTTTTTCTATGAAAATAAGTCTAAACATGCCACAAATCGGATAAGTTAAACTGTATTTGTATGGAAAAGTTTTGTTCGAAGTTCAGGAAAGAATTTTATTTGAGGTTTTCGACGACGTATTCTAATCTGCATCATTTTTAATATGTTAATTTCAGTTTACACATATGCTCGTGTACACTGCAACAATTATCATGCCGCGAATGTTTATACATTTCTTAATATTTTCATATCGGAAAACAATACCTTTCGTGTTAAAAGTTGTTGTAATAGAAAAAGTAAAGGTGGCGTTGCTAAACGATAGGGAAGCCGAGACAAGTTAGTTGCGAAAAGGCCACGTGATGGCGAACAGTTAGTAGATAAGGCTTAGACAATAATCACTAATGTTAAGACATGTAAATAACCTGCTCATTCACAATATATTATACATTTACACCAACACGTGTTAAGATTAATATCCCAACAGGTTATGGGCCCAGTTATGGTGTAATGTATATGTACTGTTGTATGTAGAATGAAAAGTGTGAGGTTATGATAGAAGCTACAGGTTGGTGACCACGTGTTGAGAAATTATAAAAGGAAAATTAAAAAGTATGGATACGGTACGTATTTTCCCTCAATTATCGGCAGATAATTTTAATAATTGGGAGTGTCGAGTGCAATGTTTATTAGGGGAGAAACAAATAGACGATACGTTAACCGTTGAAAGTACATCTCTCGCCTCAGAAAAAGAGAGATTATAGTGCAATGTGTTACCGACAAGCATTTAGATTTAGTAAAGGATGCGACAATCGCACGAGAAATGATTGAGGTTCTCAAAAACATGTTTGAGAGGAAGAGTACTTTTTCTAAATTGCACTTAAAGAGGAAGTTATTGTCACTAAAATGCGGTCACAACGAAAAACTAGAAGACTTCTTTTTAAGGTTTGATACAGTCATAAGAGAAATGGAAAATGTCGACTTAAAAATGGATGAATCAGACAAAATATGTCACTTGCTATTAACAATGCACGAAAAGTATAATGCTGTGATTACAGCAATTGAAACTGTGGTTTAGATTAAAAAGCAACGTGCCTCTGAATTTCCACAGCTCGAAAAGCAGGACAAAACATTTATCTCATCGCTTGTGATAGAAACCGTTCGAACGATTTCGATGCGAGCATCGATAGTTTCTTGTATGAACGTAATGCGGCAACATTGCACTTTTGAAGCTGACAACGCTGTAAAATCGAGCCTCCTCGGAGACACACTGTATGTGTTGCATCCTCATATAGTTAATCAGCTGACCGTTCCATTTCGATAGAGTCCGCTATCGTACTAGGGCATTTTCTACAGAGTCGGTAATTCAGAACCGTAGACAGAAAAATGCATTGCATGCATCTGTAGATATCTTAAGTCTGTGGACGCAGTCTTACGTGGGTCACGAACAAATGTTCAATTTAGATAGAGAGCGCGGAACCACCGACAAATATCTCTTCGGTTGTGGAACTTTCAGCGGTGTGGGATTTCAGATCACTGTAAGTTCCACGTTATTCCCGTGCCCCCCTGTTTCCACTTGCCAGTGACACTGAATAGCGCAGGCGCTGGCTGTCTTTAATAGTATCAGATAGTATCTCGTCGGTGCAGTGACTATAGCTATTTTTAAGTTTAATTCCTACCACTAAGGACGCTGTCAGTTTATTTTAGTTCCAGTTGGTAATACAGGATGTGACACGAAAATGGTAATGGGGTTACGTGATCCCAACAACGTGTGACAGAAAAATGCATTGGACGTTAGGTCTATCCTATACCTCGTCTGTGCTATAAGTACTTCCTGCTGCGCACCCGGTCAGTGATGGTATATGGTCTCGGTTTTCTCGCGCATGCGCGACGATTTTAGCGTCAGTAAAGTACAAAGTTGGGCTAAAATGAGGTACCTTAGAAACCCCGCATAGTTTCGCAAATTTTTTTTCGATTTTCAAATATGAATTGACAAGTAGCTCCTTCTCCAATAGTAGTTGCCATTATGAAACCGAATATATTAACATTAACTTACCACAATTTCGAAGTACGGTCTTCTCGTCGTGTCGTCTTGCACTCTTCTGTCCGGTTTCCCGCCAATAACAGTTCTCCCCTACTTTCCCCACAAACATAAGACGTACGGTACGTTCCTGCATTTAGTCGCGCATGCGCGAAAAAACCGAGACCATATACCAAGGAGATGCAACTCCGGGATGTTACAGGCGCTGAGACCGGGCCTCGGCCGACCGCACGGACGAGGTCCTCCCGGCACAAAACGCGATTCGAAAATCCGATAGCGATACTAACGAACGATGTTCGGGCGTTAGGTATCGGAAAGATACCACGCGAAGCGAGACGGTTTTATACAGTGGGAGAAGCGAATCGAGAATTTTCGTTACCGAGTTTCGAGCTACGTTATGCGACTCGCGAAGGGTCAGAGGTTCGGACGCAGGAAGGACGGGGACGGCCCTTACGGCAGAGCGGTTCTCGCAGGTCAAGAAATGACAATTCGATTTGTCTCGAGATTAATTTAATCGGTGTCAGTGATATTACAATTTTGGCGGCCATGTGGGCGCTACCCGAGAGCTCGCGCTCTTCATACAATTTTAGCGAATTGATGGACGGTCGCAGCGCGGGGTTCTCAATCGTTAAATAGCGCGAGGATACGGTAATTCAGTATCTAATTCGATATACTCGATACAATTACTCGCGAACGCAGGTGAACGGCGCAATTACAATGGGACTGTCGCAACGATTCCCGGAACGGAACGGAGAGAGCGTGCGACGGCCCGCGATCTTTGTTCTCGCTCGCTCGCGCGCGCACGCTATACCCGTCGTCGCGATTTTACGCGACCGAGATCGAGGGACGGTTTATCCTAACGCCACGAAAATTACACTCACTTTTCCGACGTATCGTCACGTATCGTCCTTACACGAAATTACCTAAACTACTTCACGAAATTTTTAAGGGAAGGATCACTGTTCGACTTACCGTTTCTCGAGGTCGCCCTTCCCGTTTTCCCTCGTTCGGGGCGCGATACGAATATTGAATTGAATGGAACTTTGAATATTGATACACTACAATACAATTGATAGAATAGAACTTCGTGCTATCTCACGATTCGCGAAACGAAAGTCGGCGCGACAGTGATTGTTAGATACACTATATATGTAGTTGTGGGACACGGACGTAACGGGTTTGACGCGGAATCCTTGTGGAGCTGAGAACTCTTTGTTTGGTGTGCACCGTGTACGTTCTGCCGTTGGAGACGTTTTGAATGCGAGGAAACGGACAAATTCGGTAGCTGTACAGGTGACTTGTGACGTCACCTCGCCGGCGACGCGTGTGCTCGCGCGTTACCGCGAAGGAGAGTCGAGTGTTATACGTAGTTCGAACCGCACGCGTTAGGCCAAGCGAGGTACATAATCTAGCTTCCGGTCATTTTCGATTCCGTGCGTTCTGTGTCGATTCTCCGTCATTTTCGATTCCGATAAATAATTTCGTAGCACTTGCGGTTCGTTATTTGAGATTGCGTAGCGACTGCGTGCGTGTACTGCGTTGTTATCGCGAAGGCGAAAATCTTTAGTGCGTTTTTTTGTATTTTTTTGTTGTTAAGAATATATTTAGACTGCTCAATCGAGCTATTTCATCCAAATCTCAATTTTCTTAAATAGTACCGTCCATTCTACCGAATCTCCCACTAAGAAAGGAATTCCTAGAGCATCTCTCGACCACCTTGGGTTGTTCTGCATTTTGGATCAGTCTGTAAATATCCTGTGGGATTAGGACCTCCCAGACCACAAATGCCGTAGGAAATTAGGAACAAAGCGGGAGGGTTCCGTGGGTGAGCGCCTTAGTCGATCGGCTACCAACACGAGGGTCCGGGTTCGATTCCCGGCGCGGTGCCTTCCTTTTTCCTGAGATCCTACAATCCTGATGTGGTTTGGGTTGTTTGCATGTACGTAGTCCTCGAATAAATTATTATTTCCTACATTGTGCATGTTTGTGTCCATCCAGTCTGTGTCTATGGAGGGCAACTCATTTTGTACTGCATAGTCTGTCGTTATGCTTGCTGAGTTGGAAGTAATGTGCATTACATCAATGAATGAGTGCACATAGTCGTAGGCTCTGATAATGGGTCTGTCCAAATCTGTTGACGGATTAGCAAACTGACTTTGTAGTCTGTAGGGAGCTATGAGTTCTGTAAAAATGTTGAAGTAGGGGTGCGAGCTTTTAGAGATAATATTAAGTAGGTAATTCGAACTGAGTCTATTAATTCTGAAGATAAGAGGGGGTCTTTTGGCTTCTTCTGTAATGACATTTGTAGGTGTGGATTTACGGTATCCCATTGCCAATCTTACTGCTGCATTTTGTATTCGCTCCAATTTTAGCCTGAGGGTTGTGGTGGTTGGATAATACCATATGCTGGCATATTCGGTTTTTGTTCTTATTAATCCTTTGTAAATGGTGAGTAGTGTCTGTGGATCACTGCCCCACCATGTTCCTCTGAGAAATATGCGACGAAGCGACCCTTCGCGCAGACCAAACCGTGCGTGCCCGCTCACACTCATCCGCTCCAGGGCCGCGAGAGCGCCACCGCGACAAGGAGGCTTCTCGCGGTAAAAAACATACGCGGCGGTGATATAGCACCCCCCCGGCCTAGTTCACGCCGCGGCGGCGAGAAGGCCGCCGCGACGAAGGGAATTCTCGCGGCGAAAAGTGAACGGCGGCGGGTATGTAAACCCGGCCGCAGCGCCGTTTCGGCGGAGTCTTCCGGAGCAGTCCTTCTCAGGACTATCAGCATGAGGCGTAATGCACCTCGCACTCCACGACTCCTCACCGTCGGCTGATAGCCCACCGTTACCACCGGTCGTCCCACTGTCCGGCGGCGTCTGTCGCACATTCGCCCCGCAGGTCCTTCTGGGGGTAAGAGCGGCAGCCGGCAAAGGCGTGAGTCCCCGTCGCAACTCGGTATCGCAGCCACACCGCGTCCCTCCATACCGCGTCCGTACCACTCTCTGTACCGCATCCGCATCGCGTCCTGCATCGCGTCCGTACTACCTCCTGTACCGGGTCCTGTATCGCGTCCGCGTCTTCTCTGTACCGCGTCCGTACCGCGTCCGTACCGCGTCCGCATCTTTCCTGTACCGCGTCCGTATCGCGTCCTGCATCGCGTCCGCGTCTTCTCTGTATCGCGTCCGCGTCTCCTCTTTACTGCGTCAATATCGCGTCCGCACTGCGGCCTAGAATTGTAGCGTGCCTTAGCGCTCCGAATCGTGTTCATCGCTGTGGCCTCGCGCCGACCGTGCCGTCGCCTACATTACCGGCACCGCGCGCCTACCGTCGGCAAGCATACGTCACGCAGGACATCCGCGGTCGAGCCGAGAAAGTTGCCTCCCGTCGGGGTTTTGCTCGAGCGTCACCGACCGACCGACTACCTAAAGGCAATAAAGTACTATTAATAACAATACTCGAGCGAGTCTTATTTCTCCTGCTCCTGCATCCCTCCTCCACACCCTGGACTAGCTCTTCGAGCATTCAGCGGAGGGACCCTTCGCGTCAACCATCGCGGGCCGCGAAGGGCAGACCGTTACAAATTTGATAACATTGATGAGATTGTGACAAGTACTGTAACCGGACTGTTACATATCATCTCCTTACATAGGAGCGTATGGATGTGTCCGTGTATATCTGTATATATATATGTGTGTAGATGGATGGATATATATAGACATAGGCGGCTTCGTTCTGCCGTGCCCCACCACGGGTAGCGACGCGTAGCAGCTATCCTTCTCATAGAGAGGGACCGACGATGCCCCCACACAGACTGGTGTGCGCGCGCATCGATCCCCTCTCGAGTGAATCGAAGGAGGTCGATGCAGGCGATCGAGCCGGCACTCTACGTTTGGAATCGGTCGAGGAAAGACGTTGGTGAGTGGTCCTGCGGCCAAACGCGGTAGATTGTTCGAGCAGGCAAACCGTCCTGGGTAAGTCTACCCAAGCTATCCTCGCGATCTACGCGCCTCAAACCGAGGAGTCGATAGCGCAAACCGTGTTGTGGCACAGTCCGAAACCGGAGCTCGAGACCGTTTTCTGACTGTTTCCACGTAGAGTCACATAAATTAAATATAAATTTAACAAAGCCGTCCAGACCACTTACGAACGTAGTTCGTGTTTACCGTCCTTCTGACGACATTTCGAGGCATCATAGAACAAAGGTTGTATATATTTAAAATTGAAAGGAATAAGCACCGTCTCGTATTATATTTCAATAATTCTTCGCCGTACTTAGTGTCCACCGTATAAACTCACATCCTCGTACAGATATCGGAGGTGAGGACCGGGGCTACGCACTGCCTGATCCGAAGATGTTTCTGTACGTGTTTGTGAGGTTCTGACGGGTAGGCAGAAGTCGTTGCCATCCGGAGCACTCCGGCCGGAACATTCGTCTGCTCCTACACTGTTGGTCGTCGCGTCGCAAGAGATCGAAACATCACGATCCAACATAACTCACACGCTCGTTTGGATATCGGAGGTGAGGCCCAGGGCTACGCACTGCCTGATCCGAAGATGTTTCCTAACTTGTGTTTGGGCATCTAACGGCAAACAGCGGTTGTTCTCATCCGGTGCAATCCGACCGTGCCGACTGTCTGTTCCTGTCGTTAACGCGTCGTATAAAAAAAAAACGATCGGATTAAGTGCGATCGAGGTTGGCCTACCGAACACCGGAGATCTTTCCAAGTCCACTGCGGTGTTGCGGTCTGAACTCTTAGGTGTCACGGGTCAGTCGAGGTTTAGTACAGGTCTCCACTCACGCAAGTTATCCAAATTCGGCCGATTGCGTGGGTGCTGCGACCGGTCCCCAATCGTTCGCGTTGGTTTACAAACAGGACAGATTTTTCCAGCTGTCGAATTCGATACAGAAGGTGATCATCCCGTATATTTTGAGTAAAATTCTGAATTAATTGTCACGATCACGAATAAAGCCGCCCAAGCGTAGAGTCGTCCCTTGTTACGTAAACAAGGCACGCGTTCGCCGTACACGCAATTCCGATCGTCGACGGATTTGCCGTGTTTACGTTGCGACCGAGTTCTGCGCATTTCAGGCGTCGGCCTTCACACGCAGAATTGGTATTTGGCGACGCGAGTCAAATATATAATTTCCTTCGCGGATTCTCTTTCAACGAGATTTATACCCGCGTCCGTTTCAATATTCTCCGTTTACCCTCAGGAGGTCACTCCAACGAGGCAAGGTTCTAGCTTACGTTGCCGTGCAACGTCGTACTCCGTTCAGCCGTCGCAACACCATCGTCGCGTTTCCCGTAATTATCGAAGTTTTATTGTACAAAATCTGCATCTATCTGCAGTCCTTCGCTCTGTCGAAGGGTGAATTAATGTAAACGTCGCGGTGCAACGTTCGCGTTCCGTCGGGTCGTCGCAAGCGGTATCGTTGCGTTTACCGTAATTATCGAGGTTTTATTGAACCAAAATCTGCATCTACCTGCAGTCCTTCGCTCTGTCGAAGGGTAAGTTGATGTAAATTTCAATACTGAATATACTCTGTTTCTACCAGATTCCACTGTTTAATCATTTGAACGCCACTCCAAACATCTCTGCTTTCCAGTGCCTGGAGGCACGAACCGCGTCTCGTGAACTGACTACCTCACGATACCACGGGGGGTAGTAATCGGCCCCATAGCATCACTTCTAGAGTCTTTTGCCAGCAAATCGATAACGGAGATTAGAAACGCCCGAACGAGCGGTTACAGTACTGGCAATGTTTTCGGTGTGAGTATTGAAGCGTAGATTGGAGTCTATGTTGACAACTAAGAATTTTATGGAATTTTTTGAATGTATGGGTTCGTTGCCTATTGTAATGAGTGTTGGCTTGGAGTTCCTTGGAGAGTTCCCAAATGATAGAAGCTCTGTTTTCGTCGTGGTTAGATCCAGTCCCAGAAGAAAGAGGTTGTGACGAATGATTCTAACTGCGTCTTCGAGAGATTTCCTAGCTTTCTCGAAGTTGATATCTTGTGAGATAATTGCTATGTCGTCTACATACATGGTGGTTGTGATATTTTCCGGTATGTTGTCCATTATGTTTTTGGTGTTGTGACGTTGCTTCTTTTCCGGCGCGCTTTCCGCGGACGAAATGAGATGCAACTCCGGGATTTTATAGGCGCTGAGACCGGGCCTCGGCCGGCCGTACGGACGAGGTCCTCCCGGCACAAGACGCGATTCGAAAACTCGATAGCGATACGAAAGATCGATGTTCGGGCGCCAGGTATCGCGAAGATACCACGTGAAGCGAGACGGTTTTCTACTCGTAGAGAAGCGAATCGAGAATTTTCGTTACCGAGTGTCACGTTACGCTACGCGATTCGCGAAGGGTCAGAGGTTCGGACGCTGGAAGGACGGGGACGGCCCTTACGGCAGAGCGGATCTCGCAGGTCAAGAAATGACACTTCGGTTTGTCTCGAGATTAATTTAATCGGTGTCAAGCGTTACAATTTTGGCGGCCACGTGGCCGCGACCCGAGAGCCCGCGCTCTTCATACAAGTTCAGCGAAGGAGTGGACGCTCGCAGCGCGGGTTTGTCAATTTCTTAAATATCGCGAGAATACGGTAGTTCGGTATTGCGATCGAGGAAATCGATACTATCACTCGCGAACGCAGCTGGACGGCGCAATTACAATTCGACTGCCGTGTCGATTCCCGGAACGAAACGGAGAGAGAGCGTGCGACGGCTTGCGATCTTGGTTCTCGCTCGCTCCCGCGAGCACGCTATACTCGTCGTCGCGATTTTACGCGACCGAGATCCGTAGACGGTTTATTCTAACGCCACGAAAATTACACTCACTTTTCCGACGCGACTCCTCCGAGGAAAACTTCCGTTACGTGACTAAATTTCAGGCTCACAACGCCGGCAAATGGCGTGAGCCGCGAACACGAGGCGAGATGCGCCTCGACTCGCGCGACTCGAGGACGATACGAGAATCGGATCGTCCTTACGCGAAATTCTCAAAAGAAACACATTCACGAAATTAAATAGGGAAGGATCACTGAATCGACTTACCGTTTCGTAGGTGGCGTATTCCGTTCGGACACTAACGATAACTGGATTTTAGGAGTATGTCGCGTCATTTAGGGAGTCGGCACGACAGTGATCCTTCGCGATTTCGGCAACGAGGATCTACCCGGCGATCCCCACCCTACTCATTATTAGGAATACCTAATTGGTCGGTCTCGCACGCAAAATCATTAGTTTTGTGGGTCTCCGACGGATGGCCCTTGGCCTTAGGCAACATCCGGATTTGCCATAACGATCGCCGTGTGGCGACCGGGGTGTCTAAGACGACCCAGGATGCTTCCACACCACCCACGCGTATGGAACCCCTTCCTGCGGGATGAGACGACTTCAAGGCCTTTTAGGTGGAGTTCCTGAGGAGGAAAGTCCGATGTTGGTGGGGTTCTAGGCTTGAGCCGTCTCCGGGTTGTTCGGCCCGTGTGTGTTGGCGATCCCTTTCTTCACCAGTGCACTGGACGTTTTCGGTAGTTCACGAAAAGAGATCCCACGAAGGGAGCCGCCTTAGGCTTCCTGAGAGGGCTGGTGGTGCACGGGGCACGTCCTGAAACTTGCCGTACTCGGCTCGCGCGGTTTGAATTAGCCGCCGATCGGTAATTAACGCGGAATTTCCTCGGGGAGCGCTCTCGAAATTCGCGACTGTCGATTCGGTACGCTAGATGGCGGTCCGGTCCCTTCGAAATGCCGTTTCGGCCGCACCAGATAATGGAAAAGTGACGTCGCAAAATCTGCAACGTCACAGTGTATATATTGAACAATAGAGGACTGAGCACGCCTCCTTGAGGGACGCCTTTGTGGATTCTTAGGTTTTGGTGGTTTGTCTCCAAGTTGTCACTTCCAATGAAAAATGCAGATCTATCATACATCCACTGGGATATGAAGTGAAGGGTGTTACCGGTTATTCCTGCTTCAGAGAGAATTCTTAACATGATATTTCTCTGTACATTATCAAAAGCACCATTTATATGTAGAAAAGCAGCTAGGGTGTGTTGTTTGGTTCTATAACCAATGTCTGCTATGGTCACTAGAGTGCCTATGTTATCAGTGCATGATCTACCTTGTCTGTAACCAGCCTGAGAGTTTGGAAAAATGCAGTTGTGTTCACACCACTATTGTACTCTGTTTTTAATGAGCCTTTCAAATCATTTGCTCATGCACGAAGCAAGAGAAATTGGTCTTAGACCATTACTGTTATATTTGGGAAGAAGTATGATGTTTGTAGTTTTCCACTCCATTGGTACACTGTGAGTTGCATATAGTTCGTTGAAGATGTCAAGGACAATGAGCTGCATTTTCGCAGACAGATGAAATATCATGAGATAGTCCATACCGTCCGGGCCTGGTGTTGAGGTACGGTTGCTTTGTTCTATTGCAGCTAAGAATTCTGCGTAATTGAAATTTTGGTCCAGAAATTGATTTGCACGTGTGTCTTATATAAAGTGGGGTTTCATTGGAACCCAAGGGGGGCAGATTTTGGAAACCGCAAGGTTTTCCTTTTCCATTGAGTTTGAATTAACTTGTTGGTATTCGTAACATTAGCCCATCTAGTTTTAAATGACTTGACGGTGTTCCAAAGTAGAGTTGGATTTGTTCTACTATCGAGGCTGCTTGCAAATTCTCTAAAGCTTTGTTTTTTTTTTAATTTCATCAAGCTTTGTTTTTTTTTTCATTTCCTTGTAATGGCCGTTTGTTTTTTGTAACTAATCCAGTCAGTTATAGCGAGTGTGCGTGTCCATTTCTTGAGACAGGCTTTTCTTTTTCTGACTTCTCTGCTGCAATCCTCATCCCACCAGTAAGTAGCATTTCTAGTTCCGGTAATCTTTGTTTTAGTTGAAGTACATTCACGAACAGTTTCAATAATGAGATTTGTAAAAAAGGTGTATTTATCTGCTGGTGATTTGTTATTAAATTCTTCCTGGAGGAAGACGTTGAAATAAGAATCGAGAACCAATTGGTACCTATTCCAGTCTGTATTTTTGGAGGAGATTTTATTGGACTTCTTGGTGAAAGTGGTGGTTTTTGAGTTGAAATGGCATATAATTGGATAGTGATCTGAGCCATAGGTATCTTCTAGTTGTGTTGTATGGAATAGGTGCAGGAGGTTGACATTTGAAATGTAGAGATCTAGGTTGTACAAGATTATCAGAGCACCGAATAATCTCGTTCGGTTTTGTAACAGTGTTCTTTATTACAAATGTATTTCAAACAGTGACCGTTACGGTCAAAGTCCAACGTCTATGTACAATGTCAACGGCACAAAATAACAACACAATAAACTATTCTTACAGAATGATTGAGATCAATCTATTTTGATTCTTTACGGAAAACACGGTGAGATCGACGCGTTCGATGGTAATTTCAAAGCTTGCTCGCGAGCACGCGAAGTTTACCAAGCACGGCGTTTGAAAGAGCGAGATAGACAAAGTCTTACTGTTCCCGAGCACGGTCGACAGAAGAAGCGAAGCGAAACGGCTCTCGGTCGCGAGAGCCCGCGAATTTGACGTAACGTCATATCGCCAACGATACAGGTGGCTCTGCCCTAATTAGGCCTCTATTACCGATTAATAGATGGCCTGTCCTGTATCGTTGGGACAGACTCAGTCCCGCTTCTTTCCTCCTGCCTCTCGCCACTCGTTACGCGAGCGATCGTCTGCCTGACTCCCAAACAAGGTTGTTGCCACAATGTTGAGCATTTCCTATATAGGAGTGGGTATTCTGATTTAGAACTGTAAGATCATAATCTTCTAAGATGTTAAATAGCTTTTCACCAGCTGGATCACTTTTGCCACAGTTCCACATAGGATGTAGCGCATTAAAGTCTCCTGCTAATATAAAGTTGCCGAGATTGTTGAGCTGACTGACAAAGTTTTCCCATTCGTCTTGCTTAAATGGATTTCCTGGAGGTCTATATCCAATTACTATGTGTAGGTTATGTTGGTTATTTAGGATCCTTATGCAAAGTGTGTCTGTGTGTTTATCATTACATATAAGATACAGGGTTTGATGGGGAATAGAGTTGTGAAGAAGTATGGCTACGCCTCCTCCTTTCCGGTGTCCATCTCGGTCTTTCCTAATTGTAATGTAGTTCTTAATGTGTAGCGAGTGTATATTTTTGAGCTATGTTTCGGATAGCAGAATTACATCGTAATTATGACTAATTCTATTTAGTTCTTCCTTTTTGTTAATAGCACTGCGTTTTATTGGCTTTTTTGTATTGTTTTAAATTAGGTTGGGAAGTATTAGTCTTTGTAGACTTGAGGTCTATAAGCTTGTTTTTGAGAAAGTCTGCGCTGATGTTGGCATGTTGAAGTGCTGAAACTTTTGTTAAACCTTTTTGTGTGGGCTATTGAGTGTTGTGTCTTGTATCATAGTCTGATACTGATGGAGAAACCTCAGAGGTACTGTTTTCTTCTCTCATCTTAGGAATATCTCTTGTCGCCTTTTGATTTATTTTCTCAGATATATGTTTGGAGGTGCTCCAAGCATTTGAGGCTGGTAAAGGTTTCATATGACCTCCTATGTTTTTCAACGCTAATTGTTTTTGCATAGAGGTTTGCGGTGAATTTGGAAAAGTGTTAGTGGTAAGAATGCTTTGTTGTTGTGTATTGTGTGTTAGAGTGGTTGATGAACCAGTTACTCTGGTCCTAGCTTCAAAAAATTGATTTGTTTTCGTATGCCACAATTTCTCTGATTTTCTTGTTGGTACAATATTCAGGGCAATCCTTGGAAAACGTCTTGTGCTCTTGTTTGCAGTGTAAACACTCCCTCTTGTTATTCTGGCAGATATGATTTAGGTCCTCTTTGAGCACACAATTTTTGCAAACTTTTGCGCTTTTGCAAAACTTTGTAGAATGCCCGTCCCTGTAGCAGTTGAAACATATTCTAACAGGTTCCACATAAACTCCAACCGGTATGTTGAGTAAACCAAAAATCTTGATGTAATCTGGCAAGGTGTTACCCTCGAAAGTAACCAAGAGAGTTTCACTTGGTATCCACTCCCAGCTATTTATGATGTCGTTATAGGCTTTTCTATTTTGTCTCTTAGCATATTTGATTTTTGTGGGAGTAACTGTTTGATTTATGAATTCTTCTATGCTTAGGTCTAGAGGAACACCCGTTATGACCCCAGTTTTTTGAGTTTTGTAATTTGGAATGAAGCATCTGATATTTGAATTTTTCCACATATCGGAGAGGATAAATTTGTTTGCCAGGTCTTTATTTGGGAAATTAATTTCGGCTTTACCAAAGTCTCTTGGTTTTAAGTCTATTGCTCCAGTGTTAAGATTGCTTAGTAGTCTTGCGATATACATTAAATTTTTGTCATGATTTATGACCACGTCCACAGATGCAGGTCCAGTGTGTATGTCCGAATAGTAATTTGTTTTCCATTTTGGATTATCTAGCGTTACCTTTTCTGTAGCGGTTTCATTTTTGAAAAAGGAAAGGCTTTTCCTCTTAAGATTTAATTGCGATTCGTCCAGTTCTCCCTTATCCGATTTAGTGGGTCCATATTATTTGTTTGATTCCATGTTGATGTACGCGTCGGTCCCTAACCCCAAGGTGTTGGGGGTTACCGAATCATTGTAAACGAAACAGTGATCCACTTCTCCCAGTTTTTAGAACTTATATTAAAACAATAAATATCGGAAATATTCCGCCTTGAAAAACTAAAAAAGTAATTAGAAAACTGTTCAAAAACTAAAGGAAGCACCATATAACGAAATCCAAAATCCCATCAAATGGATTGCCAACGGGGTCTAGCCTTGACCAGAACCCAACTCCACTTTTTACTCCCTCTAACGACCGAATCGGAACTAACCTTTAGCCTCGACCAAAACCCAACTCCACTTTTTACATTATGTCACAGACGAGATATAAGAATAGACTGGACATGCAATGTATTCCGGTGGCCGTCGGTTTTGGGGTCCTAGGACCACAGAGTGACTCCATTACCATTCAGTCTCAACACCCAACGTTACCGATAAAACACACTTTCTGAGCATTATTAACACGAAGAAAAAAATATTATACTCCATTCGCATTGCGTGTACTTAATATGATTCGGCGGGAGCAAACATACGTGATGCTTCGGTTTAAATATTGAATATGACATTTATAAAGCCTTCTTTTAATGATCGAAAAATTGCTTATTCTATATGCATCGTTAACGGAAGTTTAGTAATGTTACTTTTTACGCCTTCCTAATGTTTTCGTTTTTATAGTTTGTTATTGCATTTCGTCATAATATGCATATTTGTAGGATCTCAGGAAAAAGGAAGGCACCGCGCCGGGAATCGAACCCGGGCCCTCGCGGTGGTAGGCGATCGACTAACGCGCTCACCCACGGAACCCTCCCCGCCTTCTTACTAAATTCCTACAGTATTTGTGGTCTGGGGGGTCCTAAACCCACATATTTTATAGCTTTTGTATTACATTTTGATCTAATAGTGCATACATAGCTATATAATTACATCAAAATATAATAAACGAATATAAATAATACGCACAGATCTACTGTCATTTAATAAACTTTTACCCACCGGTTATTTACAATAACTTTATTTATTGTGAGAAATTAATTAACTAGTAATAAACTAAATGATAAGCAAGTATGCTAATACTTAGCTTTCAAAATGACTTTGATATCATATAACCGATTCCATTGTTTCTACGAGGCAGTTTTACTTACACCATAATGTTTATTGTTGTTAAAAAGGTGGACTGTATAATGCAATTCAACAACTTTTCAACGGTGGCTCGAATATGAGGAGATAGGAGTTTTGAGGGAAAGTAAATGATCGTACAGCGAGGTTATATTGATAGTGACCCACCTAATGGTGGGCCGTTTATTTATCAAAATAAATCCCCGTGGAAGATGGCGGTTCGCGACTCCTCCGTCTCCTCCGGTGGTCCCTTGGACGTCTAGCAACGTTGGCGTCTGAAAAATAATAATTACGAACGAAGGTGTGAAACCACCTATTCGATACGATACGTATCCGTTCGTGACGCTGTTTCCCGTAAGCTCCTGACTGCAATAATCGCTATCGAAGGAGGGGGTGTACAGCCAAACTGCTCAGAACGCAGAGTTAGTGGACTGTATATTTTTGACGTATCTCGATAATCGAGGATCCGTCCGCTCGCACTGGCATAGTCACGGTTAAACCGATTCGACTGCGTGGGCGTCAGCGTAAAGGTGGCGGTTAATCTCACAAGGAGGTCGTAAGGCTCCAAGTTCGATAATCCAGCCGAATTAACCCGTGCTTCAACAACCTTGATTCAAAGCTCGCGAGTGACTCAACACGTCACGCGGCTATAGAAATCTAGGTGGAAGACGTGGTCCAGCTCACCACTTACTTGCACAAAAACGACTATATAGAGATATGTATATAGAGGCGGCGTATTGTAAGCGTGTTCAAGCCAGTCACTATCCCCACTCGGAATACTATCTCCGTCGTATTGACGACGGCGTATATGGCAGGTGCGACTATATCGGTTGAACCGGGTCAAGCCTGCCTCAGCCTCACTCAGAGGAGGGGGGGGGGGGGCGCGCTAGGCCTTACCTGCAGGACCTGTGGCTGGACCAGCCAATTACGACACCGAATAACACGCCAATTCCGTGGTAAAGGCAAGGGCGTATGGGAAGTTGACCTTCACAATCCGAGTCTCGGTATCTGCTGCGCTGGGACGTCAAAGCGTATGCCAGGGCGTATTGCAAGAACAGAACTTAGTTTGAAACGTGCTTGAATATCGTAATTGTTGCGATCTAAATTCGTTGGCGATTCCTCCGAGGTTATTTGTTCGAGAGGCCAATAACCCATAATAATTCAAGTAAAAACGGCGTGACTTTCTGGCTACTAGCTAATGTCAGCCGATAAACACGGCGATCGGTTGATCACCGTGCAAAACGTTCAATTCAAACTCGCGTCGCGCAGGTAAAGAGAGACAAAGAGAACAGCACACAAGCATACGCTGAACAGAGACAGGCGGATAAGAGAGAGACAGCGCCGCGTAGCGGATCAGCTGAGAATCTCTCGCGACGCTTGCCGGTTCGCGTACACTTGCTTACGAGACGTGCGAGGAGTAACTCGCTCACGAATCGTGCTGGCGAGTCACTTGCTATCGAGGCGCGCACGCTAACACTTCTTCTGAGTCTTCGCTGCTGTCAAAATTCTCCAGTCGAGCTATCGGATATTTGTAACAAGTATCCGCCAGCGAGCTTTTGCACGACTGTGCGACCGGAATCGAGATCGTGTACGAGATCGTTCCACACGCAGTAAGAGAACCGACAGGTAGTACAAATACCTAAATCGAGCTCTGGATTTCCGAGTTCCGTACTTAAATAGTACATGGTTGTTGTTTTACCGCGCACAAGTGTATTTCGGTGTGATTGACGCGAGATTCGTGTTCGTTCCCCGAATTCACTGCTCGCCGTTCAAGAGAAACTCTTGATTAACACGCTTACGTTATACGCCGCTTCTACTGTACGCAGATAGTCGATCTTGTGCGTGTAAGCGTGCAAGTGAAACTCTTGGAAGGAATCGTGTTTCCGATTCCGTACGGCCACCCGGGTAACACGGAGGACACTCTTTTCGAGTCCTGTAACTGTAATAGGCCCTGGCATACGCTTTGACGTCCCAGCGCAGCAGATACCGGAGACTCGAATTGTGAAGGTCAATTTCCCTTACGCCCTTGCCTTTTCTACGGAAATCGCATATTATACGGTGTCGTAATTGACTGGTCCAGCCACAGGTCTCGACTTGTAAGTACTGGCTTCGTCCCCCTCCTCTCAGTGAGAGAGCGCGACAAAGATCTCGGCAGGCTTGACCCGTTCAACCAATATAGTCGCTCCTTCCGTATACGCTGTCGTTATTACGTCTGAGCAAAGATTACGAGTGGGAATATTGACTGGTTGAACACGCTTACATTATACGCCGCTTCTATTGTGCGCAGATAGTCGATCTTGTGCGTGTAAGTGGTGAGTTAGACCACGTCTTCCACCGAGATTCCTATAGCCGCGTGACGTATTGAGTCACGCACGAGCTTTGAATCAAGGTTGTTGGTTGAAGCACGGGTTAATTCGGCTGGATTCTCGAACCTGGAGCCTTACAACCTCCTTGTAAGATTAACCGCCACCTTTACGCTAACGCCCACGCAGTAGAATCGGTTTAACCGTGACTACGCCAGTGCTAGCGGACGGATTCTCGCTTCTCGAGATACGTCACACCCATATACAGTCCACTAACTCTGCGTTTTGAGCAGATTGGCTGTGTTCCCCCTCCTTAGATAGCGGTTCTCGCAGTCAGGAGCGCACGGGAAGCAGCGTCTCGAACGGATACGTATCGTATCGAATAGGTGTTTTCACATCTTCGTTCGACCCTTTCTTTTACAGACGCCAACGTCGTTAGACGTACGAGGGACAACCCGGAGGAGACACGAAGGCACCGCGAACCGCCGACTTCCAAGGGGATTATTTTGATAAAATAAACGGCCCACCAGTAGGTGGGTCACTATCAACATAACCTCGTTGTACGATAATTTACTTTCCCTCAAAACTCCTATCTCCTCATATTCGAGCCACCGTTGAAAAGTTGTTGCATTGTATTATACAGTCCACGTTTTTAACATATTTATTTCATATTAGGAAAAAATATTTTCTTATTATTATAAAATGAATCTTTATATAATATTAGAAATAGAATATTATCTGCACATTACAAAAAAATATTCTATTTATAATATTACATAAAGATTCATTTTATAATAAGAAGAAAATATTTTTTTCATAATATGAAAGAAATATTATCTGTATATTAGGAAAAAAATATAAAATATTTCTTGAATGTTTAGGAAAAAATATTCTGTTTCGGATATTAAATAAATTTTCATTTTTGTTGTAATCTATAGCGATGGAAGAGGTAGGAATGAAGGTGAAGGTATAGCGACGCTGGGAGTATTAAAAGTGAGAAATGTATAACTGGTAAAAGGTTGTTATATTAAGAAAAATAGTGTGTACAAAGCAAAAGGTGAATATGATACAAAGAAACGATGAAAGATGTTACCAAGTGAGATGCGGGTGATGAAGAGGGGAGGCACACAACGTGAAGCGCACGAGGTGTGAGAGATGATAATATTCACGTGAAGCGCACGTGAATACTAGAGAAGCGATTTACAGAAGTGAAGCGCACAACGGTAAATAGAAAAGCGTGTTTTACGCGTAATACAGTCGAATAACGACGAGACCGAGCGCGGTTTCGGCGCGCCTATTTATACTTGTCCGGGACCATCGGTTAGGAAGGATTGAGGAGTGGGATTTTTGAAATTGCAAGGATCCGCCAGCACCTAACGTTCGTTGGCAATCGGGGCATTGCCCTAACGACCGGTGCGGCGAGGGAGACAATGGAAAATAGGCGTTGGATTTAAAATATGGAATATCGGAAGGATGGCCCACGAGACAAGTACAGCGGGAAACGTAAACAGCCGGCGCCGACGACGTTTACAATCGCGGTCGTTCACCGCGATGCACGAGTCGAGCTCGTCAGCTGAGCTCGACGAGGTACAGAAAAACTGCCGAAACGCGAGGTTCTTATGTATAGGCAGACGCTGTTGCGGGCAAGGCCTATACATAAGAACTCGTTGCGACGATTTGCAAGAAACAGGCAGGATCGAAATAGCTCGCGACGGAAAGAACATTCGAGAGGTCGGAAATCTCGAACAATTTTGTATTTAGAAAAAAATATTTTTTTCATAATATGAAATAAATATACATGTACATTAGGAAAAAACATTCTATTTCTAATGTTAAATAAAGATTCATTTTACATTCAGAAAAAAATATTTTTCGCATAATATGAAATAAATATTACCTGTACATTAGGAAAAAATATCCTATGTCTAATATTAAATAAAAATTCTTTTTACAATAAGAAAAAAATATTTTTTCATAAAATTAAATAAATATTACCTGTATATTAGAAAAAAAATTCTATTTCCATGATAACTTGAAATAGATATTTCCTGTATATGTGAAGAAATGTTTGTTTCTTAATGTAGAATAAATATATTGTATGTATATTTAGATATTGAAAACAGATTGCATTTCCTTTTAATACCATACATGAATATGTATAGAATATTTTGTGCTACCAGGGTTTCAATTAGTGTGTGTCACTTATTCGACATTCATTTATATTGTAAGAACATTAATCAACTAATGTTCTTATTATGTGTGTTGAGTCAAATCACAGCTGTTCGGTATCGCCGTGTGGACGACGAACACCTTCACGCGACACACCACGATGGGTGTGTGTGTTTGTCGTTTGCCGGCACACAAACGAATCTGTGAAGACGTCGCGCTCGTCGTCGCGGTTCGCTCCTCTCTCCCCGCGACCCTCGGGCGGACCGAGTAGTTCGAGGTCCGCGGTGGGGAACGCGAAGTGCGACAAATATACACAATGACGAGGCGAGCTCGCTCTCTTTCCCTGGAATCGTCGTGACGACAGAGTCAAAAATCTAGTACATTTTACAAGTGCTCTATCCCTGCTTCTTGCCGATAGAACAGGCCGACGCTTATAATTTACAGTACTGCTTACCTTGTATCGCGCGTGAGTGAGGAAAATAAATAGAACGAACGCTCTCCCACACATTCGATTCATAAGACATTTATTTTACTATTTCGCGATCGTAAGTTCAAGTTTCCGCGCAACGGAAACCAACGAAGATCGAAACAATGTGCGACAAAACTATTGCACGAAAAGTAATCGTAGTTCTTACGTCTTACGTAATGTAATATATGGAACTGTAACATTAAGAAGTTCATACCAACAGGCTCCCCATGGCATTCCTGAAGCCTATTCGAGATCTTTCTCGGCTTTGTCTAAACAGAGCCTGGAGATTATAGGCTCTCGGTACTAGAAAATATAAACATGTGACTGCAGTAAAAGTATTTGGGAGAGCCTCTGGTCCTGTTGTTGCAGCAGAGAACGCATTCATTCGTTAGCAAGCATCCTGATTAAACACGGATTGACTGCGGAGCACGAGCTATATGGCAATATGTATATGCTTATGTATGATGGAAGTACTTAAGAAAAAGAAAAAATATACATATATATCTTTGTCTTTAATATGCTAATAATATGCTTCATTTAAAAGAAGTAGTTTGACTTTTACCTACAAAATTTTATTAATAGAAGTTTATCTCTTTTAATTATATGATTTGATATGATTAGAGCGTTTATAAGAATAAAAAGTAAAATATTAAACGTAACAATATACAGGTTCGCATGGCTCAGGGAGGTAGCACATCATCAAATATGTAAACCGTAGGTCCCGAGGTCGAATCCCGCCAACTGCATAAAAATTTCTTAATTGTTGTTTCACCAACCCTTTTGGTTGCGAGTCCGCGAAGGAAATACGCAGGATCGAATGCGGAATAAATTTTAATGGAACGTTCGGGAATCGGGTTTGATTTAACAAAACTGTCTTTATTGGCACTTTCACACAATTTGAATGTTCGCGTGGTGCTTCAAAACCGCGTTCCGAATTGTTCCCGCAGAGGAGAAATCGCTCGAACGCCGCTAGTTTCTCGCAGGGGAGACGATACCGGTCGATTTCGAAATTCGCTTGGTCGCACTGTATGATAATATTCGCGTGATAGCGCGATCGGTGATGCAACGCCTGCTCGGGTGATACCGCGTAAATTATTTACCGGTAACCGGCAGACACGGGTGATGGGTCTTTTGTACGTGGAAGACATTGTCTTGACTTCCACCACTCTTACGTGTCCATTTTTACCAGGGAAAGTTTTTATGATTCTCCCTAGTTCCCATTTATTCGGTGTGAGTAGGGGGTTGTCCAAGAGGACGACGGCTCCTTCCTTAATTTCCTCCTGAACGGTCTGCCATTTGTATCGCGCCTGCAGTTCCTGCAGGTACTCGCGGGACCATACTCGCCACAGCAGCTCGTGGAATTTCTGCACTTGTTAAGATCTGGATAAGTGCGACGTCGGCTCGTCACTTACCGGAGGAATCGGGCGGGAAATTAACGGACCACCGGTTAGAAAATGCCCTGGCGTGAGAATTTCAAGGCACTCCGGGTCGTCTCGCACCCGAGTGAGCGGACGCGAATTCAGGTTAGCCTCTACCTTGCAGAGTAGCGTGGACATTTCTTCCGTCGTTGGCGCAAACGTCCCCATTATCCGTCGAAGGTGATGCTTGGTCGATCGGACTGCTGCTTCCTGCATTCCTCCGTGGTGAGGAGCACCCGGGGGATAAAACGTCCACTAGATTCGGAGGGTGGAGCATCTACCTTGCATTTCCGGCGAATTCGTGATCTTGACCAGGTGTCGAGCGAGTTCGCGGGATGCGCCTACGAAATTTGTCCTATTGTCGCTCGTGATCGTCCGTGGAACGCCACGTCTGGACGTAAATCGCTCAAAGGCTGCGAGGAATACAGCCGTGGAGCAGTCATCAACCAATTCTAGATGGGTCGCGTGGGTAGCAAGGCAGATGAATACCGCGATATATTTTTTGTGCGTCCGTTTCCCGCGCCCTGAAGATTCCCTCACCTGATATGGGCCGGCGTAATCTACCCCAATGTTCGCGAATGGAGGAGACGGGCGGCAACGTGACGTCACGAGGTCTTGCATTACTTGCGTGGCGGACTCCGCCCGCCAACGCGCGCATTTGACGCATCGATGTATCACGCGGCGGACTGAATTGCGCAATCCTAGTATCCAATACTTCTGTCGGGTCGTGTACGTTGTGATCTGGGTTCCGCCATGCAAGGAGAGAATATGCGAATCCCGGATTATTAGGTCGGAAACGTAATGTTTCGGCAATATCGCGGGGTGTTTCGATTCCCAGGGCAAGGAGTTTCTGAGCCTTCCTGCTACGCGTACGACTCCGTATTGGTCTATGAAAGGGTTCAGTGGCAAGAGTGGCGAGCGCTTGGGTAACGGCTTTCCATGCGAGAGCACAGAAATTTCGGTTGCGAACGAATTTCGTTGGGTTAGAATAATAATTTTTCTTTCCGCGTCGCGTAGCTCCGATGCGGTGAGGAAAGAGGGGAGCGCGGTGTTTGTCTGCCTTCGCACCGTGTTTATGAACCGCCGCACGTGACCGAGTACGCGGATCAGGCGTTGCCAGCTGGAGAAGCGAGACAGAACGTCCCAGTCCTCGTTCGGTGTTGTGGTATGGACGGCGGTTTTGCATCTCCATTCCTCCGTTTCATAGGTCTGCTGTGCAGGCCATTCCTTTTCGTCCTTCTTCAACCACGGCGGTCCCTCGATCCAACACGTCGATGACAACAAGGTTTCGGCGCTTACACCGCGCGAATTCAAATGCGCGGGATTGCAATGCGTTGGTACATGTCTCCAGACGGCATTTGGCAGCGTGGTGTGGATTTTTGACGTTCGATTCGCCACCGTGGTTTTCCAGGCAGCAGGGTCTGTTCGAGCAACTGTTTGTCCGGCGCGCCCATGAATACGTCGTCGACGTAAATACTGTCTCGGAGGATCGGGGACGCGAGGGGGTAATCCGAACCTTCCAGCGTGTTTATTTCTTGAATCACGCGCATGGAGATGTACGGGACGCAGGCGGTGCCATACGTTACTGTATTTAATTCGAACGCCTCGAGCTTGCCGTCGGATTCGGGTTTCCACAAGATGCATTGGTATTTGCGATCCTGTGGGTGGACAAGAATTTGACGGAACATTTTTTCAATGTCTGCCACCAATACATACTTGTGCAGACGCCACGCGAGCAATATTCGTGAAATATCTAATTGTAATTTTGGACCAGTGTGGAGTATGTCATTCAAGGAATACCCGCTTGACGTGTGGCTCGACGTGTTGAAGACTACGCGCAGCTTTGTTGTCAAACTTTCCTCGCGAAGGACAGCGCGATGTGCAATGTAATTCCTCGAACGGTCGATACTATTGAGGCGGGTCATGTGTTCGAGTGATTCATACTCGCGAATGAAATCGGTATACTCGCGTTTGACCGCTTCGTTTGCGCGTAATCTTCTGTTCAAGCGTTCCAGGGACGCGGCGGCTGTCCTGAAGGAGTCTCCTAGAAAGTCCTCGGGGACCGATTTGAGGAACGGCAACCTCACAATGAACCGGCCTGTAGCGTTTCGCGAATAGGTGGATTCGAAATGACGCTCGCAATCTATCTCCAGGGGGGTAAGGGTACGCGTTTCGGAAACCGCTTCTGTCTCCCAAAAACGAGCTAAGGCACGTTCCAGCGGGTCCGTCGTCACCCCGTGATGCGTGGTGATCTCGAGGCGAGGGGGTTCCGGTGAATTGATGCAGCCGGACAGGATCCACCCGAAGACCGTATTTTGCGCGATCGGTCCGTGGTCCTGTATACGTCAGATACCCGGCCGGAGAATTTCAGCGAAGATATCCGCGCCTAGGAGCAATTCGATGCGTTGCTTGGATGCGGGCGTGGGGTCCGCGAGTGCGAGACCGGCCATAGCGTTGTTGTCTATCTGGACCGACGGCGGCATATACTGAGATATATTGCGCACGATAAACGCACGTGTTGACAGTGCTGGTGACGTCCGTTCGGCAGAACCTATCCGAAGGTGTACGCTATAATTTATATTATTGGTCTGCTCGCCTCCGAGGCCTGTCACAGAAATCGGCGATCGAACTTTTTGCAAGCGCAGATGTTGTACGAGGTTGGTAGAGACAAACGAGGATTGAGAACCCTGATCTAATAGCGCGCGAGCTAATCGCGACTGACCGTTGGGCGCGAAGACCTTGACCATTGCGGTGGCCAGTAGGACGGTCTTTACGCCGCTCGGACTTGCTTCGCGACGCTGTTACCGATCCCTTCTGAACCCAAGGGCTGTACGGTATTTTGAAACGACAGGGGCGTCGAAAGTCCCTGCTCAGAGGCAGGCGTGTCCGATCGCGATGGGTGGAATGAAACGGCCGGTTTCCGATAGCCGCTTGGTTTGGGTCTGCTGGGGGCCCGGGATTCTCCTCGATGCAACAATGTGTGATGCTTTTCTCCACACTGTCTACAAACATTTGTGCTGGGGCAATTCGACACGGTATGACTCACGCCGAGACAATTGATGCACACATGCTGATTTTTCAACGTTTCGAACCGAGCTAATGGAGAAAGGCTACGGAACATGCTGCAGTCGCGAGGTACGTGTGCTTCCTTGCAGAGGAAGCAGGTAGGCGACGTCCTACTTTCTTCTATGACGTGCGAGTTCGTTTTTTGTCGCGAAACTTTTGGAGGGCCCGCGGAGGGGTGAAGCTGTTGCGTTGGTTGACTGGACATTTTGACCGCCGCGGTTCGTTCTAAAATGAACTTTTCCATTGTCGCATATTTTGGGTAGGTTCGCGCATCGCCGAGGGACTTATTCCACTCCGTTTCCATCTCGCGGTCGAATTTGCTTGACACGAAATAGACGAGATGATCCTCTTTGGTGCCCCGGCCTAATTTATACAACGCCTCGAGGGTGTTACGATAATGAATCGTAAATTGTTGCAACGAGTCGAGCTGCGTCAATTTGATCGATTTCATCGAATAAAGTTTTTGCATCAACGTATGCACAATAACTCGCTCATTATTGTAAACCTCCTCGAGACGTTTCCAGCCGATCTGGAAGTTCGCATCTGTCACGTCGAGATGCTGTACCGCCTCGAGTGCTTCGCCTGACAGCGCGCTAAGCAGATACTGCAATTTTTCCGCATCCGTCAATGTTTCGTTTACATTTACCGCGGATTTAAAGCGCGCTTCAAACGACTTCCAACGCGTACAGTCGCCATCGAATTTCGGAAGGTCGATCCGGGGTAAATTTACGTGCGCAGGACGGTTTACCAGAGCTGTTGGAAACGCCATAGAGGAATTTGCCGCAGGGGGTGTGACGGGGGGTCGTAGACGGGACATCTGCTCCCGCAGGTAGGACCAGCCCTCGAGGTACGCGTCCTCCATCCTGTCCATGGTGTTGGCCTTGAAGTATGGAAGATCATCCTTCGTTCTGTCCGCCTTTCGGTACGCTTGGAGGTAGCCGTTGAGGGAAGAGATTTGCATCCACGTCTCCTGATACATCGTTAACCTGGAGTCCAGGTATTCCACCGTATAATTGTCAACCCCTTTCTTCTTTGTGTTCGACAATATTTTTGTTAGTTGTGTGAACGCTTGTGTGTGGCGCTCAAGGACCGCCTCGAAGGTCTCCGTGACACTTGTGTTCATTTTCAAAAACTTTTGATCGCTTGAAAGTTACAACACCCGCCACACACGTTTGAAATGGACGGTTTGGTTTCAGCCGTATAACCGATTCCGAACGACCACTGTTTCCGCAATCCGGCTCGAAGGAACAAAAACTGTTTCACCGACCCTTACCTTTTGGTTGCGAGTCCGCGAAGGAAATACGCAGGATCGAATGCGGAATAGATTTTAATGGAACGTTCGGGAAACAGGTGCAAGGAACACGGTCAATTCACAAACTTTATGTCCAACAGGGTTTCTTGGTTTGATTTAACAAAACTGTCTTTATTGGCACTTTCACACAATTTGAATGTTCGCGTGGTGCTTCAAAACCGCGTTCCGAATTGTTCCCGCAGAGGAGAAATCGCTCGAACGCCGCTAGTTTCTCGCAGGGGAGACGATACCGGTCGATTTCGAAATTCGCTTGGTCGCACTGTATGATAATATTTGCGTGTACTCGCAGAGGAGGTTACAACGGAACAGAACGTTTGAACTTCTCGGTATTGGGATGTTCCCGGAATCGACGGGTACCCCCACCACTTCCACACACGGGAGCTTGTTTCGCGGGTCTAAACGCGCTCCGCTGTTAGGGTGACGCGGGGTGTCGCGGCGACGAATATTGATAATGACCGTTAGTGTCTAACAATTGTAATAAGGTCCTTTCGAAGACAAAGTGGAATATTCCCTCAAGCAGTACATAGAAAGTATACTATACACTCATTTTTGTTATAACTTTTTCTTAAATTTGAATATGTTATTGAATATTATTTAAATATTGAATTTATATTTTTCAAATATTGGATTCATATTTTTTTAATATTTGCTTTATATTTTCTAAATATCCAGTTTATATCCCCTGAATATTTTCTTTATATTTTTTAAATATCTCATTTATATTTTCTGAATATTTAGCTCATATTTTTTACATATGTAGTTTATATTCTCTGAATGTTTAGCTTATATTTTTTAAACACTCAATTAATATTTCTTGTACATGTATACAATATTCAGATCCAATATTTTTTTCATAGGAAAAAGTGTGGCTTAAAAAATATTTTTTCAATATTTGAAAAAGATATTTATCCAATATTTTTGTGCTACTAGGGATAATTTACGCTATTCGTGTATGGTGTTTAAATATCGGGTTAGTTTGAAACGTGCTTGAATTTCGCGATTATCGCGATCTATATTCGTTGATGACCTCCTCGATGTTATTCTTCCGAGGAGCCACATAACCAACAATATTTCAAGTAAAAACGGCGTGACTTTCTGGCTACCAGCTAATGTCAGCCGATAAACACGGAGATCGGTGGATCAACGTACAAAATGTTCAAATCAAACTCGCGTCGCGAAGGTATAGACAGACAAAGAGAACAACATACAGACGTACGTTGAACAGAGACAGGCGAGTAAGAGAGAGAGACAGCGCCGCGTAGCGGGTCAGCTGACACTCTCGCGACGCTTCGTTGCCGCTACCAGTTCGCGTCGTCACTTACTCACGAGACGTGCGAGAAGTAACTCGCTCACGAATCGTGCTAGCAAGCACTTTCTATCGAGGCGCGCACGCGAACATTTCTTCTGAGTCTTCGCTGCTGTCAAAACTCTCCAGTCGAGCTATCGGATACTTGTACCAGGTATCCGCCAGCGAGCTTTTGCACGACTGTGCGACAGGAACTGAGATCGGTTTCGAAATCGTTCCAAACGCATTAAGAGAGCTGACAAGCCCAAGCAAGAGTTCTCAAATTCTGTAATTCTAGAGATTTTGAAGATTTAATTTGTCGTTCCATCTCCAGTCGAGCTATCGGATACTTGTACCAGGTATCCGCCAGCGAGCTTTTGCACGACTGTGCGAACGGAACTGATCTCGTAGATTCGAAATTACAGCACGATATTACCTCACGGAAACAGCGTCACGAACGGATACGTATCGTATCGAATAGGTGGTTTCATACCTTCGTTCGTTAGTATTAATTTTCAGACGCCAACGTCGCGAGATGTCCAAGGGACCACCGGAGGAGACGGAGGAGTCGCAAACCGCCATCTTCCACGGGGATTATTTTAACTCAATAAACAGCCCACCAGTAGGTGGGTCACTATCAATATAACCCCGCTGTACAATAATTTACTTTCCCTCACACTCCTATCTCCTCATATTCGAGCCACCGTTGAAAAGTCGTTGGAATTGTAATTACACAGTCCACCTTTTTAACAAACGGTCCTTCGAGCCGGATATTTGAGGTAATTAGGAATGGAAAGTAATTGTACAGGTCTCCTCAAGTGGGAATACCCGCAAGGTTCTTCGAGTAGATATTGACTCTCGAATCGATCACCATGTCGATACCGCTGGCAGAACCGACCGTTGTTGACAACGCGATCGAAGATCTGACCGACCGGTTAACGCTAATTTGAAAGGTGATCGCGAACCTTAAGAAACTAGGGCGTGCGCAGTTTACGGAGGCACTCCTCCAGCAAAAACTGACGCATGTTACCACAAGTTGGACAGACGCCCTACAACGTTGTATAACGTTGAAACAGCTAGTCCCACCCCAGAAGCGTAATAGTTACGAATTCTTCAAGTTGGGGTTGATGGACAAAGCTTTTAACGAGGTCCTCCAGTTTGAGGACTACGTCCACGCTGAAAAAGCGAAGTTAACCGAGGCTAACAAAATACCGGTGCCTGGAGTACAATTTCAGGCACCGATCGAGCTCCCAAAATTGCGCTTACCCAAATACGGAGGAGATCCATCGGAGTGGCAACACTTCGAAGATCTATTTACCACCGGGGTAATTGAAAACGCAGGGCTCTCTAACTTGCAGCGGCTGCATCAGCTGAATGCTTGTTTGGAGGGAGACGCTTTGGTGAAGATACGAAACCTGAAAATTGAAGATAAAAATTTTCAGGTAGCGTGGGAAACCCTGAAGAAAGAATTCGAGCTTCCTCGCATCGTTACCGCCAAGCTGCTCGACCAGCTCACTCGAGATCGGATTCAAGCACGCGCGCGCTGCCCTAGACAATCTGGAAACAGTGGAAGAGCAGCATAGCTGGCTACTCGCGCATTTGGTGAAAACCAAGCTTGACAAACGGTTAGACTGGGAATGGGAGAAATCTCGGAAGCTCTCGACGGAATACCCCTCGTTTGACGAGATGTTGGAGTTTCTCGAGACGCATGCACGCGCTATGATCGTTATAAACGAACAGAAACGCAAGCCCGAGAAATCAAACCCTCAGAAACCACGTGTTCGGGCAATGAACACGGTGGTGGCTCCCAGTCCCGTTACGGCGCTGACCTGCGTGCTCTGCGACCAATCGCACCGACTATTGCAATGCAATATTTTTCAGCGATTGTCTGCGAGAGCTCGATTCGAGTTCTTAAAGGATAAGAGGCACTGTATACTTTGCCTTTCATCCGAGCACACGGTCAAATACTGCCAATGCACGACAATGTGCTACGAATGCAGTGGCAGGCATCATACTCTGCTGCATTCAGATCAGACGGAGACTCATAAGACGTTTAAAAAGGCTGCAAACGGTGAGTGAAATGGGAAACGGTCTACCGTCCCACCTCACCGGCAAGCCAAAATAAACAGAGCTCCTGCTGATTCCCCGTAACGCTGTACGTCACACTGTACCGAGCTCGGTGCGTGTGTACCGAGGCAAGTATTGCTTGCTACGGCCAACGTAAGAGTGTATGGGAAGAATAGCACGACGCGTATCGCGCGTGCCCTTATGGATCAGGGTTCCGAGACGTACGTTTTCTCCGAGAGCTTAGTAAACGAACTAAAACTCGCGAGGAGAAAAAACCCAGCCATGTTTACTGGCTTGGGGGGCGGTCGGACCCAGACCGCTGGGAGTTACCTCAGATGAATCGCCGACCTATAATGCGAACGCATTCGTGGTTCCAAAAATCCCGAATTACGTATCGCTGTCGGTGATCGCGATTATGTACGAAGCGTTACGCGACGTACAGCTCGCCGATCCTGACCTAGCGTCGAGACAAAACATTGAGGTGTTGCTCGACGCAGATGTGTTTACGAATATTATTCGGCCGGCATTCCGCCGAATACTCATACTCATGGCCCGCTCACGCAAGAATACGCATTCGGCTGGATATTGTCCGGGCCTGTAAACACAACGAATCCTCACCCAAACAACATAAGAAAGTTGCATTGCAATGTTCTCGAATCGCTGGATCAGACGATTCGATGTTTTTGGGAAATAGAGGTGATATGTATATTGTAGATTATTCAAATTGCGCGCGTCGCTAATTGAAACGTAGCGGCGCTGATAATAAACCTATAAGCGCTCGGATTCGGGATAGAGAGTCTTCCCGCAACCGGCACGCAATAAAGACCTAGTGCTAAGGAATATAAATAGAAAAGGCTTTTGAGGATCCGACCGACCTATCACGAACCCTAAAAATCCAACAGCTGGCGACGAGAATGGGGTCATTATTGTTAATAATTATTATTTAAAAGTGTTCGTAGTATATTGTTCTTCCTTCCGTGCGGTAAATTGCCGGAAATACGAACAAGTGAAAACGCCACGTGGCAGCCGGAACGTGGCAGTGAAAATATAGAATTTTTCTTGTTCTCTCTCTCTTCTTCAAGAAGTAAAAAAAAAAAACATTTAAGTGTGTAAAATGCCTTTACTGTGTCCAGTGGGACAAAATACACCGGGAACGAGTGCGGAGCAAAAAGTAACATTAGCAAATCCGTTACAAGTCGAGGTGTTCGATCCAGTACGGCAGCCATTAGGACGATGGCTACAGCGATTGGACGGCGCATTTAGAGTATTTCAAATTCGAGAAGATAGTGAGCGAGTAGCTTACTTACTACATTTTGTGGGTGTAGAAGCTTTTGGAATATTATGTGATCGGTTGGATCCTACGGATCCGTATACGCAGTCTTACGATTCGTTAGTGGAAAAGTTAAAGGAATACTACGCGCCAGAACCTTTAGAAATTGCAGAAATATATATATTAAGAAAACGTGTACAACACTCAGACGAGAGTGCGCAGGAATTTATGGCAGCCCTGCAAAAATTATCGTTGCATTGTAAATTTGGAGACTATTTGCAAACGGAACTTAGGAATCAATTCGTGTTCGGTCTTAAAAATCAGAGGATACAGACCAGACTCCTAGAAACGGCAAATCTCACAAGAGAATCAGCATTGAAAACAGCCTGTGGCATGGAATTAGCGGAGAAAAGAGTGAGCAAATTCAAGGCAGAAAATTGTACAGAAGCATCCGTGGATTTCGTCGGAACGGGAGCCAAGCAGAAGAAACCGATAGTTCACGGAGAACATAACAGAAGCCAAGTAAACACAACGAATCACCAAGGATTGAAGAAGGAATACCAAAGCGGACGTTACGCGCCCTCTAAGAACAATCATAACAAGCGTTTAGAATTTAAAACTAACAATATTGTATGTTTCAGGAGTGGACAGGCTCATTTAGCACCCAGCTGCACCCTTCCTCGGAGTGTACAATGTAGACAATGCGGAGGTTACGGACATTTGCAAAAAGTATGTAAAAAGAAAAACCAAGCACACATGTTGGAAGAAGTATGCCACGTCGAGGAACAGGAACATTTCGGGCACAGAGAGAAATTTGTCGTACCTCTGCAAATTGAAAATCGAGATGTGGTTTTCGACGTGGATTGCGGCGCGGCGGTCACTTTAGTAAGCGAAAAATGGTTTAAAAATATGTTTCCTAAGTTACCAATACAGAAAACACAATTGAAATTACGTTCGTATTGTAAACAAAATTTCGTGCCAGCTGTCTATGTTAAAGTTAAAGTTAAAGACACAAATGGAATAAAAACGTTAAATATGTACGTTGCTAAATATAATCGAGATCCGTCGTTGGGCCGGGAATGGATTTACCAATTAAAAAAATTAGAAGGAGTTAAAAACAGTTTAATAAAAATAGAAAACATTGAAATGGTAGAAGAATTTAATAAGAAAAAGCTAGCAGATTTATTAGAAAAATATAAAAATGTTCTTAGTGACGAATTCACTCACATAAAAAAATATGAAGCTCATTTAAAATTGAAGAATGATGCGAAACCAGTTGTTAAAAAGGTGGACTGTGTAATTACAATTCCAACGACTTTTCAACGGTGGCTCGAATATGAGGAGATAGGAGTGTGAGGGAAAGTAAATTGTTGTACAGCGGGGTTATATTGATAGTGACCCACCTATTGGTGGGCCGTTTATTTTTCAATAAAATCTCCCCGTGGAAGCCGGCGGTCCGCGGTGCGCCTCCGTCTCCTCCGGGTTGTCCCTGTTTCGTCTAGCGACGTTGGCGTCTGTAAAAGAAGATCGAACGACGATGTGAAAACACCTGTGCGATACGACACGTATCCGTTCGAAACGCTGTTTCCCGTACGCTCCTGACTGCGAGAACTGCTGTCGAAGGAGGGGGAATACAGCCAATCTGCTCAGCACGCAGCGTTAGTGGACTGTATATTTTCGACGTATCTCGAGAATCGAGATTCCGTCTGCCCGCACTGGCGTAGTCACGGTCAAACCAATTCTACTGCGTGGGCGTCAGCGTAAGGGTGGCGGTTAGTCTTACAAGGAGGTTGTAAGGCTCCAAGCTCGATTATCCAGCCGAATTAACCCGTGAACCAACAACCTTGATTCAAAGCTCGCGAGTGACTCAACACGTCACGCGGCTAGAGAAATCTCGGTGGAAGACGTGGTCCGACTCACCACTTACACGCACAAATGCCAATATATATAGAGATATATAGAGGGGGGCGTATATTGTAAGTGTGTTCAACCAGTCACGATCCCCGCTCAGGTAGTAGCTATATAGCACTAGCGACGGCGTATGTGGGTGCGACTTTGGTGGTTGAACGGGTCAAGTCTGCCGAGATCGGCGTCACTCTCTCTCGAAGGAGGGTGACTTACCAATCAAGACCTGTGGCTGGACCGATCGATTCCCGCAAAGCGTATAATGAATCGACCTTGTCACAAACCGAGTATCCGTTCTTCTGCGGCACTGGGACGGCAAAGCGTATGCCAGAGCTTATGGCAGAGAAAATGTACTCGGAAAGAGTGTCCTCCGTGTTACACGGGCGGCCGTACGGAATCGGAAATCACGATTCCCGGCGGGAAGTGAATTCGGGGAACGAACACGAATCACGCGTCAATCACACCGAAATACACTTTTAGGCGTTGAAGCGATAACCGCGTTAGATGTGTCTAAGCAGCTATCGCAACAGTGCACTATTGTATGTACGAAGCTCGGAAAGTCCGGAGCTCGATTTACATATATTTGTGGTTTGTCGGCTCTCTCAAAGAGGGTGGAACGATCTCGACCACGAGATTTTCGTTAGTGCAAAAGCTCGCTGGCGGATACCTGGTACAAGTATCCGATAGCTCGACTGGAGATGGAACGACAAATTAAATCTTCAAAATCTCTAGAATTACAGAATTTGAGAACTCTTGCTTGGGCTTGTCAGCTCTCTTAATGCGTTTGGAACGATTTCGAAACCGATCTCAGTTCCTGTCGCACAGTCGTGCAAAAGCTCGCTGGCAGATACTTGGTACAAGTATCCGATAGCTCGACGGGAGAGTTCTGACAGCAGCGAAGACTCAGAAGAAGTGTTCGCGTGCCCGCCTCAATAGCAAGTGACGCCGAACCGGCAAGCGTCGCGAGAGTGTCAGCTGACCCGCTACGCGGCACTGTATTTCTCTTGTTCGCTTGTCTCTGTTTAGCGTATGTTTGTATGTTGTTCTCTTTGTCTGTCTATACCTTCGCGACACGAGTTTGATTTGAACGTTTTGTACGTTGATCCACCGATCGCCGTGTTTATCGGCTGACATTAGCTGGTGGCCAGAAAGTCACGCCGTTTTTACTTGAGATATTGTTGGTTATTTGGCTCCTCGGAAGAATAACATCGAGGAGGTCACCAACGAATATAGATCGCGAGAATCGCGAAATTCAAGCACGTTTCAAACTAACGCGATATTTGAACACCAGTCTTTATAAAACATCGCAGGGTACCATTCAAAATTTTAGAAAAAGTGGAAAGAGAGTTAGAAAACATGGTAGAAGCAGGAATTTTAGAAAAAGTGGAATCGTCTAGATGGGCAACGCCTATTGTGCCTGTATTAAAAAAAAATGGTGATATACGAATTTGTGGTGACTTTAGCGTCACAATTAATCCAGTACTAATAGTTGATGAGCACCCTTTGCCCACAACGGAAGAATTATTTTTGTCTATGGCAGGTGGCACGATATTTTCTAAGATTGATTTAAAACAAGCGTATTTACAATTACCAGTTGCGGAACCGGATAGGGGACTACTCACCCTGAGTACGCACAAAGGGTTATATAAATGTAAGCGTTTAATGTACGGAGTGGCATCTGCGCCTGCCATTTGGCAGAGAACGATTGAAAGTATCTTACAAGGAATTCCGGGAGTTGCAGTATTTTTAGATGATATTAGAATCGCAGGAGAAAATATTGAACAACATGTAGAACGATTAGAACTAGTATTAAAACGATTATCAGAAAATAATATACGTATAAACTTAGAGAAAAGCGAGTTCCTTAAAGATCAAATTACTTATTGCGGATATATAATAAGCAAAAAAGGGATCGCTAAGGAACCTAAGAAAATAGAAGCAGTTCAAATGATGCCTAGACCAAATAATGTTACTCAATTACGAGCTTTTATCGGTCTAGTTAATTATTACGGGAGATTTATTAAAAATTTAAGTGAGATACTTTATCCGTTAAATCAATTGTTAAAGAAAAACGCGATTTTTAAATGGTCGAAGGATTGTGAAATAGCGTTTAATGAAGCCAAACAAGAATTTAGCAGTGAGAAAGTTTTAATACCCTTTAATCCAAAATTGCCTTTAGTACTCGCGGTAGATGCCAGCCCGTACGGAGTAGGAGCCGTTCTGTCACACACATACCCGGATGGTACAGAACGAGCAATTCAGTATGCGTCAAATTCACTGACGGAAACACAAAAAAAATATGCCCAAATTGATGAAGAAGCATTTGCCACCATATTTGGCATTAAAAGATTTCATCAATTTCTATATGGGAACCGTTTCACTCTGCTGACAGATAATAAACCCTTAGCACAAATATTAAATCCGAAGAAAGGACTTCCGGCATACAGTGCGCTACGTATGCAACATTACGTGGTATATTTACAAGCGTTTAAGTTTGATATTAAGTATCGCAAATCTGAGGAGCATGGAAACGCAGACGGATTTTCACGGTTACCGATAAATGAGAAAAGAGCAGGAAATTTTGATAGTATCGATATTTTGTATATAGAAAATGTAAACACGTTACCAGTAACTGCGAAAAATATTCGAGATGACACGTTTAAAGATTCTTTAGAAGCAATTAGACAAGCCCTACAAAAAGGGAAAAGCCTGGTACCATTAGGATATAAGGATGGCGAATTTACCTTGCAAAACGACATAATTTTTAGAAAAGAAAGAGTAGTGGTTCCAGAAAGTCTAAGAAACAAAGTATTGAAAGAGTTACACTCGGGGCATTTTGGTACAGTTAGGATGAAACAATTAAGTAGAAACTTTTGTTGATGGCCAAGAATAGATAAAGACATCGAAGAAGTAACACAAAATTGTAAAGCATGTATTTCTTTTAGCAATAATCCAAGGAAAGTCAAACATCATTGGGAAACAGCTTCTCAGCCGTTTGATAGAGTACATGTAGATTTTGCAGGTCCTTTTATGGGACATACCTTTCTGATATTGGTAAATGCACACACAAAATGGCCCGAGGTACACATTGTTAAAGATATGTCGGTACAAAATACAATAGAAAAGTGCAGGGAAATTTTTGCAACATTCGGCCTGCCACAAGTTCTGGTTTCAGACAATGGTCGTACATTTGTTGCCTCAGAGTTTCAAGATTTCTTGAAAAATAATGGAATATACCACAAACGTACGGCTCCGTACCAGCCAGCCACGAATGGTCTAGCAGAGCGTTTTGTGCAAACATTTAAACAAGCAATGCGTAAATTAAGTACGAATGGTGAAAACATTAAATCTAATCTGCAGAAATTCCTTTTTCACTATAGACTAACTCCACACCCGGAATTCAATAAATCGCCGGCAGAAGCGATGTTCGGTAGGAGATTAAGAAGCAGATTGGATCTAATGTTGCCTAGAATAAATGTTAAAACCGAAACTGTAGAAAATGATATAACTTTAGAGTTTAAAGAGGGTGACAGAGTCGCAGTGCGAGAATACATAGATAAAAACATCAAATGGCGTCTGGGGAGTGTTATTACACGACTTGGAAAAATACATTACGAAATTAAGTTAGACGATGGCAGAATATGGAAGCGGCACATAAATCAATTAAAAAGAATAGGAAAACGTGTCCGTGAGGACAGGTCATGTAATGATTTTAACGATAACGGTCACGTAAGTGAAATTTCTAATACCGCATCTTTGGAAAACCACTCGAGAACCACACCAGGTAACGATAATCCTGATCGCCCGGGATGCTATCCTGAAAGAGAGGAAACCGCCGTAAACTCTGAGGAAGGGAGCAGCGCGGAAGCCAATGCCACACACGCGATTATCATCTCACAAAGAGAAGTGAGCGCTAGCGAACAATTACCGAATATAACCTCCGTGGGCCGACCACAACGAAATAGAAAACCCCCGGAGAGATATGGAGCGTATTTATCATCGTTTTAGAAAAAAAAAGTATTATTTTCGTTCTCGGTCATGGTTGAATTTTGTTATTTACGGGGGGAAGAGCTGATATGTATATTGTAGATTATTCAAATTGCGCGCGTCGCTAATTGAAACGTAGCGGTAAAGACCTAGTGCTAAGGAATATAAATAGAAAAGGCTTTTGAGGATCCGACCGACCTATCACGAACCCTAAAAATCCAACAAAAGGAAATTCCCACAGCCTCGGTGTTTACCAAGGCTGAGGAAGAGTGCAAAGCGCACTTTATAAAAACCGTCGCACGAGATGCGACGGGAAGATTTGTTGTCAATCTTCCCTTTAACCGCACAAAGCAGGATACGGTACTTGTGGATTCTTCCAAATATCGCTTTCCGCTTTGACAGGGTTACGGAAGAAATTAGACACAGATCAGACACTCGTGCGAGAAAACAATGAATTTCTCGCAGAATATGAGTTGAGGGGTCACATGACGCGCTTGGCGCCCATTGACAAAACCCGACTCGATATTCTTTACCGAGCGGTAATCCGCGAGGCGAGTGCATAAAAAGGCTGCGAGTCGTTTTTTAACGCTACCGGCCGAACAGCGATCGGTCGCTCACTGAACGACATCCTACACGTAGATTCGAAATTACAGCACGATATTACCTCACGGAAACAGCGTCACGAACGGATACGTATCGTATCGAATAGGTGGTTTCATACCTTCGTTCGTTATTATTAATTTTCAGACGCCGAATGGTCGCGAGACGTCCAAGGGACAACCCGGAGGAGACGGAGGAGTCGCGAACCGCCATCTTCCACGGGGATTATTTTGACTCAATGAACGGCCCACCAGTAGGTGGGTCACTATCAATATAACCCCGCTGTACAACAATTTACTTTCCCTCACACTCCTATCTCCTCATATTCGAGCCACCGTTGAAAAGTCGTTGGAATTGTAATTACACAGTCCACCTTCTTAACATATGGAGTAAACAATGCTTAAAACTGAATTAAATATTTGAAATGCATATAAAACCAACATTAAATCTGTTTTCTGATATTCTATCATTGAAATCTAAAACGTTTCATTTTACTTCGAATTTTCTGACTTTGTCTTTGAAACGCTGTATCTCATCACAGAATTATCTAAAATGAGTAATGTATACGAAGGGAGCAGGATTCTGATGACTGCGCCTTCTCTCAATGAGTATTAGTCACTGAGCACCTTGTTCGATTGACTTGTATACACGGTGTACTACTAATTACAATTTATTTAAAGTTCGATATATTACAGAGTGCGTTGCGAATTCGGTACTGTCTTGTATTGAGCGAGGTTAGCGATTTCTAGGTAGCGGTTTCAAAATGTTTTTCTCGAGATTTTAAGAGGATCTGATGCGTCTCGTTACGTTTCGTCTAACGTCACCTCGGTTGTGTCGTCATTGGTCGGTTGTCGATGTAGATGGTGGAATGTTGCGTTTTTTAATTGGTCGTGGGTGTGTCTTGGGAAGTTTGGAAATCGGAGTGGGAAACTGTCAGGAAGCTTGTCTCGTCTCGTCGATGTCTAAATTTATGGTTGCGTTCGTCGCTGTTTCTGTCCTGTCGCACGTGGTGTCCGGCTGTTTTATGGTAGGGTCTCGGTGGCCCTAAAAAGCTGTAAATTATGAAAATTCGGTACCAGTCCGTAGGGTTTCTGCGTCTGCTGTCGAGTTGTAAATCGCGCGGCCTAAGCCGCTGTACGGGCGTTTCGGCACGCGCCGTTACTCGTTGTTGCGATCCGCAACAAGTAATATTTTGGATTTGGAAATTTCGAAGGGTTGTTCCTTTATAGAGAAACAAATTTTTTCAATATATTAAAGTTGAATAATTGAATTTTGGCCACGCAAACGGGGTCTCTAGACCACTGTGCGTCACGTCGTTGTGGTGCCCATCAGATCCAGCTGTGTCCTATACGCTGTGACGTTGGCTCTTTTTCGTGGTCGAGAAAAGGGTCAACTCCGGGATTTTATAGGCGCGTAGACAGGGCCTCGGCCGGCCGTACGGACGAGGTCCACCCGGCACAAAAAAACGCGACTCGAAGGCTCGACAACAATGCTCACGGACGATGTTCGGGCGCCAGGTATCGCAAAGATACCACGCGAAACGAAACGATTCGCTTACGCGTAGAATCGAAACGAGAATTTCCGTTACTGTGAGAAATGCACGTTCGTTCACAAGCGGCACAGATGGCCTCTCGACTCTTTAGCGTATTTTAAGAAGAGGCCTTCCCTTTTTCCGTCATTTCCAAATGACTTCGGGAAAGGGGGTCATAAAGTGGCACGCGAAGGCCCCGAACGGCCAGAGTGGGTCCTGCAACACGTGCAATCCAGGCATTTGGCACTACCCTTGGCCTGCGTCATGTCGAGAGGCCATAAATTAAGGGTCCCCACTTAGGGGCACTGTGAACGCGCTGCTCCGGGGGTCATACGTTTTAGAAATTCACTAAGACGACTTGAGGGAGTGACTTTTCTCCTCCATGGATCAGGAAGACCCTCCTCCCTCAAAGTCGTCTAGCAAATAGGGTGATCTTTCCCCCGTTAGCGGATACCTCCGCCCAGTTTTTTCCGCGTTAAATAGAGCTGACCCCGGAGCAGCAGGAGGATTTTACAGTACATAGTTCACGAGTATACGCGACATGCGGATAGTTTAGGCAATAGATATTGTAGGATCGTCTGTAAACATAACTTGTGTATGTATATGTGTGAGGCGATCATGCGAGACGACACGAGAATCTGGTATTTAGTCTTGTCTTGGATTTTGACTCGAGCGAGTGTGTGCGAACGGTGTGAGAGAGAGAGAGAGACGCGGAAAAACGGAGAGCGGTGCCGAACGCGTTGCGAATCCTTCGGGCGGATAGCTGGGCCGCTTTAGTGCAGTTCGTGTGGTTAAGTGCAGTCACAATCTAGTATAATATCGGGACGTGTTTTTGTATCGTATCACTGAACATTTTTGCGCCATAGATATTCCGTGCGATCGAAAGATCCCACAAATATGGGGGCTCGTCCAACGAACCTTTAATCTAACAAGCATAGGAATTCTGTATAACTGACACTGAAATTCCGCGAAACAGTGCATAGACGACGTGAGACAATCTTCGCGTAGCAAAATACAGTGGGGGACTACCTTTAAAAACGTCATGGGGAGTCTAGGAGAAATTGAGGCGGTTAAAGAAAAAATCAAATCGTCCTCTCCGGCTGCAATAAAGGCGTTGCACAAATTCATTTTCCACGAAGAGGGAGATCGGAATAACCGTAGAAGATTAAGATGTTTCGAAGGATTTCCGTTTGCCGTTGGTTCAGAAGATTATATTATTCAAATGGAGTTCGCAAGACGGTTGAACTCCGGTGACCTTATAGCGGGCTGTAATGTTTTGGGACTTGATTTCGGGGGAACAAAGGACGAACTGATAATTCGAATGTGTAACGCACTAACGGATTTGGATACGTTAGCAAAACAAGAAGACGAGGAAGGAGAAGGCGAAGAAGAAGAAGATGAAAAAGAAAAAGAGAAAGAAAATAAGGTGAAAAAGCCAACGCCTGAAACGAAAAATAACGGCGGCGATGCAGATTCACAATCACAAAAAAAGAACATTAATTTTGCCTTTAACTACAAGGACATAGAGGATATGCTACGTACATTCGATGGTAGCAATGTATATCCGGTAGAAAAGTGGATAGAAGACTTCGAGGAAACATCCGAAACATTTGGATGGACGGAATTACAGAAATTAGTTTTTGCCAAGAGATCTCTATCGGGTTTAGCGAAGTTATTTATTCAAAGCGAACGCAGCATTAGTACATGGTGCAGTTTAAAAAATGCTTTGAAAGATGAGTTCGCGACCAAAACTAACAGTGCACAAATTCACAAGATGCTAGCAGAGAGAAAACTTGCAGCACACGAAAGTGTTCAAGAATACTACTTGACCATGAAGGAACTGGCCTCCCGCGGTTCTTTGGAAGAAGCAGCGGTAGTTCAATACATTGTGGACGGTGTAATAGACAATACGCCTAACAAGTTCATTTTATTGGGCGTTACCACCCTGCTGGAGCTGAAGAAACGTTTAGGAACATATGAAGAATTGCGAAGGAAACAACGCGGAGGAAATTATTTCTACAGGAGGCCCGAGCAGGCGAACAAGGATCTTCCTGCTGCGAATCCGAAATTTGCAAGACAACCCACCGATACAGGATACAAAGACGTAATTCGTTGTTTCTTATGCGGCAAGAAAGGCCACCGATCTAACGATTGTAAAGATAAGGCTTTAGGTAGAAAATGCTTTAAATGTCAATCCCACGGTCACATAGCGATGTATTGCCCGAGCGATAGGAGCGATAATGTACAATTAGCTGGCCCATCAGGTATAAATAATATTTCAATTTTACCTTCAAACAACATGATAAAAGAGATTAAGATTAATGGTGTTTGTGTAAATGCACTGATGGACACAGGAAGCCAGCTGACCATAGTGCGAGCAAGTATTTTTAACAAACTAAACATTGCGCGTTTGAATAAAATAGAAATCAGTTTATCGGGGCTAGGAAAACACGTGATACCAACGCTGGGATATTTCTCACCTGTAGTGACCATCGATAATTTTGATTTTCCATGCAACATTTACGTCGTACCGGATAATGCAATATATTTAGATGTGATAGTAGGTAGGGATATCTTAAATCAAGCGGAAGTAAAAATTGATTCAAACGGTATTTCGGTACAAAAAGTTGAACAAAAGATTTATTTTGCCGAAATTAATATTGCAAACGAGAGTAGTTTGAATATAGACGAAACTGCAAGCTTAGAGCACCGTAAAAACATCGAACATTTAATCGCGGAATACAGGCCGAAAAAAGTTAAAGATACGGATATTGAAATGACAATTGTACTAAAAGATGAAACACCGATTTTTGCGAGACCCAGACGACTACCATTGCCGGAACGCAAAATTGTAGATGAACAGGTGGAGGAATGGTTAAAAGAGGATATAATTGAACCGTGTGCGTCAGATTTCTGTAGTCAAGTGGTTGTAGCAAAAAAGAAAGACGGCTCACCGAGAGTATGCATAGATTATAGAAAGATTAATAAAGTGATAGTGAAAGATAGACACCCTCTACCGGTAATTGAAGATCAGCTTGATAAACTGTATAACGCAAAAGTCTTCGTTACTCTAGACATGAAAAATGGTTTTTTCCACGTGTCTATTAAGCAAAATAGTAGAAAGTACACATCTTTCGTTACTCATAAAGGTCAATTTCAGTTCAAAAGAGTTCCTTTCGGCTTGTGTAACTCGCCTGCGGTTTTTCAGCGTTTTGTTAACTATGTGTTCAGAAAATTAGTAAATGATGGAATTGTAGTGTCGTACATAGATGACCTCATAATCCCTGCCGAAAACGAGAGCGAGGCAATCTCTCGGTTAAAGTTAGTTTTACACACAGCTAAAGAATTTGGACTTGAGTTAAATCTCAAAAAGTGTGCCTTCTTAAAAAGAAAAGTGGAGTTTTTAGGGCACATAATAGAAAATGGTCGAATATATCCTTCCGTAGAAAAAACGAAAGCAGTAATCAAATTTCCGGAGCCTAAAACAATAAAAGATATTCAAAGTTTTCTCGGACTCACCGGATACTTTCGGAAGTTTATCTTTGATTTCGCGACAATAGCTAAACCCTTAAGCGATATGCTAAAAAAAGATGCCAGGTTTAATTTCGGTGATGAAGAAAGAACTGCGTTCGTGACACTAAAAAATTGTTTATCTCAGGGTCCCGTTTTAAACATTTATAATCCAGAATATGAAACGGAGCTTCATACCGATGCAAGCAGTGAGGGTTATGGCGCCATTTTGCTACAAAGGTCTATAGATGATAATCAATTACACCCTGTTTATTACTTTAGCAAAAAAACAACGGAGACTGAGAAAAAATACTCAAGCTACGAATTAGAGACACTAGCGGTAATAGAGGCACTAAAAAGATTACGCGTTTACCTTTTAGGAATAAAATTTAAAATTGTAACAGACTGTAAAGCGTTTGAAAAGACAATGGGTAAAAAAGATATTGCGACAAAAATAGCGAGATGGGCGTTATTGCTACAGGAGTATGACTACGAAATTGCACATAGGGCGGGTGCGAAAATGAAGCACGTTGACGCGTTAAGCAGGTACCCGATCATGATAACGACGGTTCACGGTGTTGCAACACACATTCAGCGAGCGCAAGATGAAGATGAATCCGTCAAGACAATCAAAAATTTGTTAAAAGAAAGGCCACATGAAGATTATTTTGTGAAAAACGATATTTTGTATAAGTTTAGCGAAGGACGTGAGTTATTCGTTGTACCCGAAAGCATGCAAGCGGAACTTATTAAGCGAGCACATGAAAAAGGTCATTTTGCGATTAAGAGAACGGAAGAAGCGATCAAACAAAGTTATTATATCCCGAAACTTCAACAAAAAATCGAGAGGTGTATTTCAAATTGCGTCCCATGTATTTTAATGAATAAGAAAAACGGTAAGCGGGAAGGATATTTACATCCTTTATTTAAGGGAGAAGTCCCACTACAGACGTATCATCTCGACCACCTGGGACCACTGGAATCCACCAGTAAGAAATATTCGTACATCTTAGCGATTATAGATAGCTTTTCGAAATTCGTGTGGTTATACCCAACTAAATCAACGACATCGGCCGAGGTAATTGCTAAATTAGAAATACAGAAAGCTACTTTTGGAAATCCATCGCACGTAGTTACAGACAGGGGGACCGCGTTTACTTCCAATGAATTCACTAATTATTGTAAAGTAGAAGACATAAAACATTCGCTTATTACGACTGGTTTACCGCGCGCTAACGGGCAGGTCGAAAGATTAAACCGAGTTATTATCTCCGTGTTATCTAAGTTAAGTGTAGAAGATCCCACCAAATGGTTTAAATATGTGAGTGATGTTCAAAGAATTATTAATAGCACTTATCAAAGAAGTATAAATATGACACCATTTGAACTTTTAGTGGGAATAAAAATGAAAACAAAAACAGAGACTGCGTTAAAAGAATTAATAGAAAGCGAGTTCATCACCAGTTTCAATAGTGATCGGGAACAATTGAGACAAGAAGCGAAAAAAGAGATTCTTAGGGTACAAGAAGAAAATAAAAAAGCGTATAATCTGCGTAGAAAACTAGCGAAAGCGTACAAAGTAGGCGATATAGTTGCTATAAAGCGTACTCAAATGCAGCCAGGCGGTAAGCTTAAACCAAAGTACATAGGACCTTATCGCGTGACTAGAAAAAAGAACAACGATACGTACGACGTCGTAAAAGAAGGGTACTGTGACGGCCCGAAAATAACAACATCATGCGCGGAATATTTGAAACCGTGGCTACAGGATGAGGTATCATCCGGGGCGGATGAGACGTAGGATGGCCGAACTGTAGGATCGTCTGTAAACATAACTTGTGTATGTATATGTGTGAGGCGATCATGCGAGACGACACGAGAATCTGGTATTTAGTCTTGTCTTGGATTTTGACTCGAGCGAGTGTGTGCGAACGGTGTGAGAGAGAGAGAGAGACGCGGAAAAACGGAGAGCGGTGCCGAACGCGTTGCGAATCCTTCGGGCGGATAGCTGGGCCGCTTTAGTGCAGTTCGTGTGGTTAAGTGCAGTCACAATCTAGTATAATATCGGGACGTGTTTTTGTATCGTATCACTGAACATTTTTGCGCCATAGATATTCCGTGCGATCGAAAGATCCCACAATATCGTACAAGTTCGACGGTTTTCCATCTCTGTATAGACCATAATAATAAAATATATTTTTCTTGTGATTTCGTATCTTCGACTGTTTTGTGAAGTGCTGCTGTATATTCTACCCTCGCCGTTCCTTTAATAAAATTAACAGTTACCGAGCTTCGTGCGACGTTACGCGACTCGCGAAGGGTCAGAGGTCCGGACGCAGGAAGGACGGGGACGGCCCTTACGGCAGGACGGATCTCGTAGGATAAGAAACGACAGTTTATAATTCTCGAGATTTAATTGACTAGATGGTAGAGTTTACAAAGTGGCGGCCACGTCGCCGCCACCCGAGAGCCCGCGCTCTTTATACAGAATAATGGAACAGGTGGAAGTTCGTTACGCGGGTTTGGCGGTTTCTCGCAAGTCCGGAAAATACGGGTGGACGGTATTCGATACGCACGGACTTTTCTAACAATTCACAACGCAGATGTTCGGCGCAATTTCGGTATGACTGTCGTGGATTCCCGAAACGGAACGCGGCGAGCATGCGACGGCACGCGATGTTCGATCTCGCTCGCTCTTACGCGCGCGCTATACCCGGTGACGCTAGATCAGCGTTCGCGATCTACAAACGAATACGATACGACGCAGAGAACCGCACTCACTCCTCTCGACGCGATTCCTCCGAGGAAAACTCCCCTTTTACTAGAAACGCGAAATGCTAGTTTTACTCAAAACGCCGGCAATTGGCGTGAGGCGCGAACACGAGGCGAGAAGCGCCTCGGCGCGTACGAAATCGAGGACGAGACGGGAAGCGTTTCGTCCTCACGCGAAACAATATGAACAATTACGCAAAATATATCACGGGAAGGATCACTGAATCGACTTACCGTTTCGTAGGTGACGTAATCCTGGTTATCGGTAACCTTTGTACACTGGCACGGTATCGGCTTTAAAGTGACGTTACGGAAGTCGACACGACAGTGATCCTTCGCGGTGATCCTAACGACGATCTACCCGGCAGTCCCCACCCTACTTATTATGGGGTTTCCCTAATTGGCGGATCGCGCACGCAAAATTTTTATTGGCGGATTTCGCACGCGAAATCGATAATTGGTGGGCTCCCACGGATATTCCCTGGCTCTGGACGACATCCGAATTTCCGTTAACGATTGCCTCGCGGCAAACGGGGCGTCCAAGACGATCCCAGGGCGCGTCCACACCACCCTCGCATTTGGAACCCCTACCCGCGGGGTGAGACGGCAGCAGGGCCTCCATGGTGGAGTTCTTCTATGAAGAAAGTCCGGTGTTGTGGGGGTTCGAGGCCTGTATCGTCTCCGGGTCTTTCAACCCGTGTGCGTCGGCAGCCCTTTTATTAACCCGTCGACGGAACATTTTGGTGAGCCAGCAGGTCGCGACGATAGAATCCCACGGAGCGAGCCGCCTTTGGAACTTCTAAAGGGGCTGGTGGTGCACGGGGCACGTCCTCTTTCGTTTTACGCGGAATTTCCTCGGGGAATGCTCTCTAGATTCGTGGGTGTTGGTTCGGTACGCTAGGTGGCGGTCCGGTCCATACGAACTGCCTTTCTGGCCGCGAAATTTAACGGAGAAGTGACGTCGCAAAATCTGCAACGTCACAACGCAAATATATTTTTATGGTATTCTACGCTTTCGAAGGTATCATAGAATTCTCCTTAAAATTCTACTGTATAATTCGCGGACGCCCCGAGTTTGCTACCAGCGAAAGGCACGGAGTCCGATTATTTAGGTAATTGGTTAAATTGTCCTTCTTCGGCACACTTGGGAAAAGCAATGTTCTTTACACCAGGGATAGTATTCATTGAGTTGTAAAACATTGTAACCTGCGAAATGGGACTGTAGCAGTGTCCCTACGACTGCGACGATTTTTTTGGTCGCCAGCCCCGAGCACGCTGACCGAGCTCCAATCGGCATCGGCTCGTCGATGAGCCAATACTAATGCAATTCCAAAACATTTATGTCTTCAATCATTTTTCCACGAACCTTTTACCGATGCATTCGTGACGTTTCTTTGATTAAGACAAGACTAAACATGACATGATTTGACACATGTTTGCAAGCGTAATGAGCGACAATAAGTTTTCAAAGTCCACATTCACATGGGTAAACATGAACCGAATTATGTCATGTTTGGAATCATTTTAATTAGAAAATTTCCACGAGTGTACTGGACAAAGTTTTGCGGAAAAATAATAAGAAACAAGAAAATTTTGTTAATGCATTAGTATTGGCCCACCGATATACCTGACCCGCATTATATTACAATCTCTCGGCCGAGTCGAGCGTTCGAGCTTCGCAGCCCTTACGGGGTGGGGGAAGGGGGTATGCCACTCAGCAACGGTTCCATGCAGCCGAGAAGCGGTGTTTTGTGCCAACGCTGCATAGGTTCCCCAAAAATGAACTTTTATCTTGAGAAACTGCTTTTCTACTAGCGCGGTCGTTCGTCGGGATACGGCGCGGCGTAACGGCGATGCAGTGGCTAAAAGCGCGCAATTATGCCAGCTTATTTAAATGTTATTTATTATTTATCAGTACATTTATTCTGTATAAATTATTTTATGTATCCTTTTAATGTTAACCCCCTGTTCATAGTATATTACATACTATGAAGGGGTCATTCCATGCCAAATCGATCACTTTTTGCAGGCACCATCGTCGATTTTGTTCCAAATGAAATATGTCTTATTTTTAAATTAAGGGCGGAGGGGGGTGTTAGTCATCATTTTGCCGGTTTCGAATATTTTTGAAATGGCAGGCCTTCAAAGTTTTCAATTTTTGCCCATTTTGGCGAAAACAGTATTCACTTATAATTTTATATAATAATTTTTTCAACCTCGGAAATCAACTTTATAACGTCAAAAAATTTAAACAAATTCTTTTAAGGGGCCAGAGTGATTTAAATTTTTAAAAAAATATGGTTATATTCCCTGAAGATTCCCCTTTAAAATGAGCCCTTGAAAAAGATGGAGCCATAAAAATTGGCGTCACAATGAGCTGGTAAAGTACGCCGTGTGCCTTCGTTTCAGGTAGAGGCGAGACGAGCGCACCGCTGTTATGGCCCGTTGTCTATGCCGTTTGTCACCTTCATAATTAGAAAAGTTAGTGAATTATCGAAAATGGTGATTAGCAATATTGTTCTCGAGGTATAAATGGGGTTATTTAGTCGTACACAGTCTGCTAGTGTTTTCTCGACACCAGCGGCAAAGACTGTTGTCTCTCCATCTTAGTCCGAAACCGGAGCTCGAGACCGTTTTCCGACTGTTTCCACGTAGAGTCACGTACATTAAAATTTGTAATTTTAACGAAGCCGTTCAGACCACTCACGAACGTAGTTCGTGTTTACCGTCCTTCTGACGACATTTCGAGGCATCTCAGAACTCAGGTTGTATAGATTTAATAATTGAAAAGGAACAAGCACCATCTTGTATTAAATTTCAAACAATTATTCGCCGTATTAAATATCCACCGTATAAACTCACATCCTCGTACACATATCGGAGGTGAGGCCCAGGGCTACGCACTGCCTGATCCAAAGATGTTTCCTAACGAGTGTTTGAGCATCTAACGGCAGACAGTGGTTGTTCTCATCCGGAGCTATCCGGCCGTGCCGACTGTCTGTTCCTGTCGTTAGCACGTCGTACATAAACGATCGGATTAAGTGCGATCGAGGTTGGCCTACCGAACACCGGAGATCTCTCCAAGTCCACTGCGGTGCTGCGGGTTGAACTCTTAGGTGTCGCGGGTCAGTCGAGGTCTAGTACAGGTCTCCACTCACGCAAGTCATCCGAAATTCGGCCGATTTCGTGGGTGCTGCGACCGGTCCTCAATCGTTCGCGTCGGGTTGCGAAGCGAGACAGATTTACCAGCTGTCGAATAAAATCAAGAAGGTGCCTTTTCCGCTTAGATTGTACAAAATTCAACGTTAAATTAACAGATCGTGCTACACGACAATGAACGAAGCCGACCAAGCGTAGAGTCGTTCCTTGTTATATAAACAAGGAACGCGTTCGTCGTACACGCAAATTCCAACCGTCAAAGGATTTGCCGTGTTTCCCTTGTGACCGGGTTTTCTGCGCATTCCAGGCGTCGGCCTTCTCGCATAGAATTGATATCTGGCGACGCGATTTCTAATGTATAATATTTTGCTCGCGGGTTCTTGTTAAACGCAATTTATACCCGCATTTATTCCGATTAGTTCTGAATTTACTCGCAGGCGGTAACTCCGACGAGGTTCCGAACCTTTATTGTACAAAATCTGCATCGACATGCAGTCCTTTGCACAGTCGAAGGGTAAATTGATGTAAAGCCGTGCAACGTCCGCGTTTCCTTAAGACCAAAAGCCTGTAAAACCTCGGATTGAATATACTTTGTTTCTACCAGATTCCACCGTTTAATCATTTGAACGCCACTCCAAACATCTCCGCTTTCCAGTGCCTGGAGGCACCAACCGCGTCTCGCGATCTGATTATCTCACGAGACCACGAGGGGTAGTAACCGACACCATAAAATCACGTTTAGAGTCTTTTGCCATCGAATAAATAACGGCGATTCGAAACGCCCGAACGAGCGGTTACAGTCATTAACTTAAATAGTGTATTTGAAACTTATTTCAACTTACCTATATCTTTGCTTGTTGTAGGAGATTCACTGTATTCCACATATGTTGTTGCCTCGTGAACATGTTCCATTACTGAGGCTGGCCCTGCGTCATTATTTGAAATATTCATTACATAAGCTAATGTAGCGGTGTAAAGGAACTTTCATGTTTGCCTTTTGTCAACATAGACACACTTTCTTACCTGTAGAATTAATTTCCATCAAAATATTCCTCCGCGGTTCACAGTTTTCTTTCTCAGAAATTGTAGCCACATCTTGAGCTTTATCTGAAAAAGATATAATTATGGATATGTCAATGATAGTAATTACACTTAAAGCAGAAAGAAAAACTTGTAAAAGAAAAATCATTTAAATACATTAACTATCAATTTCTGTATGTATGCTTTTATAACTGATACTTAGTTTTAATAACTTTTATGAATGATGAAACACTTTTTTACCTGTACAATTTGTTTCAACCAAAACACACTGCTGTTTTTGAAACCTTGCCTCTTTTTTTACTATTGTATGCACACTTCCTAGTTTCAAATGTTTTCGGTTAGAGAAGTGCACTACAAAACAGTCTTTTGTAAAATGATCTGAACACAATACAGTATGGTTTCGAACATTTAGTTCTTCCAAACCGATTAGTTTCAACCACTCTTTACGTAATGGTTCATCTCGTGGAAATCTACGTATAATCGTACGAAAATTAGAACAAACCTATATTAATACTATTAAAAATTGATAAGAGGTTATATTATCTTTACGTACCTGTGTAATGTCACATTTTTCTTATTGGTGCTCAAAATCCCACAAAATACGCATTTGCCCATTTTGAAAATATATTTGGATAAACACTTTTTATTACTGAGAATTACCAAGCGTTACATATACTCCAATATACTCCTATATACTCGCGTGGGCATCAGTTGATCAGTGGCGTGGTAAAGTATGAAGCTCCGCGGCAGTGATGCCAGAACAGTGATGGTATATGGTCTCGGTTTTCTCGCTCATGCGCGACTAAATGCAGGAACGTACCGTACGTCTTATGTTTGTGGGGAAAGTAGGGGAGAACTGTTATTGGCGGGAAACTGGACAGAAGAGTGCAAGACGACACGACGAGACGACCGTACTTCGAAATTTTGGTAAGTTAATGTTAATATATTCGATTTCATAATGGCAACTATTATTGGAGAAGGAGCTACTTGTCAATTCATATTTGAAAATCGAAAAAAAATTTGCGAAACTATGCGGGGTGACTAAGGTACCCCATTTTAGCCCAACTTTGTACTTTACTGACGCTAAAATCGTCGCGCATGCGCGAGAAAACCGAGACCATATACCATCACTGTGCCAGAATCGTGGTACTGCGGTAAACCGTGGTACTAAACCGTACCCCCACTACGACCTACTGTTGCCCCTACGTTCCTTTACCAACGCGCACGCGCGCTACACTCGCCAGCGTATCTCTACTATGTCCGTGTGCGCTGCTTGTGCGCTTGCGCCAGCCTTAATCTATTTTTAGCACTTTCCATATACATATTGCTTTACGGCAGGGATGGGCAATTTTGCCTCAATTGAGCACCCTCTGTCCCCTTCCAGTAAGCGCGGTACAATGGGGCAACGAAGACACGAGACATCAGCGTGCGCAACGAACGTGCGCGCTGCATGGTTGGTGGGAGATGCAGGCGTTTGAGGGGCTCCACACGTGCCCACCACTGCTTTACGGAAACGAAACTGAAATTCGGCCGTCGCGTTGAGCGTATGAATCGCAATCTGGAGTTGGCGTTCGAGTCCCCGTGCAGCGATTTTTATTTTTATTTTTAATTACTTTTTTAATTACATTTTTTAACCTTCCAAAAAATTAAAAATGTAAAAACTATGTTAAAAATATATATTCATTTTACAGGAAACGTTTTATTATTGTAAAAATTGCATTGATGCAAAGAGTCTAGCAGGGCACGAGTCCAAAATGCCCTTGAACCAATTGTACCAGGCTATGCACTATTTGATAACTCATAAAAAAAAGCATTCGACACCAAGTTTGAACCCTTTATCTCAACCAGAAGGGTAGTTAAAGGGTAAAAACTAATTATTAGTTTTTGCCACATTTTCCCTATTTAATGGTATACTTAAAAATTCTAAAAAAATTTTACAATTTTGTAGATATGATTCCTTATGATTGTGAATTTTTCAGATTCTTTTGCAAATAGTAAGTGTTCAGGATTCAAGCTGTGGAATTCGGCTTCTATTATTCTTATGGCAACCGAATCGTCAGACGGTTTTTGCTATGTATTTCGATACGCGTCAATGCCTCTTGTCGCCGTTGCTTGACGCCGTGTAGCCACAGTTCACGCGCTCATTGGGCGAATTCCACCGTTTGAATCCTTCAAATCTACGAAAACAAGGATCATTCGATTCGCGAGCACCAATCACGGTGCTCTATATTCGACGGTCTTTGTTATTTAAGGCACCTGCGCTGCCTTCTCGGGCCTTCACGCGCTTCACGCCTCTTAACCGCTCTTCACGCGTCTCTCTTAATCGTTCAAAATCGCTCCAGTTACTCTTACAGTTCTCTTTCGCACTTTTATATACCTTCGCTCTCGTCTTGCTCTGAGTCGATTCTCAGTCTCTCTCGCTCTGAGAATTTCGCGCTCACGCAACATTTCCGACGCTTCAGACTCTCGGTTTTCCGCGCCGCGTTAGAAGATTTCCTGTATCGTTTCCGACGGCTCGCGAAAGTATCGTTCGCGCGTTCTCTCTCGAGCATGGTAGCAACCCGTGCTACGTGCCGTTTCTCGCTCGTTCTCGCCTCTGCGAGCGATTCTCGCGAGTTGTAGTGGAGTGAAGAAAGAAAATAAAAATTTAGTGTCCAGCCAAACGGTGACAATTCTCTCTCCCTTACCTTCCCTCGTCCTCGTGCGTTCAATCCTGAGCGGTCCCGGCCTCAGGCGATTCCGACCGTCGGTCGACGCCGAACAGTGAGTATGAAAAATCGAAACGTCAAAAAAAAACGAAAAATGCAGATTTTGTGTACAAGATATTTCGTGTGACCAGACCTTTCCTTTTACAGCAGTTAGGTATTAGCATTAGCATTATTCAGCATTATTTTAGGGGGTCAAAGTACGTATTTTGCGAAATCTATTATGTGCTGTAACTTTTAATAAAAATATGATATCGACCCGGCACTGATACCAAAAAATCATAAAAAAATCAAGCTTTCCAACGGTGTACAAGTTTATGTAATTTATTTATTGCTGACATAATTTTTTCACGTCTTTCGTGTTTTTCAAGGCCTAAAAAATTCAGAAAAATTGCAATTCCCAAAAAAAGTATCGCCTGATTTTAATCAGAAACGCTGCATTAACAGTACATTTCATGCCCTTTCGAATGGTGTTTGTCATACCTTGGGGAAATTATTCATTTTTGAGTTATAAAGTAAAATGTGAGTAGAAGTTGAGGCGCGCGGTCAACTACTCGACCTATATATTCATTTCAAACGTGGAAAAAACGCTTCCTGAGGTTATATATACTCTTTGGAAGCGATAGTTCGTACTTTTATTTAAATATACACATGTTCCGTCCCAAATGGTAAATATATTATCTTCATTTTCCTGAATTTTGTTTAAATGACGAGCTATATTTGATGTCTCTTAATTTGCATTAAATAAATTGCCACCTTGTATATTGAGTTAGTGCCCTCACTTCTATTGAAACAGTATTCAGTTAAGTTTTGTAGTTCGCTTTTTTTTAAGCCAGTCCAGGCTCTTTTTTTAAGGCCAGTGTAATTTATCAAAAAAATTACATTCATGTGGCTTATTTTCGTTGAAGTTCCGTAACTGATCAATAATATTTACTATTTACTATTTTGTGTTGAAGATTGCTCTATACTGTCGTTTGTGATATGCCTTTTGCAACATACATTTCGTTCGTGGATTATAATATGTTGACGATTGCAATCCGCATGTATTAGTTTGTAAGTTCGCGCCGCGTCATTAGTTTAGACTGTCTGCCGCGCCGCCTACCGAAGCGTCGGGGACCTTCGCGGGCCCATAGTTTTTAGGTTCCTGTTCGTCACTTACTGCCATCGCCGTTCCACCACGTTTCACGTTATCCGTTGTGATCTTGTCCAAATCTAACAGGTTATGGGCCCAGGACAGTTCTAAGGTTTATTTGGGCATAATTGAAAAGTTATCTTCGTAAAATTTCGGTAAAGTCGTGGCGAAAATTGTGAATACGTAAAAGTGCGTGGTCAGTTGAAATTTTGAGGTTAGTTCGACCACGAGGTAAACCAAAGAAGAATAATTAAAATGAATGTGTCGAATACAGTGCGCATCGAACCGCTAAATAAAGACAATTACGAGACATGGCGGATACAGGCGGAGGCGTTGTTATTTAAAAATGATGCATGGGGCTACGTTAGTGGCAAAATACAAAGGCCAGCCGAGGGGGCAACTCAAGATGCCATAAAAGCATGGGAAGTGGCTGATAGAAGGGCAAAATCCGACTTGATTTTGTCAATCAGTCCGTCGGAATTATCTCAAGTAAAGTCCGTCAATACTTCCAGTGAATTGTGGCTTAAATTGGAATCAATATATCAATCGAAAGGCCTCATTGTTGAGACAAGTTTTGTTGCATAGAATGAAAGAGGGAGAAGATGTGCGCTCCCAATTAAGACAATTTTTTGATGCAATTGATCAACTGCAGGCGATGGATATTGAAATCAACAACGATTTATTGGCATTTATGATGTTGTACAGTTTACCAGATAATTTTGAAAATTTCAGGTGCGCCATAGTATCTCAAGACAAGTTTCCTTCCCCTGAATCTTTAAAACTTAAAATAATTGACGAATACGAGGTTCGCAAGCAGAGGGGAACCGATACTGTACAAAATGCCATGATCATTAAAAGGAAATTCAACAAGAATTTTAAGACAAGGTATCAAGAGGACGAACAGAAAACGAAGCAAAGGACCGAATCGAAAGGAAATTTCACAATCAGATGTCACCACTGCAATAGAATTGGTCATAAAGCAATCAAATGTTTCCAAAGGATCAGGGAATCTAAAGAACGGGCAGGTAATGTAGAAAAAGAATGTCTGCTTTCAGTTGCCACTCCAAAGCAAAGCACCGCACTTACGACTATGAGCAAGTTTACGTCAAACGAATGGTGCTTGGACAGCGGATGCACATCTCACATGTGCAACGATGAAGAGAAATTAGCACAATTAGGAGATTCGGAATTTGAAAAATTGAACTTGGCAAGCAGTACAACCACAAGGGTAGAAGCGGAAGGTACTGTCCAAATAATGACAGATAATGGCATCAAACGTAAGGCCATCGGTTTAATGAATACTTTATATGTGCCTGATCTGCGAACCAACTTATTATCTGTTGCCAAAATCACGGATAAAGGACATAAGGTAATATTTGATAAAACAAAAGCTACAGTTATGGATTTGAATAATAATTGTCTTATACATGCAAATCGGGTGAATGACTTGTATTACGTCAAAGAACAAGATCAACGTGCTTACAATGCAAAGGTTGAGGTTTCCGAGTTGGTAAAGTGGCATATGAGGTACGGTCATCTAAACGAAAAAGATTTAAAAGAAATTATGAAAAAGCAAATTGTACATGGTATGCAATTCAATGAAAGGGAGGAATTGCCAACATGTGAAGTTTGTACAAGGGGAAAGATGACACGCGCTCCTTTTCCCAAGAGATCTGAGAGAAGTTCCAAATTATTGGAAATTGTCCACACGGATGTCTGTGGACCAATGAGGACTCAATCTCATGGTGGAGCCCGATATTTTATAATTTTTATAGATGACTGTTCCAGATGGTGTGAAATACGTTTTTTGAAGAAGAAAAGCGATGCCCTAGATGAATTTAAGAAATACAAGAAACTTGTGGAAAACCAAATTGGAGCCAAAATTAAGAGTCTTCAGTCCGACAATAGGACTGAATATTGCAATAGGGAGTTTGGCCAATACTTGACTGACAATGGAATTAGAAGAAGGTTAACCAACGTTCACACTCCTGAACAAATGGAGTAGCGGAAACACGTAACAGGACTCTCGTCGAAATGGCGAGATGTTTGTTACTACAATCAAATTTGTCTCCCGCATTTTGGGCTGAGGCTATGAATACAGCGAATCACGTAAGGAACAGATGCCCCTCAAGGATTTTAGATGGTGATACATCATTTTTCAAATGGACGGGAAGACGTCCCATCGTGTCATATTTTAGAACATTTGGCTCAAGAGTATCAGTATTAAGTTGTCAACCCAACAAAGGGAAATTCGAGCCACGCTCGCAGGAAGGAATTTTTATGGGTTATTCATCCGAAACGAAAGGATACAGAGTATGGATACCTGAAAAAAGGAAAATAGAAGTGACACGCGAGGTGAAATTCTTAAATGAATTTACACACAATCATAATTACGAGAATTTCTTTCATGATTTTAAGGGGCTAGATTCACCTTCATCCGAAGAAGAAGAGAAAATTAAAACGGCCGACATTGAAATAAAACCGATCGAACATCAAACTGAGGATGTTCACGAATCAACGGATGAGAGTGAAGTCGAGGATTCCCAAGCAGATCACCACGATGCAACAAGAGCTCCACCTCCAGTCCGTCGTGGAGTTGGCAGACCACGCATTATCAGAGATGGTACAGTGGGAAGACCAAAGAAGGTATACGCACAAGCGAACATTCAGGTACGTCCAACCAATGATAATTCGGATGACGAGTTTCTAGACGCTGTAGCTAATATAGCTGAAGTACCAATAAATTCAGCTTTAACCGGAGTCGACGAAATGGCATGGAGAAAAGCTATAAATGAAGAATTCACTGCCATGATCAAGAACGACACGTGGAAGATAGTAGATGAACCCATTGATAAAAACATTGTCGACTGTCGAATCGTACTTAGAAACAAATTGAAGCCGAACGGAGAAATCGAAAGAAGAAAAGCAAGATTGGTAGCAAAGGGATTCTCACAACGTTTTGGTGAAGATTTTGAGGAGACATCCGCACCAGTGGCCAGATTAAGTTCGATACGTATGCTCATGGCATTGTCTGCTAAGCACAATTTAACTGTAGATCATCTGGATGTCTCGACAGCATCTCTACACGGTGAACTGGATGAAGTCATCTATATGCGGATACCCGAGCAGCTTGAGGTATCTCTCGAGGAAATGCTTCAGGAACGATCAACGCGCGAGACAGCGGAGTTTCGTAATAAGATGCGAAAGATGTTAAATGAAATACGAAAAGGATCCAAGGTATGTTCGCTAAATAATAGTCTATATGGGCTACGACAATCAAGCAGGTTATGGAACCTGAAATTGAGCAAAAGACTGCAAGAACTTGGACTAAAACCATCGACAGCTGATCCATGTATATATTTCGCTGTAAGAAAGCATCATCTTATGTTAATCACAATTTATGTCGATGACATACTAATTGCAAGTTCCGATACGAAGTGGAAAAGTTCAGTAAAAGAAAAATTAATGTCCACGTTTGAAATGCGAGATCTGGGTGATGTTAGACATTGTTTAGGAATTGAGTTTTTACAGGAGAAGGAGAGAATACAGATGACACAGAAGGGCTACGTTCAAGAGCTATTGAAACGTTTTGGAATGCTAGATTGCAAACCCGCTTTGACGCCCTGTGACCCTTCCATTAAATTAGTGAAGCCAGAATCTCCATCATTAGAAGTCATGCGAAGATATCCATACAAAGAGCTGGTTGGGTGCTTAACGTACTTGGCTATTGGAACTCGACCGGATTTGGCATTTGCCGTTAGTTCTTTAAGTCAGTTCAATGACAATTATTTGGAAGAACACTGGTTGGCAGCCAAGAGGGTTCTCCGATATTTGCGGGGAACTGTCAACAAAGCGCTGACTTTTGAGAAAAACGATCTCGACGTGGAGGGATTCGTGGACGCCGATTGGGGTGGTTGCTGCAACGATAGACGTTCGTATACTGGATTTGTTTTTGTATTTTCAGGTGCTCCAATTTGTTGGGAATCCAGAAAGCAACCCACCGTTGCATTATCAACGGTAGAGGCCGAATACATGGCAATGACAGAAGCCACGAAGGAGGCCATTTATTTGCGACGTTTGCTTCGAGAGCTGGGTGTTCGAAGTCAGGATGCGATCGTTTTATACAACGATAATCAGAGCGCACAAAGGTTGGCCAAGAACCCTGTGTTTCACCGTCGCACGAAGCATGTGGACATTCGTCATCATTTCATTCGCAATTCTGTCAAGGATCAGCAAGTAACGACGGAATATTTACCCACTGGAGACATGGCCGCCGATGTTTTAACTAAGGCATTAACCAGCGATAAACATAGGAACTGCGTTAGATTGTTAAATATATGTTAGTATAGTGTAGTCAGATCTGCGGATTGAGGGGAGATGTTGACGATTGCAATCCGCGTGTATTAGTTTGTAAGTTCGCGCCGCGTCATTACTTTAGACCAGCGATGGACTTTATTTGCTCGCGAGGACCGTTTTCTGAGGGCTATGCCTCCTCGACCCGGCCGCGCGTCTCGCTCCCCGTGGTCGTCTACGTGCTCGAACGGGCTCAGGCGCGGTCATAACAGACAAATGAACGTGGCGCATAAGGGGCGACACTCGTTTCAATAGGTTTCCACATTACCATCGAGGTACTATTGTCAATGCGTTTTTTTATTAGTGGTATCCCCTGTAGGCCTATTCCACTATGTCACACGATAATTTCGGACAATAGCTGTAGAAAATTAATTAAAAAAATAAATTTTAAAAATAGTTTTTAATTCTATTGTTTAAATTTTAATACGGTCCGGAACAACTCGATCTTCGTGCACGTTTAGATTAAAGGTGGAAATAAATTTTTATCACACAGAAAATTTGTAAATTTTCTGGAAACGCATAACGCTTCTTACACGGATGTGTCGTTGCACTGTGAGGTGCGTTGGCTCAGTGCAGCGAAATGTTTAACGCAGTTTTTTATTGTAAGAAAAGAGATCTCCCCTTTTCTACAAGAAAATCCAAAAATCAGCTTAGGAGAACATTCCTCCTTCCTAAAAGGTGTAAGTTTCCTTTGCGAACTTTCATTTGTAGTCGATTTAACAAATCATTTAAATTCTTTAAATTTAAAATTGCAAGGCCCCAAGCAAAGAATTTCGGAATTATGCAGCCAAGTCGATTCTTTCCGTGAGCAGCTTGCACTTTTTAAAACACATTTGCACTCTGAACCAAAAATTTGGATCTTCTTTCCCTCGTTTCAATTAATTTTCGAAGAATTCGCCACTAATTGCGATTTTGATAATCATTTATACATCCTTCAATCGATAATAGATCAATTCGATACGCGTTTCAGCGACTTCGACTCGTTTAGAAATGATCTAATTCTCTTCGAGAATCCCCTCACTGTGAAAATTGCAGATCAAGCCCTCGAGTTTCAACGAGAACTGTGCGATCTTCAGCACGACATCTCTGTGAAAACGAGGGAAGAAAAACGAGCCGAATTCTTCAAAACGCTGGAAGAATCAAAGTACCCTATTCTTCGAAATTTTGCGATCCGAATATTCTCAATGTTTGGATCAACTTATTTGTGCGAAAGCTCATTTTCAACAATGCGCTATATTAAATCGGATTACCGTACACGTTTAAATGATTCTTCGCTTGCGTCGACGATGCGAATATCCACGTCCAAACTTTCCATAGACCATAACAATTTTCCAAGCACGTCTAAACGTGCACGAAGATCAAGTTCTTCCGGACCATACTAAAATTTAAACAATAGAATTAAAAACTATTCTTAAAATTTATCTTATGAATTTATTTTTTTAATTAATTTTCTACAGCTATTGTCCGAAATTATCGTGTGACATAGTGGAATAGGCCTACAGGGGATACCACTAATAAAAAAAACGCATTAACAATAGTACCTCGATGGTGATGTGGAAACCTATTGAAACGAGTGTCGTCCCTTATGCGCCACGTTCATTTGTCTGTTATGACCGCGCCTGAGCCCGTTCGAGCACGTAGACGACCACGGGGAGCGAGACGCGCGGCCGGGTCGAGGAGGCGTAGCCCTCGGAAAACGGTCCTCGCGAGCAAATAAAGTCCATCGCTGCTTTAGACTGTCTGCCGCGCCGCCTACCGAAGCGTCGGGGACCTTCGCGGGCCCATAGGTTCCTGTTCGTCACTTACTGCCATCGCCGTTCCACCACGTTCCACGTTATCCGTTGTGATCTTGTCCAAATCTAACATAATATGATCATTTATCAATATTTCTGTCCTTAATTTTTTATTAATAAAAGTAAGATTTTTTTTCTTCAACACCTCCACAACCAAAGATGCACTTCGAATGACACAAGGTGCTGCTTTTATTGGTAATGTGGCGGAAGATTCAGTGTCCCTTCCTCTCTCTACTGGTACTGAAGGTGATATTACACCTTGGAAGCTTCTTCCAGCTTCTTGGTCATCAATATTTGAAAATAGAGATTCCAAAAACATTTTGTACAAAACACTTGATTTGATTTAACTTCCTTCTCCTTCTTCGGTTTTTTTAAAAGAAAAATGTCACATTTTTCGCATTTCTTAGAACTCACATTTATTTATTTCAGGTATTGCACTAATCACGTTTACTATTAGTCACGTGTACTGTCAGAAATACTGTTATTTAGAATATGCACTACACTATGTAACTTATACACTACACCGCTATTAATAACAGAAAATTAAAATAATCCTATATTCTAACGAAATGTTGCGCACATACAAAATTCTTTTACAGACGATGGACCTTCACGACACGACAACGAAAATGAAACTTATGATTTGTGTTTGGTCTAGTTAAAAGAAATGCATAGATGACTACCACTACAGTAGTAATCTCAAAGCGCGAAACGTGAAGAAATGAACACATCTCGTCAATACTTGATTTCTCTCTCGAAATTCTAGATGATTGCTTCCGAAGAAAATGATTGTTTCTTTTAGTCCTTTGATTCTGGGTATCGATGAAAGAGTGAATAGTTCCGTTTCGGAAAATTATAAAACACTGTATGTTTCGATTGAGATTATTAAATACTGTCGTGAATATAAATCGAAACAAACTGAAGAAAATACGCTACCTGATAATTGTATAATAAGATATAAAATAAAATAAGCAATATCTGCATTCTGGTATAATTATTGTAAAATATAACCAACGAGTTTCACTGTTTCAAAACAGTAGAATTGATAAGAATAGCATAGCTGTGTTATGTACAGTGTATATATAATCACAGGAAGCATTTTTATGGGTCGAGTAGCTGACCGCGCGCCTCAGCTTCTACTCACATTTACTTTATAACTCAAAAACGAATAATTTCCCCAAGGTATGACAAACACTATTCGAAAGGGCATGAAATGTGCTATTAATGTAGCGTTTTTGGTTAAAATCAAGCGATACGTTTTTTGGGAATTGCAATTTTTCTGAATTTTTTAGGCCTTGAAAAACACGAAAGACGTGAAAAAATTATGTCAGCAATAAATAAATTACATAAACTTGTACACCGTTGGAAAGCCTGAATTTTTTATGATTTTTTGGTATCAGTGACGGGTCGATATCATATTTTTATTAAATGTTACAGCACATAATAGATTCCGCAAAATACGTACTTTGACCCCCCCCCCCCCCCCCGTAACCGTGAAGTCCTGGGAAAAAGTTTTTGTACGGAATCAATATTAGACCCAAAGGGCTACCAATATGCAAAGTTTGAGAAAAATTGGTCTTGGGTAATTTTGGCCGATTTTGAATCAACGCCTATCTCACGCAATTGACGGTCTTCAAGTCATCCATTGCACTGTTTAGTTGCGACAGGAATTCTGCTTTCCGCAATGTCGCTGCAGTAGCCCAAAAATTGGGAAATTTTAGTGCCGAAGCATTACGGAATAAGTGGGACATTTTGTATTTCGGCACATCCCAATCCCAAAAAGATCATTGGGCACTGCTCTCTTTCGACGGCATGTGGATGGACATCGGAATGCAAAAAAATTCGGACAAATGTCCCATTTTCCCACTCCTAACATCTTTGGTGAACGCTGTCCGACGCACAGAGTGGTATTTGGGCTGAAAACCTGGCCAAAAATCAAAATTGTAAATATTTACATACAGGGTTGTGTTTGCGACACAGAATAGATGCATAAACATGCAATCATGTGGTGCACCCCTTATCATTGATTACCCATACAGTCATCCGTGCCTGCGCTTAGAACATAGCATTTGTTCGATAGGCATCTGTTTATTCGCAGCATTCCGTTCGTACGCATCTGTTTCTCGTGATAATATTTATTTTGTAAGTGATCTTTGTGGCGAAATTTGTGATGGAAATTGTTACGCAAGGTATGTACATTATATTAATCATATTTTTGTCAATATTAAAATTTTTTTGTACGTGTTTTTACCGATCTGCAAGCTTGACTAAAAGTTCTTGGATTTTCATGACTTTTTTGCATATATTAGTGTTTTTAAACATATACCACTCATCGCCACAGCATAAATGTTACGTGTTGTTAAACGTCAGGATATCTAGAATTAGTATACCGCAAAAAAGCGATGCTATACAGGTTCCTGGAAAGAATTTAGAACAACTTAGAACACCGCGCCGCCTATTGGATGTTTGTTTATCATATGCGCTGAACACCCACCATCTATCCTGCGCATGCGCTCAACAGTAGACCCTACAAATATCCAATTTGGCAACGGTCTAACCTGTTAAAAACGCTTAAAATTGCTCATGTTTACACGTGTATAACTTTTCAACCAGTGAACTCCGGTAACCAAAACCTGATTCGTATAGCATCGCATACGGAAAACTTGGAAATTTTTAGTCCTCTTAAGTCCAGTTCAGCCAAAAGGGGTTATATTTGGAGCATTATTTTTTTGTAATGTGAAGACTTGTGAAAAATTTTTTGCAGTATACTAATTCTAGATATCCTGAAGTTTAACAACACGTAACATTTATGCTGTGGCGATGAGTGGTATATGTTTAAAAACACTAATATATATGTATGTGCGTCGCGGCGTCGGCAATTAGGTTAGCGACGATCGAACAACGCGGAGGAACTTCACCGAATATGAAGTCCTGTCGAGAAGTATGGTTGTATAAGTGGACTGTAATAGGTTGGATAGAAAACGCGGACAACTACGTGGACTGAGAATGTGTATTTACAATGTGTTTTACACGAGTCGGACTTTATGAATCACACTGTCGCTAAGTCTGTCGCGCTTATATACAAATCGGTTTTTGGGAGGATCTAACTATTAGCCTATTGGCATCAAGTGGATTTTGAGCCATGCCCTTTTCGCATTTGCTTGTCACCACCCACTACAAGCCTTGTGGGGGTAGAAGATGGCCGCTGTGGACGGGCCCAAGGAGGGAGGAAACTGGCGAATTTTCATTGTGGGGGGTTTTTGACGGCAAGGCCCGTTAGGGTGGCTCGCTCGCCTGACCGCTGTTTACCTGGCGCTGTACAAATTTATTGTTTTATAGCTCGAAGGCTAGGAGACCCGAGATGCACGTGGGTGCCAACTGGAAATCGTAAAGCAATCTTCGGGGTCCTAGTCCGACGTACATCTGTTTTGGCTTAAAAACTAAATTGCATGTATACTAAAAATCCTCCGTCGCTAGGTAGTAAATCTAACTGTTTTCGAAGCCTTAACAATATGCAAAAAAGTCATGAAAATCCAAGAACTTTTAGTCAAGCTTGCAGATCGGTAAAAACACGTACAAAAAAATTTTAATATTGACAAAAATATGATTAATATAATGTACATACCTTGCGTAACAATTTCCATCACAAAGGCGTTGATTCAAAATCGGCCAAAATTACCCAAGACCAATTTTCCTGAAACTTTGCATATTGGTAGCCCTTTGGGTCTAACATTGATTCCGTGCAAAAACTTTTTCCCAGGACAACGCGGTTACGGGGGGGGGGGTCAAAGTACGTATTTTGCGAAATCTCTTATATGCTGTAAAAAAAATCATAAAAAATTCAGCTTCCAACGATGTATAAGTTTATGTAATTTATTTATTGCTAACATAATTTTTTCACGTTTTTCGTGTTTTTCAAGGCGTAAAAAATTCAGAAAAATTGCAATTCCCAAAAAATGTATCGCTTGATTTTAACCAAAAACGCTGCATTAATAGTACATTTCATGCCCTTTCGAATGGTGTTTGTCATACCTTGGGGAAATTATTCATTTTTGAGTTATAAAGTAAAATGTGAGTAGAAGTTGAGGCGCGCGGTCAACTACTCGACCTGTATATTCATTTCAAACGTGGAAAAAACGGTTTCTATGATTATATATACAGTGTACATAACACAGCTATGCTATTGTTATCAATTCTACTGTTTTGAAACAGTGAAACACATTGGATAGATTTTACAATAATTATACCAGAATGCAGATATTGCTTATTTTATATTATATCTTATTATACAATTATCACGTATCATATCTTCTTCAGTTTGTTTATATTTATATACACGACAGTATTTAATAATCTCAAACGAAACATACAGTGTTTAAAGATTTTCCGAAACGGAACTATTCACTCTTTCATCGATACCCAGAATTAAAGAATTAAAAGAAACAATAATTTTCTTCGGACGCAACCATATAGAATTTCGAGAGAGAAATCAAGTATTTCCGAGATGTGTTCATTTTTTCACGTTTCGCGCTTTAAGATTACTGCTGTCGTGGTAGACATCTATGCATTTCTTTTAACTAGACCAAAAACAAGTAATCAGTTTCATTTTCGTTGTCGTGTCATGAAGATCCATCGTATGTAAAAGAATTTTATATGTGCGCAACATTTCGTTAGAATATTGGATTATTTTAATTTTCTGTTATTAATAGCGGTGTAGTGTATAAGTTACATAGTGTAGTGCATAGTCTAAATAACAGTATTTCTGACAGTACATGTGACTAATAGTAAACGTGATTAGTATAATAACTGAAATAACTAAAAGTTAGTTCTAACAAATGCGAAAAATGTAGCATTTGTCTTTAAAAAAAAAAACGAAGAAGGAGAAGAAAATTAAATCAAATCAAGTGTTTTGTAAAAATTGGTTTTTAGGATCTCCATTTTCAAATACTGATGACCAAGAAGCTGGAACAAGCTTCCAAGGTGTAATATTACCTTCAGTACCAGTAGAGAGAGGAAGGGACACTGAATCTTCCACCACTTTACTAATAAAAGCAGCTCCTAAGTGTCATTCGAAGTGCATCTTTGGTTGTAGAGGTGTTGAAGAAAAAAATCTTTCTTTTATTAATAATCCACGAAAGATCAGAATGTTGCAAAAGGCATGTTACAAACGACAGTATAGAGCAATCTTCGATACTTGCACTACAGGACAATCTACAAAACGAAACAACGTTATCAATAAATTAAATTGTATATATTATTGATCAGTTACGGAACTTCAACGAAAATGAACCACATGAATGTAATTTTTTTTATAAATTACACAACAGCGAATTAAAAACCTGGACTGGCTTAAAAAAAAGCGAACTACAAAACTTAACTGAATACTGTTTCAATAGAAGTGAGGGCACTAACTCAATATACAAGGTGGCAATTTATTTAATGCATTTATATCGTGGTTCGTCTCAAAAAGACATTGGAGCTATGATAAATAAGTCACAACCTACGGTATGTAGAATAATTTCAGAAGTGCGAGATATTATTATGTCTAAGTTTGTTCCTCATTTTGTGTGGAACATAACAAGAGACATCAAATATAGCTCGTCATTTAAATAAAATTCAGGAAAATGAAGATAATATATTTACCATTTGGGACGGAACATGTGAACTATCGCTTCCAAAAAGTATATATAACCACAGGAAGCGTTTTTTCCACGTTTGAAATGAATATACAGGTCGAGTAGTTGACCGCGCGCCTCAACTTCTACTCACATTTTACTTTATAACTCAAAAATGAATAATTTCCCCAAGGTATGACAAACACCATTCGAAAGGACATGAAATGTACTATTAATGCAGCGTTTTTGGTTAAAATCAAGCGATACTTTTTTTGGGAATTGCAATTTTTCTGAATTTTTTACACCTTGAAAAACACAAAAAACGTGAAAAAATTATGTTAGCAATAAATAAATTACATAAACTTATACACCGTTGGAAAGCTTGAATTTTTTATGATTTTTTGGTATCAGTGCAGGTTCGATATCTTATTTTTATTAAAAGTTACAGCACATAATAGATTTCGCAAAATACGTACTTTAACCCCCTCCCCTCCGTAACCATGAAATTCTGGGAAAAAGTTTTTGCCGGAATCAATGTTAGACCCAAAGGGCTACCAATGTGCAAAGTTTCAGGAAAATTGGTCTTGGGTAATTTTGGCCGATTTTGAATCAACGCCTTTCGCCACAAAGATCACTCACAAAATAAATATTATCACGAGAAACAGATGCGTACGAACGGAATGCTGCGAATAAACAGATGCCTATCGAACAAATGCTATGTTCTAAGCGCAGGCACGGATGACTGTATGGGTAATCAATGATAAGGGGTGCACCACGTGATTGCATGTTTATGTATCTATTCTGGGACGCAAACACAACCATGTATGTAAATATTTACAATTTTGATTTTTGGCCAGGTTTTCAGTCCAAATACCACTCTGTGCGACGTCTGCCACACTCCAATGCCGAAGCAGAGAGGATTTTTTCGATGCTCACTGACATAAAAACTAAGAAAAGGAATAAATTAGGAACTGACCTCCTAAATTCCATGTGTGTGTTGCGCACATCCCTTAAAGCTAGGCAGTAAACTAGCCGCACCATGTCTATCGGTGATAGTCATTTACCCCTAATGTCAGCGGAGCATTTATATTCAAGTTCGCCGCCTTCACAAAACTTTCATAAGTTGACATTGCACGCACCTGCGAAATTGTAAGGATTGTATTTTCTTCTAATTTCTATTATTAGTTTTACTTTCTGGCGGCGGGTACATTTATAATTTTTCAATGCAGCCGCAATTTTGCGTTCGGCCGACTTCGATCAGTGAAAAATATAAGTATTTTTTAATACATACATACATATATATATATATATATATATATATACATATATATACATATATATACATATATATATACATATATATACATATATATACATATATATACATATATATACATATATATACATATTTATATATATATATTGTCTAATTAAAATTTGTATTAATCGTTTTCTTTTTACTCCGCAGGACTTAGACGACTTGTACGTATATATACATATACGTAAATTACGAGAAGCAGTAAAGGCTGCTTAACGTCGAAGAAGAAAATCCGGGTAGTTAAAACTAACACTTAAATGTGATATAAACGGCGTAAATATGTACTACATTTCACGTTATTAGAATAATTGTAGTTTATGATACATTTTATATGAACATTTTTTATTTACAGCTAGAAACACCACTGTCTCGGAAGGAAATGGACATCCGAGAGATGCAATAAAATCAGAGATTCATTCCGAAAAAAGATGAGTTTGTAATAATCTCAATATTTTATGAAATTCTGTTATAAGTATAATTTTGACTGTATTTTTTTTTATTACAGGAAGACAGAAAATCAAATTAACTTGTGTATCATCATAAACTAAAAAAAAGAAGTTGTTAAGGTCTTACGATTCGGAAACGCTGGGATAGTTTTTGGCAGAGGTTCGCGCCCCACAAAGGTCAAACCTTTATTTCATGAAATATATTTTTTTCTAATTATTAATTACATGACAATAAATTTTATTCACTTAAAAACGTTTCCTAAACATAAACAGTGTCTTAGCTGACTTAATGACTATCCACCACAACATAAATACTAATACATTTCGTTTAAAGCAGAAAAATAATATTACATTGCACTCTGTCGAAAAATCCGAAAAAATTGAGAATAATGCTAATTCTAACACCTAACTGCTGTAAAAGGAAAAATCTGGTCACACGAAATATCTTGTACACAAAATCTGCATTTTTCGTTTTTTTTGACGTTTCGATTTTCATACTTACTATTTGCAAAAACATCTGAAAAAATTCGCAATCATAAGGAATCATATCTACAAAATTGTAGAATTTTTTACAATTTTTAAGTATACCATTAAATAGGGAAAATGTGGCAAAAACCAATAATTAGTTTTTACCCTTTAACTACCCTCCTGGTTGAGATGAAGGGTTCAAACTTGGTGTCGAATGTTTTTTTTATGAGTTATCAAATAGTGCATAGCCTGGTACAATTGGTTCAAGGGCACTTTTGACTCGTGCCCTGCTAGACTCTTTGCATCAATGCAATTTTTACAATAATAAAACGTTTCCTGTAAAATGAATATATATTTTTAACATAGTTTTTACATTTTTAATTTTTTGGAAGGTTAAAAAATGTAATTAAAAAAGTAATTAAAAATAAAAATAAAAATCGCTGCACGGGGACTCGAACGCCAACTCCAGATTGCGATTCATACGCTCGACGCGACGGCCGAATTTCAGTTTCGTTTCCGTAAAGCAGTATTGGCAGTATGTATATGGAAAGTGCTGAAAATAGATTGTGGCTGGCGCAAGCGCACAAGCAGCGCACACGGACATAGTAGAGGTACGCTGGTGTGTGTAGCGCGCGAGCGCGTTGGAAAAGGAACGCAGAGGCAACAGTAGGTCGTAGTAGGGATATGGTTTAGTCAAAGAGGAGGTATAATAAGATGCGTCACTCGACAAGGACAGAAACAGTTTGGAGGAAATCACTAGAACAACCAATTTAAATGCCCATTCGGCAATGATCGGAAAACTTCGGGAATAACCAGCAAACTGCGGTAAAGCAAAGAGGAGGTATAATAAAAGGCGTCACTCGACAAGGACAGAAACAGTTTGGAGGAAATCACTAGAACAACCAATTTAAATGCCCATTCGGCAATGATCGGAAAACTTCGGGAATAACCAGCAAACTGCGGTAAGGTTTAAATATTTCGTATACTGTCTGTTTGCAATGTCCCGTGATTAATGATAAAACGTTTGTTTTCTCTCTTTTGTGAAAAAAAATGCGAACTATGGAATATGTTAGAAACATTTCCGGTACGTTCGCCTTGCAAACAGGGCGCGATCCGGGCGATCCGGGCCGGTCCCGGCTATCATAAACTGCAATAAACTGGGAATTTCCCAGGTTAGCGTCGCAAAAGGGGCAAGTTTGCCTTTCAGCTATGGCACGATCATTCCTTTTGGAAACTTGTAGACGTGCGGTTCGAACATTTACTTACTGTGTATTGTTTCGCGTGTGTGCATTTAAATTAAGTATTTTCCTATATTTCCTTTTTACTTTCACTTTTTCTTTTCTTTAGTGCAGTAGCCTTTTCCTTTCTGAGTAAGGTGCTATTATCTTACACTTTCTTTTTTCTTTTCTTTAGTACATATGTATTATTGTTCCTTTACCTTAGTGCATCAATTTCTCCTTTCTATTTAAATATTATATTCTCCCATTGTGTTTTTTTTTCTCTAATACATATTAGTATTTCTGCTTTCTTTTAAGTACTATTTTCTTAAAAGAAGTCTTTTATTACAGTTTCTTGTTTCATTTTTGCTTTCCCTTCTCATTTTTCCTTTCTGTTCATTTTTTTACAGCCCTTATTACAGCATTGTAATGAGTTCCAAGAAGAGGGGTGGTATTGTATGCTTTTACGAAAATTGTAAAAATGCATTTAATTGCCAAGAAGAAGGAACTCATTTTTTTAGATTTCCTAAGGATGAGAATTTGTAAGTATTATAACAAAATTTCTACCTGACTTATAAAATATTTAATATAGTATTAAACATTGTCTTCTGGTGATTGATTTATAGGAATTGTGATATATTTGCAATGATTTTAGATGTAGGTTGTGGCTTCAAGCATGCGGCAGAGAGGACCTTTCAGCATCGGAGTATTTACACCATTGTAAAACACGCCAAGTTTGCAGTAAACATTTTGAGGACCAAATGTACATGGGTCCTTCAAAGACCAGATTGTTATTGACAACTGTGCCAAAGCGAATTGAATCAGGTATGTTTTTTGCTCACATACTGATATAGTACTTAATGTAATATCGGATAAAAAATTAAGCACATCTATTATATATTTTTTAATATATATGTATACATACTTATACATTATACATTGTATATGTACATGTACAGGGTGTTGCACTAAGGTGGAAGAAAATTTAAAGGGTGGAAGAGTAAGGAAATTGCGATTTGAGCCATCAATTATAATTATAAGCGTTTAAAGATTTGGTAAAATCTGCCTGGAATCCAACGCAAACTGCCTAGCACCATTACATTGGAAAGAAGTCAGGGCATAGATAGACCAATCATGATCAAAGTCACTATCGTGCAAGCTGAAATATCTCATAGAAGCATCAAATCATGTTGTTTTCACTATAGATTGATTTTGTGTTTTCATTGTAGATACAAATATCGAGACAGCGATGGAGCATGGTGAATATTCAAATTATGAGCCTCCGACAAAAAGAATTCGCATTGAAGAAGATATAACAGGTAAGAACTGATTGGTCTAAGCAAATTAAGATTTATTATATTTCCATTGGCTTACGTATATATTTTATTCATTTATATAAATTAGAAAAGTTTTTTCATATACCTGTGTTCCAGGAACCCCAGGACCATCTTTTCATAATGAGATTGCTGTGTGAGAAAAAGTCTCACACTACCCCGACGTCTCCAAGGGAAGGCGAATCCAAGCCCTCCCTTCGAGACGTCGGAGTGTCCTATGAGGATTTCCCCACGTTAAAAAAGAAAAAAAAAAGCGAGTTCATTTCTTGGCAATTGCATTGAAATAAAGATTAAGTATATACTTCTTTAACATACTTGTACACAATATGTATTATTATAATTTATTTTTAATAAATATTCTTTAATTCATTCATAATGTATACTTTTGTTGTACATTTGTAATACATTTTTATATTTTAGCATTTTTTTATACGTATATGTCACTTCAACCTTAAACTTTTCAAATCTAGAAGTTATTAATATATCACGAAAAACGATACTGATAAAATACAGATAGCTTATAACATAAAATTGTAATACATAGAAGTGAAGGAAAACCCGTATTACATTTAGTCGATTTGAATATCCCGCTCGAGTGTACAACCAATTTAAATGCCAAGGTCAAGTAAGGACTTCAAAGGTTCCGCCCGGAGTGACGCCTCTTATTATACCTACTCTTTGGTACCACGATTCTGGCATCACTGCTGCCTGGTAGTGTGGTAGCTGTGTGGTAGTCAGAAACAAACATGGCGAAACAATTGGGGTTAGATAAAATCGCCAAATTTTTTCAAGTGATACAGGCCAATGGGGGTATTTTTAAGTCTATACGAACTATATACAGGTTATTTTTATATTAAATATTAATTTCGATCAAATTTATGTCAATATCTTTTCAAAAATTCTATACGAATGTCTTGCTTATGAACGTAACAATAGTCTCTGCTTATTAAAAAAATTGAGTTTTTAGTTAATATATTCTTCTGTGTTTAAATGTTTTAGGATGGATACAATAAAAATTGGAACCTTGGTAGGTGCAGATTCAGATGGAAACAAGTACTATGAAAATAATTCGCACTTTTATGGTAAGTTACTCTATCTAACTGTTGTTACAATACTTATATCCTTACTGTAGTTGTAATAAAATTTACTTCTTTTTGTACGGAGGGTACAATTTATTGCAATAAGTAGCAACTAGACTACGGATCTTTATGCAAAATAAAAAATTCCTAGCTTCGCTGTCAGGAACACTGATACTTAAATAAAAATGTATTGTTTGTTTTAATAATTTTAATAAGTCAATAATAATGTAAGAGTACTCTTAAATTCGTCTAATGTCTTTACAGTTTAACATTTCACTTACTCATTTTTGTAGTAAATGCATAAAATCTGCTGTCTAGTATATGATAATACTGTAACGTCTAGTATATGACAATAATGTTAATTTAGTGTAATTATGTAACTCTATCAATAATTTTTCACACATTTTCATTTGGGTTATTATATAGTGGTGTCACAAATACTTTTAGGCACTTGGTACGTTCACAACCAATGCCAGATATGTGTGATGATCACAGTTTTGTATATCTCATGGAGAGAATCAAATTCATTTTGTACATGTCATTATTTGTAATTCTAATGCGTAGCATGATATTCAGAGAACTTGTAACTTTCCTGTGACAATATCTTTTTCTATTTTGGAAGTGAAGTGCTCTTACTAAAATAAATGCTGGTCGTGAACATGTTCAAGTAGTTTCATTGAGTATTTAATTAACTTCATATAATGGGCTTAACGAAGAGCAATAAGCAATAACGTTATAAGTTCATCTATAATTTTTCACATATTGTAACATTACGAATTTTTTTAAAAACATGCTTTACATGTTTACTATGTTTTAGGTACCAACAGATGGGTAGTGTATGCAGATAAATATGGTATGGACTATGATGGTTCTCAAGTACCACCTGAATGGTTTGGTTGGTTACATTATAAAACGGATTTACCACCACACAAAGACCCTGTGCGACCAAAATATAAGTGGATGGCCAAACATAGACCAAATTTATCAGGTACAAATGACGCTTATATGCCTTATAGTACTGTACCGCCAAAGATCCAACCTTGGAAACCACAACAGTAACATACTTTAGATGTATAACATTAAATAATAGAATTATTTAGACTTATTATAACAGTAATAAGTATAATATCTATATTATGTAATTAAGTGTAAATAAAGTCATTATTAATACAAAATATGTACATATTTATGAGGAGCAAACATTTATAACCATTTTGTCTGTTATGATATATATATGTTAACTAAATAAACCTTTATACGTTTATCATAAAACCATAAATAGAAAGCTTTTATGTGACTATTTTTCTTAATATCTAAATATTTTTTTTATATTTATTTTCTATATTCACTTTTTAACTAAAATCTTTATTTGTTAATCATTATTACAGAAGGTTAAGCTAGAGACTCGGAAGACTTCAAAATTAAAAAGGGTACTCGAAAAAAAATTATTTTTTTATAATACACAATATGAAAACCCATTTAGAAGAAAATAAACGCTGAAGAAGAACTTTATATACAGACTGAAAGATTTTATGACTGCACCATAAAGGCACAGTGGACTGCAAACGCAATTGGCCACTTAAAAACTAATAACTTTTATTAAATTGGGCCAAATGACGAGCTTTATTTTGAAATGTTAGAAGGAATATTTTACTGGGTAATATGTACACCACATTTTTAGGGAATTGCTATTGCTTGGAATTTGGAGGAAAAATATGAAGGTCACGATCTTTAACTTTTTTATCTGTGCTTGTAATAAAAATTTAAAATATGTCTTTTCTAGACTTACGTAAATTGTATACGTGCACAAAGTTTCATCGAAATCGGTTAACGTTGTTATGAGTTACAAATATTAAAAGCTTTTAATATTTACTTTTAATCACCTAGGTGATTACATAAGGGCGAAATTCCTTGAAAAGGACGAAAATCTGCGACTTTCACACTTAAGCTTTCATCTTGTAATGTTTGTAGCTCATTCGATGAAACTATATGCATGTATATGACTTACATTGTAGTATCCATATATTTACAAAAGGCATATATTAAATTTTCATTATAAGCTCACACAGAAATGTTAAAAATCGTGACCTTCACTTTTTTCTTCCTTTTGATGAACAAAAAACGTTTGCAATTTAATTCGTCTGTGTTTTTCGATAATAACACCTTAACTATGCCGAGGCGACCATTTTTGCAAAGGAAAAAATTACTTTTAATAACTTCAGGAGCTGTCCACTATTTTTGGGACATCCAGTATAGCTGTTGTCTGTATTATCACTGGGTGCCACTAAAGAAGGAAATTGTGGATCAGCCGGTGTCTGTTTCACCACTTGATGGAAAAGTGTACCACCACTGACGAGACCACGGCAACATTGTGCCGTTGTGGGTTTTACTAACTACTGGAATCTCAAAAAGGATATGGTTCTGAAATAAGCTGAACTCGGATAAAGTAAACCTAGAGTACAATATACATATTAAGAATTGATTCAAGGACTTTACAATTCGCGAGGTCGCGGATTCTAAATTCTTTGCTATCGTTTTTGGCGCACTGAGAAATTCGGGGGCGTTACTGCCTAACAGTAATGGTACATACCGTTTGCTGGGGTTGAATGAGACTATGAACCCGATCGCACAATGTATATCTAGCTGCGGCTTGATTCGAAATGCACTTGATCATGGACAGTAAATAGCTGACCTTTATATACATATACTTAAAATTGGTCTAAAAATGGTGGTGGGCATATGCGGTACATATATGGGTTAAATTCACACAATTTCTGTTGTCTGCTACACCTCCGTGGGAAAAATGGTTTTTTAAATATATGGAGGACAAGTTTCATCCTTACATAACATCGTATGTACACCGTATAAATTATAACTCTTTATACTTATATTGATATATCTTGTGACAATTAAAGTATTTTATCATTTATACATTATTTTTGTAAGTGATAATTGTCAACTTTTTCTATTCTACATAAAATTTTAAAAGGTGGATTTTAAACCAAGTTTAAAGAATTGTTTAATTACCAAAAAAACAATAACTTCTAATTATTTATATTTGACAGCGTTCAATTAATACAATACTAAAACATGTTGTTTGAAAAATTAATCAAGTTTTGAACATAATGTTTAAACTTATTTTACTTGCTTGATTTTCTATACTTAGTTCTGTTACTTTATCCTAATTACTAGACTACGGTTCTTTATGAAATAGAAAGTTATTTTCTTTCTTAATATGTTTAATAGACAAAAACTAATACAGTAGCATTTTCAAATTTATCTGTTGCATTTACTGTTTTAAATTACGCCTACTCGTTTTTGTCATAAATGCATAAAATCCGCAGTTTACTAATTACATTTTCGTTATTTTGATCATATAATTATATTAAAACAGAATGTTGTACAAGATGATAGTTTTTCAAATATCGACCAAAAATTAAAAAATTATTTATTCGAAATGGTCTACATCTGTACCTATGATATCTATTATCTATGTACATTAGGGTGGACCTTAGCTATACTTGACGAAAATTTGTTTGCAAAATTTTTTTGGTCTCACCCTCCAGAATTGTGACAAATGTTGAGAAAATGATCTGGAAAAAGTTTGGGGTCGATTGGATCATGGCAAAGGGCGCGCAACGAATTTGAAAATTTTGAATTTTTTAAATCTTGACATAAATAGACGTTATGATATATCGTTGAATTTGTCTTTTTTTCTCTTTAAGGATCCATATATATCATAAACAGTTGTTAATAGAAAAAACATCCGTGACCTTGAAAACTTGAAAAAATGACATTGAAAAAATTTTTTTCTCCTGATACTATATATTCACCTCCTTATATACTACAACTTTTGTTTGAAGAGTTTTTTCATATATATATAACTGACTGAGATATTAAACAAGTTCATTAATACGCTCCAATCTTCAAAAGAAAAACAGTTCTAAGATCGGAAAAAGAAGTTATCATGAATATTATGTAAATTACGAAAAGAGGTGATATTTGAGTAGGACCCAGCAAATCCTGTCTCAATTCTTGATACAATCATGTAAGTTTTTAAAATATGTATACAAATTTCGTAAGCGTTTCTGTTGTGGTTTTTCGGGTAATTAACCATTAACTTTCACTGATAATTAGGATTTAATGGATAACAATAGACAAAATAGCAGTAGTCACAATTCAAAGTACATTGCACACACCAGAGAGAGAACAACCACACGGAGAGTGGCGCGCGAGAGCGTTCCAGCCCCCCGTACATGGGTGGCGCCAGCCGAACGCATACAAATCAAAAAGCGCGATATTTAAACGGCTCACACACGACATACCTTAACAGTTTCGTCCCAGATCTGCTTGTGAACAATCGGTAAGACCAAGCAGATTCTGCCCTAGACGCGATTGTGTTAACCCTTTCGAAGTAATTTCCAAAAAACTCTACTGCATACATGAACAATAGACTAAAAACAGAAGTGGGACATATACGTCTCGCTGGTCACGAAAAGGTTAAAAAGCAGTCGTCGATGCGTCTTAAAAATACAATTAATCATGGAGGGATTGATCAGGTATTTCTCTCTACACTAAAAAATCTTTAAAAATCCTTTGACAAATTCTGTTTTTGTGGTGTCAGGATACTGCTTTCGATATTCCATCACAGTTTGTAGTATATTGTCTCCTCTTCGTTTCTTGATAAAATTTTATTATAGTCCTCCATTAGTTTAACACCCCGTTCAGCGGTATCATTGACCACCTTCAGTCCTTGAACTATGTTCATCCGAATTTTGAAGTCAGGGTCATTATTCCATCTACAAGGATCTTTTTCCAAAAATGTTGTTGGTATTCAAAATTTTCCAAGGAATCGTTTGGAATGTGGAGAAAAATAAAATGGTCTATTTTTTGTCCATATAATATTGTACATTATTTTGAAGGATTTTATATTTCTTAATACTTCCTTCGTCATCGCTCTCTGCACTGGCATTCATTGCCTCTACCATTTGTACTTCTGTTTCAAGGGTACGGCACTATCAAAAAATGACAATGCAGCCGTTTTTGGGACCAAATACTATAAATGGTTAATTATTTTGTTCAGTGCAGTACGGCTTATTGTTTCATCTTGACGGTAAGCGTACGAATGTAGGAACTCCGAATCTTGTTCGCGGAGCCTCTATTGCGACTGGAGCTCCTATCTACGCTTTTAAGTATAAATTCGCAAGGAAAATACAAATGTCACGAATTCCAGTGGCCTCTTCGCTGGTCAAGGTAAATTCCTTTGTAAATAAATATATTTTTAAATAATATATTGCTTTGGCCATCCATCGAGCGTGATGAAAAGCTCCCGGAACTCGAAAAGCATAATTTTTTGGCACAATTTCCGCCGAATAAAATAATTACAAGTTTTATAAATTCTCGGTAATCTTCCCGTGCTTGTTGTTCGTTTTTTAAAGTTTGCATTGCAAACCCAGACAGCACGAGTCGCCTTAGAGACGTCGTTTTTACGTCTGTTTTAAGTCTGAGCATCTTACGTCTCAACATGGCGTCTTCTGGGAGGCGTCGTTTTTGCGTCTGAAATAAGGTGTCTTAGAGACGTCTTTTCTGAGACTGAACAACTTGAATTTTTTTCGAGATGTTACGACAGGGATCAGTTTGATGTGCAATGATTAAAATACTGGTTCTTAAGTTTCCTATTTTTTGGAATGATCGATAATGCAAATATTTTTTAAAATATCGTTTATTATAAACACATGGATGATAATAAAGTAGAGAAATTCCTTATATAGGCTTTTACTATTTGATTGTTTTTTTCACGGAATTAAATAAAAAAGTGTCATATATGCGAAACTGATGAGCTATTGTCCACGATTCGAGAACAATAATTAATTAATGGTACAATAATTAATGTAGGGTGTGTATCTGCGCCGCTGCAATACTAAAAGTGACTGCGCCAGTTTGGGGTTGTTACGTACGGAAAATTCATCTATGTGACTTTTTGAGCCTTCTTGAAACCACATGTTGCTCTGCAGAGGTCCGCTGGTTTATCTAAGAAAACCAACTCTCCCACGGGAGTGCTGCATCTGGGAAATTCTCAGGAATTTCCACCCAGATGCACGCCTACTCCCACCCAAATTTCTAGACAATTTCGGGGTATATAAAGGCCACGATTCCACCCACGAATGGGCCCAGTTGGAATTAAGTCACGTCGCGTTACATTACGTACAGCAAGATCGGGTATTAAAGTCCTCTTCGAGCATAAACTAAGTAGTGCGTATTCTATCGCGCAGTCAGTTTAATCACGGTTACCCCCGCATTGCTCAGTGCGTCAAAACCGAGAGTAAGGGATTTAGTATCCGCGACTACACGTTACACATATACAATTGTAACCCTTATTTAATTATTGAATATATTGAACTTTTGAGGAATTCAATTTGTTCGCGATCACGCTCGCTCAGGATGAGCATTTTGAATTCCCTCGTCCGCTCGCCCCGCGCTCTCACGAACCGTCGTGAGCCCGTTACGCGGATCCCCGTTACACCCCGTCTACCTTGCGATCACGCGACTCCGGAACCCCAATCCGCGGGCGCTAATTAACGGGTGATCCTGCGTAACCAATCCGCGGCGTTCTCGGAATTTCGGAATCTCGTCCGTTCCTAGAATTTCGAACACTTCCGAACATCTCGTAGCGACAATCAGATCTCTCGTTGTCTCTGTCTCGCTCATCTGATTGTCTGCCGCGGCCAAGTCGCGAGTGTGAATTCATCGGAACTTCAATTATACAGTTTCTTTGTTCATATGTTACGTTTTGTACAGTAATTTCTGAGACAAAATACAGTCCACTTGTTCTCGTGCACGTGCTCGCATAAAGACTCTCGTGGTTTTTCAACTTCACGCACAGCGCTGTGCGTTTCCAGCTCCTCGTTCCTTCGGATCTCGCGGTCATCGGTCGTGTCCGAAACACAATTCTTTTAATTCCATACTCACATCACATTTCTATCCCAGAACTAGTACTCCCACAACGATACACTTTAACCGCTCAAGGTGTATCAACTTCTATATAACGTTACGAGAGCCGATAACAATTATCCATTTCCTGATACACGCGGCGACCCGACGGTGAAATACACGTCGGCCAGTCCTCATGTCCCTACATTTCCGAAGTGGCGACCCGGTGGTGAAATACACACCGGCCAGTCCACGGTATTACCTATCCAACAAACCACATGGCGACCCGTCGGTGAAATACACGGCGGCCAGTCCACGGGTTCCTTCCTTATATGGCGACCCGACGGTGAAATGCACACCGGCCAGTCCATTGCTCCATATCTTGGCGAGGTGGCGACCCGGTGGTGAAATACACAGCGACCAGTACATAAAACCAAGTCTCCTAATTATAAAACCTCGGTCACGCATCACCCGCTTAGCCCTCGGCTCGTAACAGGGTTGTCATTTTTCTACTTCCATTCATATGATTTTAACGAACTATCTGAGACGACCGTAATATATTTTTAATATAATGTGGCGGCTTCCTCCTAAGCTCGTCACCGGATGGACAGAGAAACGAGAAAACGCCTTTCCCGCTAGTACCTGAACCGTCGCCGATTCGTATATATATACCGTCCTAAGCCGTCCTTACGATATCACTGTTTCTAAGGCAGGGCCCGCTAGATAGCCTTACTGATGACGCGTCCTCTAGCGGGTCCACGTCGAAACACGCTTTATTTTCTTTTCCTCCTTACCCATACATTTCAGCCGGCGCCAAATTGGAGACCCCGACGACGAGAGCACAACGCAACAACCGTAGCAGACGACAAAACTATAACCAGGAAGTCCCCTGGCAGGTGCCAACAACTACTATCGATCTTACTCGTCCAGGCCGCCGCCGTTGACATGATTTTTTTTTAAAATTCCAAAACAGTCGTCTTCTAGTGGCCTAACATACCCCCGAAAGACGCCTAACAGACCCCGAAAAGACGCCCAACAGACACCCAAAAGACGCCTATCAGACCCCCGAAAGGTGTCTAAGAGGCGCCTCAAAGGCGTCTGAAAGGCATCTAACAGGTGCCTCAAAGGTGTCTTTAAGACGTACCGTTTTGTAACAAACGACGCTCCAGCGACCGTCGAGCGACCGTTGAGTCGTCTTTAAGCCGCTTGAGTGTCTTGCGGTAGGCGTCTCAAAGGCAGCTTTTAGGCGTCTTTGTACTATCTGGGTCAAGCACTTCTGCAACATTACTAATCGATTGATGGACGTACTCGTTCTTAATGCCTGCTATAAAATTTGATTTATTGATTTGGGGACAAAAAACTTGAAAATTTTTAAAAATAGGTATTTTTGAGCCCGATGATTTTTCTAATTTCTCATCATATACACATCGTAATATAAGAAATTATTATCGTATTATCAGAAATACGACTATTATATATTTCGGATAAAATTTAAAATCTACCTCAAATATATATATGTCGGAAGTTGACCGAAAGTATTTTCAAACGGTTCGCTCATTGCTCTGTACACACGATCGGTTCACAATCATACAATAAACAAATTCCGCCGCGCAAGCACAACTCGATCACACTTTGTACAATACAAAATCTCACAAAGGACTGAGAGACACGTTAACGAGTCCACGGGTCACTCAGAATATCTACGTATTTGCGTTTATGTTTCTCCGATGCGTATCTGAAGCCAAAAAATGCGATGCGACTCCGTACGAGGTTACGAGAAGAATGCCACGAGCATTAAACAACGCTTGATATTGCCCTGTTACGACTGAAATTCGCTCAGGCTATCAGGAGCGTGTACAAAGATGTACACGACAACAAAATACAGAAACTATTTTCAAAAATACAAAGACGCTATTCCGCCACCCGTGGTCACGTTCAACAGGGCTCCAGGCCATATTTCCACGGAACACTATCTTGCATCTCTCTTTCTGCAATCCGCAAAGAAATAAAACAAATGTTACAAGAGAATATTACAACGAGCATTACACGTCGTTGCCATCGGGCTGCGTCGCTGCGCCTCGCCCCGACATATATATAGGGGGACCGGAAAGTAATGTCGTTTTCTTACATTAAATTCAAACACATAAATTTTTAACGAGTTTTTATTTTTAATCAATGATATAATCACCCTCATTATCAACAACCTTTTGCCATCTAGTGTACAAATTTTCAATGCCGGATCGATAAAAATCAATTGGTTTTTTAGCAAAATATATAGAGATGGCATTTTGGATTTCATCCTTTGCAAATCTTTTGCCACTTAGAAAGTGTTGGGGCGATCGCAATAAATGGAAATCCGACGGTGCAACATCGGGCGAGTATGGTGGGAGAGGCAGCACCTCCCACCCCAATTCATTAATTTTTTCCAGGGTAAGTTCCAGCAATAAGTTGCATGTGGTGGATCGGTTAGCTTTGTTCTCTTCGGACAGATTATGCGGGACCCAAACACCTGCTCTGCTTACTTTCCCAATCTGCTGCAAATGTTCTTGGATGGTCGACCAAGGTTGGTTAAGACTGTTTGGCAATTCCTCGATCGTCTAACACGGATTTGCTTCCACTTCCTCCCTTAACACGTCATTGTCTAACGTTGTTGGTCTTCCTGATCGATACGAGTCGGAAAGATCAAAATTACCGGATTTCAACTTGGAAAACCACCTTTGGCATTTACGAACGTCTAATGCATTTGGATAAACATCGCAAATGTTTTTGGTAGCAACTGTTGCGGTACTACCCTTGCGAAACTCAAAAAGCATGCAATGCTGGATATGTACCTCTTCTGGTATTTGGCTGGCCATTTCACCCAAAATTGTAAAAGAAAATTTTAAATTTAATTATTTGCACCTAAACAAGTCACTATAACCTCAGAATGTCTTTGCCACGACGTTGATGTACACCAGTGGTGGGCAATTTTGCCTTAATTGAGGCAAAACCGTCCACACTGTAGCGCCCTCTGTCCCCTTCCATCAAGCGTGGTACAATGGGGCAACAAAGACACGAGACATCAGCGTACGCAACGAATGTGCGCTCTGTATGAAAAAGAGGTTGGTAGGAGCAGCAGGCGTTCGAGGGGCTCCACCTGTGCCCACCACTGATGTACACAATGAGCTGAAAAATGACAATCAAATAGTGACATGCGCAGAAACGACATTACTTTCCGGTCCCCCTAATATATATGAAAAAATTCATCACACAAAAGTTGTAGTCCGTAAAGAGGTGAATATAGTATCAGGAGAAAAATATTTTTTCAAGGTCATTTTTTCAAGTTTTCAAGGTCACGAATGTTTTTTCTATTAACAACTGTTTATGCTATATATGGATTCTTAAAGAGAAAAAAAGACAAATTCAACAATATATCATAACGTCAATTTATGTCAAGATTTAAAAAATTCAAAATTTTCAAATTCGTTGCGCGCCCTTTTGCCATGATCCAATCGACCTCAAACTTTTTCCAGATCATTTTCTCAACATTTGTCACAATCCTGGAGGGTGAGACCAAACAAATTTTTTGGTCAAAAAATAAGGTCCACCTTAATGTACATATATGTGAATAGCCTTATAGAAAAATTAGTGTCGTCTATAATGCAATTTGTAAAAATGAATACCAAGATGAGGATATAATCATCGTTATCACAGTCTTTCGAAGATTGCTTTTAGCTAATGGGATTGAAAGTATAATTAACGGTAGAAGAATGTTACAGTCCATTTATCCTTATTAGGAGCTACCCCGAAGGAGGGACTAGAATATAAAAACGCATTCCGGAATTTAAAATATATTAGTTTCGTTTCATCTATGTCTTCGTACATAGAACAAAACTGAAACGTTCATTCGTCTAAAAATATAAAAATTAATTCATTACGACTCAAACATGAAACTTCAACTCTGTTTTCTTGTAACTTTACTTGTTTTGGCGAGTTTTGTTCAAGCGCAAGATAGTATGTCACACCTCTTGATGGACAGAGGTTACTTACAGAGGCAAATCAGTTGCGTGTTAGATCAGGTACCGTGCGATGTTACAGGAAGAGCAGTTAAAAGTAAGTACAAGCAATTTTTATAGATGAATTGTATTATATATTGTATTTTTTATAGTTCTCTTTGGTTTCACTTATGGTAAGCTGTATGGCCGTTATATAAAAATAATAAAAAGTTATTTAAATGATATCGAACATTAATAGAACCTATAGGAAATTATATATAACTTCTGAATAAAATTATTAATTGGCAGGAACGTGGCGAAAATAAAAAATTTATCGAATGTTTAACATATTATATAATTATTAAATTCAATTTTAATGGGGAAAATATGCCAGATAAAATTTTTAATGATTATATGTAGTTTTTAAGTGGATACAAGTATTAAAAACAACATAAAACACAATACTTCAGCAAAAATACTTAAATCATAAAATAAAATGTAATATAATATAATTTAATCGATTCACCCAGACAGCACACAGACGTCTCAAAGCCGTCTTTGAGACGTCTGCTGCAAGACGCTCAGGCGGCTTAAAGACGTGTCAGCGGTCGCTGGAGGGTCGTTTGTTACAAAACGGTACGTCTTAAAGACGCCTTTGAGACGCCGCTTAGACGCCTAAAAGACGCTTTTGAGACGTCTCTTAGACGTCTTTAAGACGTCTCCTAGAAGTCTTTAAGACGTCTCCTAGAAGTTTTTAAGGCGCCTCTTAGACGTGGATATGAATCGGCGACGGATCAGGTACTTAGCGGGAAAGGCGTTTTCTTGTCTCTCTGTCCATCTGGTGACGAGCGTAGGAGAAAGCCGCCACATTATATTAAAGATATATTACGGTCGTCTCAGATAATTCGTTAAAATCATATGAATGAAAGTAGAAAAATGACCGTCCCAAACTGGCGCAGTCACTTTTATTATTGCAGCGGCGCAGATACACACCTTACATTAATTATTGTGCCATTAATTAATTATTGTTCTCGAATCGTGGACAATAGCTCATCAGTTTCGCATATATTACCCTTTTTTATTTAATTCCGTGAACAAAAAACAAGTAAATAGTAAAAGTCTATATAAGGAATTTCTCTACTTTTATCATCCATGTGTTTATAATAAATGATATTTTGAAAAATATTTTCATTATAGAAATATTTTCATTAAATAAAATAAAATTTGTTGTAGATTGCATTAGAAATAATTATTTGAAATAATATTTTTCGGAGAACATAAGAGAAATATTTATTTCTTAATATGTATATATACAAACACAACTATAAATATCAAGACATATCGACAGCCGTCTTAGAGAGGATTTCGATTATATATTATGTACGATAATATATAGAAAAATATCGTTACACAAATAATGTTAGAAATATTTACTTCAAATATCTATTCGAAGTTCGTGTAAAGAAATACATAACTGAAGTATGTATTATTATGTGCCTGTAAAATCATATAAATATTTCAAATAGTATTTCCATTAATGTAAAAGTAAATGATTATTTCAAATTAGTCGCTACGAAATACAAGTAATCAAAATAAATATATTTTTTTATTATTATATATGTATACATATAATATATTATACTACATTTATTTTATTTGTATTTTTTACCATCACTGATTGTGAGATCTGATTTTATATTTTTGGCCGCTTGCGTAGATATGTATATTGAATGGCGATGTTAAAGATTCGTATATTCTTTTTGTAGGAATTTTGCCGGAAGCATTGAACAACAATTGTCGCCGTTGTACATCCCGACAAATGGAGTATGCAGGAACATTGATGACGTTTATGCAACAAAATTATCCGAATGAACTACAATTAATCATGCAATATTACGCGAGAATGAGGTATCCTACAAATTAACATATGATTTACCTGTATTCGTATCTGTAAAATTCCCGAGCATGGAGATTGAATATTAAATAAAATAATTACTGTTTATATTTATTTGTGTTCTATTAAACAAATGGTTTGAGAAAACTTCTTGTATAAACAACATTATAGTTTTTTAGTTAAACGCGCGGTAAAAATGTCTGAACCATTTCGACTTCTTTTGAATTTGCCGTTTTTGTGAAGTAAAATAAAAGGAAATGAAACAGTGGATAAAGATGAACTTTTTCACATTAAAGATGTGACTATCTCTATTGCACATCAAAGTAACATTCATCAAAAAATACGTGCAGTGGGTTCAAAAAGTACTTTTCCTTGATTTTAATTTGTTACAATTTCGTAAAAACTAACCGTACAGTAACAAGCCTGGACTCATTTTAAAGCTTGAAGATTCTACTTCAACACACCATTATTCTTTTTCTTCTAAGAAATTATTGCACGAAGTAGCGAGTGAGAAACCGAAGAACCATGTTTCCTCAAAAATGCTATGAGTTGAAACCTCTGTAAAAACAATAGAAAAGTTTTTTCGTGAATTAATCTTGCATAGATTTAAAGATTGAAATCTCTTTACAATGACTACTCGAAAAATTAACGTATGATTTTTTTCACTTTTTTATGGATCAAAACGGGAAACAATTTTGATCATACGAAGTGCTCATTACCCTATGTTACTACAGGGTTCACTGTCAGTTTTCATTCAAACCTCAAGAAAATTACTAAAAAAAGTCGTATGTTAAGTTATTTTGAATCGCTATATGTATACATAGGAGGCTTCAATAACATTATCCAACAAATTTCAACTTTTTTTATGTTTCCTAATAACTGTTGGGTGATTCTTATAGAGTTTTTTGCGCTGATTCCGAATCTGTCCTTACTTTTTCGCCTACACGTACATTTTTTGAGAAATTTGAGTTTGAAAAAAGACCTATTTTTCAACTTTAAACAAATATTGTGATGTTATTATAAGAGATATTGATTTGTTCTTTGCAGCAAAAGATTCTGTAGACTTTCCCGAATACAGTGATATCCAATATTAATACATTATGAATGTTTAAACATGTTTAAACAATCATTAAAGACGAAGAGACACCACTTTTGCACCAATTTTTGAGGATATTTTTGAATTTATCTCAAAAAATAAGGGCCCAGCGTAAAATCGTACTATATCACGTGATAGAGCAGACTTTTATCTTGAGAAACCTTCCTTTGAAGTTTGCAACATCGACATTTTAACCGAACCAGAAAGCAAAATATCTTCGCCCGACATGAGTTGCCGCCAGTGGTGCTCTTCCACTAGCGCGGTCGTTCGTCGGGATACGGCGTGGCGCGACGTAACGGCGATGCAGTGGCTATAAGCGCGCAATTATGTCAGCTTATTTAAATGTTAAATTTTATTTAAATGTTATATTTTTTATTAGTATATTTATTCTGTATAAATTATTTTATGTATCTTTTTAATGTTAGTCTCTTGTTCAGAGTATATTTCATACTAAAAAGATCTTTCGTAACAAAAGAATAGTTTAATACAGAAGTCTATATAATATTGCTAATGTGAAATATAATTATAATATACATTATATATATATTTTATATACATTTCATTATATACTTTCTCAATTGTGTTTCTATTTCTTCCTCCGTGATTTCCCTCTCCTCTTCCTCCTCTATCGATCTTTCCCTCTCTTCTCCTACTTTCCTATCATCTGACCCATCCAGTAATTTCTTGAAATGTTCTCTCCATTCTTCTTCTCCATATAAAATGTATATATATATATATATATATATATATATATATATATATATATATATATATATAGAGAGAGAGAGAGAGAGAGAGAGAGAGAGAGAGAGAGAAGAGAGGGAAAGATCGATAGAGGAGGAAGAGGAGAGGGAAATCACGGAGGAAGAAATAGAAACACAATTGAGAAAGTTGAAAAAGAAAAAAGCAGCCGGGGGGGATAAGATACAATCGAAGCGTGGATGTACAGTGAGGGTAATACGAGGGCAAAACTAGTGGAATTAATTAAAAAGGTATGGGAAGGGAAAGGGTTCCCCGAAGATTGGAGGAAAGCATGCATTACGACATTGCATAAAAAAGGAGACCCAGAGAAGGCATCGAGTTACAGGGGTATAAGCCTCCTGTGCACAGCATATAAAGTATACACTGCAGTATAGAATGAGAGGCTAAAGGAAGAAGTGGAAAATAGAAAAATTCTACCTGAGTCACAGGCGGGATTCAGGAAGAGCAGAGGAACGATGGAGAACGCATATATATTACAACATATAGTTGAGAGGGAAGTGCAGAAGAAGAAAGGAAAAATGTTCGCCTTCTTTGTGGATCTGAAGGCAGCCTTTGACTCGGTGAAGAGAAATAAGCTATGGGAGCATATGAACGAATGTGGTATCAGGAGAGGACTAACAGAGAGAGTGAAAGAAATCTACCAAGAAACGAGAAATGTGGTAAAGGTACAGGATGGAGAGACCAGAGAGTTCTGGACAGCAGATGGTCTGAGACAGGGTTGCCCCTTAGGTCCGACTCTGTTCACGATTTTTATAGAGGACATGGAAGAAAGCTTTAAAAGGAACAGAACAGGAGGAATAAAGGTAGGCGAGGAAAAATTTTGGTCATTGGCGTATGCGGACGATGTGGTGCTGGTAGCCAAAGAAGCAGTGGAATTAACGGAGATGATGAGAAAACTGGAAACTTACCTCGATGAAAAGCAGCTAGTACTAAATGTGAAAAAATCTAAAGTTATGAAATTTACCAAAGGAACAGGAAAGAGACGAAAGTTTAAGTGGAAGTGGAAAGGGATGAATATAGAAGCAGTCAATGAATTTACATATTTAGGAGTGATCGTACAAAGAGATGGGGGATTAACAAAACATGTTAGGGAAAGGGTAAGAAAGGCAAACGTGGTGCTGAACCAGACGTGGGGCATAGGCGAAAGGAAGTTCAAAGATAATTTCAAGCTAAGAATGTTCCTATTTGACTCGTTAGTCTCAGGGGTCTTAATGTATGGAGTGGAGATATGGGGCTACGAAGAAAGAAAGGAGGTAGAGAGGGTACAAACTAGATATATAAAGTGGGTCCTAGGGTTAAGCGTACAAACGCCAGAGTATATAGTATTGGAAGAGGCGAAAAGAGATAAGATCAGGATAACAACGGGAGTAAGAGCGTGGAGATTCGAGGAAAGACTGAGGGTAGGAAGTGAGAGAGTATTGGTAAAAGAATGTCTGAAGGAGAAAGAAATCATGAGGCGGAAACAAGAACCGCAAAAGTGAGGGAAGAATACCTGATGAGGAATGGACTAAGCCAATTAGGACTACAGCAAAGGAGAGAAAGAGAAGAAGTGATAACAGAGGAATTGAGGGAGCGGGATAGGGAAGTGCAACAGCAAGTGCAATACACACAGATACAAAGTGCAAGATTCAACCGAAGATAATAGATACCTAAGAACAGTAGAACTACCAGAGTACCTGAGAAGGGAGGGGAAGGATGGGAGCCAACGATTAATAGCACAGGCAAGAGGGGGGTCACTGGAAAGGTGGAATAGATATTGGGAGAAAGAGGAAAACCAGAAATGTGACCTATGTGGAGATAGCTTTGGAAACTTTGAGCATATGGTAAGGGAATGTAGGGAACTTGAAAGGGGTTTGTGCATAGAAGAGCTAGTGAGTGAGAGGGGGTCAGAGGAAGCGGTAGGATGGCTGAGGAAGTTAGGGGAAAAAAGGAAGGAAAAGGGTAGAGAGAAAGATAAGAGAAAGATAGCGCAGAGCAAAGTGTATGAATGGGTCCGGGGATGTGTGGAAGGATGAGTGAATAGCTATAATTGTAAACCGAGTTTCTTTTTATGGCCGGAAGGCTGAAAATAAAGCATTTCTATTCTATACATTTTATATATATTATATATATTTCATTATAAATAAGCTGACATAATTGCGCGCTTATAGCCACTGCATCGCCGTTACGTCGCGCCGCGCCGTATCCCGACGAACGACCGCGCTAGTGGAAGAGCAGCACTGGCGGCAACTCATGTCAGGCGTAGATATTGTGTTTTCTGGTTCGGTTAAAATGTCAATGTTGCAAACTTCAAAGGGAGGTTTCTCAAGATAAAAGTCTGCTCTATCACGTGATATAGTACGATTTTACGCTGGACCCTTATTTTTTGAGATAAATTCAAAAATATCCTCAAAAATTGGTGCAAAAGTGGTGTCTCTCCGTCTTTAATGATTGTTTAAACATGTTTAAACATTCATAATGTATTAATATTGGATATCACTGTATTCGGGAAAGTCTACAGAATCTTTTGCTGCAAAGAACAAATCAATATCTTTTATAATAACATCACAATATTTGCTTAAAGTTGAAAAATAGGTCTTTTTTTAAACTCAAATTACTCAAAAACTGTACGTGTAGGCGAAAAAGTAAGGACAGATTCGGAATCAGCGCAAAAAACTCTATAAGAATCACCCAACAGTTATTAGAGGAAAAATTTGGTGTTGGACAGTGTAATCAAATCCATGGTAGACCCATTCACGAAAAAAAAATTTGTTAATGTTTTTAGAGACGTTTCAATTGGTAGCATTTTCGAAAGAAAACATTTTTTCAGTCTTCCATCTGTCACATCATGTTGAATTATCTTAGGCAAAAATGACTAATGGTTGGTGAAAATAAAAGCTTGAGCTTTAAAGTATCATCAGATTTATTATTGTACTATTTTTTTAACTAAATTATCATAATTTAAATATCGACCGTTTCTCGAGAATAAAAAACTTGTGCTCAATTCATTTTTTAACTCTTTGTATGTTAGTAATAACTAGTGATAAGTATTAATAATGATAAGTGTGAAGGTACTTATTTTCTTAAAGAAAAGTATATATGATGGAAAATGTAGTAAAGAAAGAGATGAAAGTATGCTTGTTCAGAATATATATATATATATATATATATATATATATATATATATATATATATATGTATATGTATATATATGTATATATATAATATTTTATTTGTTGCATGTTCTTTACAAGTGTTAATGTAAGAAGAATCACATTCAGAATGGTTAATTGCCAAATTCAGTTGAATTAATTAGCTTCGTCCTGAAGAGAGTTGATTAAACACGCAATAACATATAACTTCTATAATTATTTAATACAGCATTAAGTCTTACCGTTACTGTACGTTTAACCAAAAACTTATACAAAAGATTTGAAACAATTCGTCTTAAATAGTAAATAATGATTAGTTGTTCTTCTAAACTTGCTTTGTTGTATTTTTATTTAACATACATATGCTCATAAATATTCTTTTTCTGTTGCTATATCTATCACTGTATCTACATATGAATTGTTTTGTTTCGAAAGATAGGGAAATTTCTCCTAATAAATTCGTACACCCACGATAATTCATCAGACCACAAAAATATTAAATAATTTTTAGAATTTGAAATAACACAGAAATGTATTTAAATAAAAAGGATTTACTGTCATTGCACACTACGGGAAGGTCAAGGGATAAGGTAGAAAGTTTCGATCCTACGTTTAGTTTTTCGCAATATACGGAGGAATGATGAAGTTGTTTGAGACCGTAATACACCTTGCATTCTAATCAGTTTCATGTTTGTAATGTCGAAATGTATGCGTCAAATGTATAATTAGAAAAAGTGAATAATATCAAAATAATCTTGTATTTTTTATTTGTATCTTTATATTGTACCCTTTTTTATTCCCTTCATTATGTTGTGTCAAGTATGATCTATTTATAAAATATATTGTTTTTTTATGTATTATAGTATTTAGAATTTCAGTGGAAGTTGTCTCTTTTGTCTAAAAAAATGAAAGAATATTTTCATATCGTCGAAACGTCATTTCAATAATGCAAATTTTAAAAGTATTTACCATTGCCGGGATATATTATTAATTCAGCCTATAAGTGGAGAGTTTTTGCAATTAGGTAATAAAAAATGTTTATATATATAATGTTTACTACTAGATAAAGTAATAAAATACTAGACAGATAAGGTCATTTGGTAATAATTTCTTTATTATTACTATTATAATAATCCTTCGTTGCCATATTTAATTATTCTTATTATAAGTAACATAACGTTATTTATAACGCAATAATAAATAAAATATATTATAATAAACCATACGTTAATAAATAAAATAAATAAAATATTTTGTGACAGATAGATCACTAGTTCATAGAAAATTCACCAAAGTATGTCAACCATAGCGTGCTGTATGACGTGTAATGGTTTCGAGAACAATTTCAGGGTTGTTCAGTCGTAAACACTGCATAGATATATTCATCGCATCAAACTGAAATGTAATTTCCTTTATATGCCTAATAGTTAACACTAGAACTACCAGACCAAACAAAATGACTGGTTACTAATTTTTTCTTCTACAAATACAGAATTTATAAATGTGTTTTCAGGACTAATTTTTTAGTAAACTTCTGCAATGAAGTACATATTTAAACAAATATTACACGGAATCTGAATAATTGCAATCTTGTCGCTTTTAGAAGGTAATACCTGGTAATACATACATACATATATGCCAGTCGCGTTCAGTGCACGGTAGCTCATATAGTGTTAAAGTCACTAAAAACTTGTAGTTTATGTAACATATATAACTATATTATTACATTGACATTTTAGAATACGTGTGACAATAAAATAACGACTTATCATAGTGTCAAAGTCATTTCAACTTTTTGTTATATATATATATATATATATATATATATATATATATACATATGTGTGTGTGTGTGTGTGTGTGTGTGTGTGTGTGTGTGCGCGCGCGCGTGTGTGTGTGTATTTATGAAGCAAATCATTATGATGACGTAAGAAAATACACTTAGCAACAATGAATCAAATTTCGATTTTGTTCTTATCTCATTATCTTCTAATTTCTGTAAAAAAGTTTTTATCCTAGAAGTCTGATTTTCTTGAAACGTTTTACGCTGTCATCAAGATTTTGCATATTTATAGACTCAATAAATGCATGATATATTCAATTGTATTACGATACCTTTGGTAATCATAAAATCAGACTTAAAATAATGCGTTGGCAAATAAACGTTTCGATGATAAAACATTGGTAAAATAACGACGTCCACTTTATAAGTCAAAACTGTTTCTGACCGTGAGCGAAATTTTGCATACGTCAGCTGAATGTAAAGAACAAGCAAAGAGGAATGCGATGTATATTTATTAAAATTGATGTTTATTATTATATAATTTCTAATTATAAGGTATGTTGCATTACGTAATATAAAAGCATTACAAAAAAAGTATTTCAAATATCTTCAACAAAATGCAAGTTAGATGTAAAAGAATAAAAGAAATATTTATTATGTTGCATAAAAGACGGAAAATTAATTTAGTGATAATATAAGTTTAATCTATTCTCTATTCAAAAAGTTTGTACCTTAAATTAGTATTCATAAAATATTTCTTTCTAATTTGTTTATTGAACAAGTTACATTTATTTGATAATGAACAACACAATTTTATAGAAATTGATTTGTCATTTAAATATTCAAGGAGAATTATATAAGATCTGAATTCTAAGTTAACGGTTTCGTCGAAGTGAAAATAATACAATAATACTATTACTAGATGATTACAAACATTTATACAAATTCAAACATTTGTAGAATTTATGAAAAGAAAAGTCAAACGAAAATAGGTACTTGTAAGTACACCTTTTCTATGTACGTTAGAAATAAATGAAAAGTGTTAATATAATATTATTGCAGTTTTTAATGTGTCAAATATTACAAACAGCTTTTGATCAACCGTATTTTACATACTGTTGTATATTGTATTTTACGTATTTAAGAATACTGCATCATTTTTCTTCTACTTATGTGTATGTACTTTGCATACATCTGTGTAATAAATATAAAGTCTATACACAAAGAATGAGTAACTTTCTGTGAAATATCCTCAAGGTATTCTAATAGAACAGACAAACAAAATGTAATTAGAATAAAAATTATAATTAAGTATGCTACTATATGAATCTTTATTCTCAATGTATGTTTAATGAAACAATTACTTTAAAAAATCGTACATCATTTTACAAAATACTATTTACGTGATGATGCAAACGCGAATAAAACTGTTAACTTTTTTCAAATTATACAGATTAGCAGAGGGCCTTCCAAAAAATTAATGTTTTTTCCGATTTTCTTGTTTTCACAAAGTATAATAAGTGTGAAAAAGTTGTTACAATATAAAAATTATTTACTAATACTTTAAGAAACCCTATCAATTCCGAGTTAGATAGATACTCCAAAAAATTGACGCTTTTTTATAAGCGATTATCTTGGGATTCGATATCTAAATGTAATTTTTAGCACATCATTTTTGGTGCTGAAAATCGTCAGTCTGTTGCTATACAGAATGCAGCCGAATAACATGTATAAATGGACACGAGGTGACTCATTATGAAAAAGTAAGAAAAAAAATACAAAAAAACATTTTTTTATTGACAGCCTAGTTCCGAAAAAATCAACTTTGCACGGTTTGTTAAGCGATACACATATAAAACACGTATCGTGTTTCTTATTGTCCCGACTTCCAGTATCTTGGCTATAAAAGAAGTCGGGACTAATTATTATATAATAAACTATTAATCGCACTTTTGAATTTTGGAAAAATGAAAATACCTTACAAAGGGTTCATGCGTAATTTTGTAATTGATAAAATAATGCAATTTTGTAATTGATAAAATAAAATTTTGTTCATTAAAAATTTTCTTTGTGTTTTTCCTTGAATTCGGTAGCTTTTAAATGCTGCGTAAACATCGTTTACAAACAAGATACGGGTAACACATTGCCTAATGAGCCATACTTTACTGTTAGTCGCAACAGAATACGTACACACCGGATTTCCTAACTTGATTTCTTCAAAAACCAAATGTGGGATAAACAAATTTTGTTTTATATTTTTATTTATATCTCCACATGGTACCCGATTTTACATGTTATTCGGCTACATTCTGTATAAATTAAAAGGTTAAACTTGAGCAAGGGCTCGAAAGGTAGTCAAACGGATGTATACATGTATAGGTACTAATCACTGCAGTGATCCATAATACTTACTAAGCAAAGGAGCGTAGTGCATAAAGGTATAATTGCGGTTCAATAAATTACAAATGAGATATATACGTAATTGTATATATATATTATTCTGATTTAAAGAGTGTTTGAATATATATATATATATATATATATATATATATATATATATATATACTTGCGTAGTTGTTCAAACACTCTTTAAATCAGAATAATTTTTGTATAAGTGAACTAAATGACTTCAGTGTTTCTGCGAAGCTAGAAGGATTAGTTTAGTACATGACGCGTAACAAAAATTTAAAAAAAATTGCATTTGGTCGACATCGCGAGGAAAATAGTAAAAGTTGATTTTTACAACATTTTTATCTGAGCTTGGAATTTGAAATATATGATCTGTAAAATATCGGTTACTTATTACACGTTAAAAATTTTGTCAAAATTCGTTAATATTACTATGGGTTACAAACGATTAATAATACTAAAAATGGCATATTCAGTTTTTTTTATCTTCTCAAAAAGGTTATTGTAATTTAAACAGTGTAGAAATGACAATCTTTTTAACGATTTCGTTATCACCCGTTTTGTTCCTGTTAAATTATTGAGTATAAACAGAAAATATAACTTACTTACTAGATGGCTAGTGTCATAGTTCTGCTGTGCTCAATTTAACTTGAATGAATTGTCATTTTCGGGAGCACAAGTTAACTTGAATGTTAACTTTAGGTAACTTAATAATAAATTAAGTAATAACTTAACTCGAAATGGTGATTTAATTTAAAATATTTTTACAAAAATAATATTCAAATAATCCGTAACTATACAATAGCACCTCATATCGATCTTCAGTTTACAAAACACATAATATGCTTATGATGAAAAAAATTAATCGAAATAGGGGGTAAAGTGGTCACTTTACAGTAACAAATATCTAATTCCTAGAATGACTGCGTAGATGTTATGGAAATGAATGAAATTCCATTTGAAAATAGTTGTAACAAAATGTTGACACAATGACGATTCATAATTATTTGCTCAACTGAGATTTTATGTTTTACTTCAAAGTATTAGGACTACTTTTATTGTGTATTCGTTATAATTGTGCAGATATATAAATACTCTCTGGGTAACATACACACGATAAATATAATTGCGTGTCAAAGCTCATTTCAGGGTCATACTGTTACACACTTCGAATACATTGATATTCTATCAACTATCGGTGAGGGACGAAAATTCCGAAAAAGAGGAATTCTTTTGCAACAAATATATCCTTGACGGCATATTTGTCCTTCATTGCCATTCAAATAGCGTATGAAATATTTGTTTAGATCATCGTAACTAAAGGAAATAATTATAGTTCGTACAAACTGAATATAATCTAAATGACAACTTTCTTCGCCTCTGTACTACCAGAGGTACTACCTCAACATGTTCACCGTTCACGGAGGGGCACGTAAAGCGTTCATCCACTCCCTCCAACGTCCTCCGTTGTTCAGCTATATAATTCGGTAGCTTGTTCGAACAAGCAAGTTGCGAATAGCAGATTTCACGAGCGGAGGCACAAGTCGCTGCAAGTCAACTTCCTTGAAAAAATTATATGAAACAATAGGACAGTAGTCCAGACCGCTTTGAGTATTCCGCGTTTCTCATAGACTAGTTCGAATTTTTCCTGTGTAAGAATTACGTTCGCAGACCGCAACATGAGAGTTTCACTTTTGCTGCTTGCTCTGCTTGTAATCAGTGTTGTAAGCGCTGACACATATCCCAGTAAATACGATGAAATCGACATTGAGAGGATCCTTCAGAACGGCCGTGTGCTTACCAATTATATCAAATGTATGATGGACGAGGGTCCATGCACAAACGAAGGCAGGGAACTAAAAAGTGAGTACAAAATGATTTCGAAGTTGAATGTACGTCTTGTACGTCCTTGTTCAAGGAAATGTTCAAGTGTCCTAAAAAATATTGAACTTTAAAACATCAATCTATCAAACCATTGAAAGATCCTTACATCTTTTTTGAAAAAGCAATAACTACTTGCTCGATGTCCATAGCTGCTCGCGATTTGTAAAACTAAAGTATCGTTAACAAACAGGACAATAACATATTAAGTGTACCAATTAATAATCTGCTATATTTTGTAAAGTTATGTTCATAATAGGTTACATACCTTGACTACTTTGGTAATATAAACTTAATCGTACCCTTAATAACATCTTATGCGAAGCAAATGCCATTATATATTTCAATCGAAACCTTAATGACAACTCTGACTTGTCACCGCAATTCAAAGAGTAATATTCTATCATGAAATACATGTATCAAGTGATAGGTCTTATACACTCGTGATATTTATAAATACATAAAACAATTAAAGAATATTTAAAGAAGTTAGAAATTTCTTTTTTACTTCAAAACATTTTTCCCAAATGAAATTTTGCTTAATATCTGTCTTTGTTGTTTGAGATCGTTTATCACTTCGCAAACAATTTTATTTCAATACTGCAGAAAGTAAATTGGAATACATAAAATCCACGATTTATTTATTAAATGTTGTACGTAGACCATATAGATTGCATACACTTACAATGTTACAAATTATAGAAAAATAATGAAATACAATATCAATAAAGTTTTTATTTTGTTTTTCTACAAACATAGAAACATTATTTAACGACAAGATTTAGTTTTATACCATGTACGAATTTGCATAAATATTCGCAGTGTGATTCAAAATATTGTAGTAGTAACGTATTAAGTTCTAAGATACTGAACATTTTTTACAAACTTAATTTTCACAGCATTTCTATGCACTTTTAAAGAAGATATTAGTAAACACACCAATTTTTTTCAAAAATACTTGAGTCGTATACAATAATATAACTACGTAGTATTGTAGAAATGTTGTTGGAAATGTATAAAGATTATTATTTGTTTAAAAATTTGTAACATTATTTGTGAAAATATAAATAATAATTATACAGTTTCGAATTAAGGTACAGTCTCGTTTAAATATTTAAATTCATATGAGTATTGCTTATTGAGCAAAATTTCTAACGATCTATGTATATACAGTTCATTTATTATTAGAACTCATGAAAATAACCAGAACAGAGAAAAAAGTTAAACTACAAATGAACTTAATATAATTTCAATACGGGCAATAATTTTAATATTTATAAATTGGTCCTCAATAATGTATATTAATAAATATATCTGCGGTCTATAACATAATTATTAACCCAATAGCATTTATCGTGGAGAAAATGAAGTACTTATATACTCTATTTTTACAAGTCGATCTATTTAGATACGAATGTGCATAAATATCCACACATGTGTATTGAGCTTTGCTTATCATTAAACGGAACACGCGGGGGAAAGTAATTTTCTTCAAATACGTGACCAAAAGTCACGCTGCTTTCATTTGGAAATTTCAATGCATCTGCGGCGGCTATTACGACAGAGATCACCCCACACTTGCTGTGTCTCTTTCTTTCTCTATTTATTACGTAAACTGCTTTCTCGTTTAGAGTGCGTCGAACTTCCTTAAGTAACATCTAAGTATCATGTACGCCCTACCAATTGAGCTAATAACTAGTAACGGATACTTTTTTTAAGTAGCTTTCCTTTGCTAATTACTATGTGTTGCAGATGTTTCTAAAAATACAAACTTTTGCAGACCATTTTAAATAAATAAACAGCGATTGACTATTTAAGAAAGTATACATTAAACAGCAGTCTTTTAAATATTATTTAATTATCCCCTGAAATAATGTTTATAATGAAAATAGGATTAAACATGTTAGAAAATGTTGAGGTTGTATAATCCCATATATATTTTATGATTAGTAACAAATAGATAGTTTTTATAGGTTCTTATACGTTTTTTCTTTCACCTTTAATTTCTAAAAAATCTAATTATGAAAAAGTTACTGTTTAAACTGTTAACACCCTAGTAGCATTTATGGTTGGCGAACGGTGGCCAACGGTTGGGAATTAGTTGGGATATGGTTAGTGGTTTTGCCTACAGAGCCCCAACGTAGGGCCGACGACGAAAAATGATGTGAATTTGCCAACGAATATCCAAGGTTGGGACAACAGATATGTTATGGTCGGTTAAATAACGTGAAATTTACGACGGTAATACTACATTGGCCCAACGGATCTGCCAATATTTAAATATGCCATCTAACAGACACCAGAAATGTAATGTTGCTGCAACCAAAAACATGTTATATTCCAAATTCATTTTTTTTTCATATTTCTAAATATACTCACAATTTGTTATTTTTGCGTGATAGTTGATGCACCAAAGTTTTATTGTGTGCAGCCTTGGAGTTTATTTATTTCTTTAAGTTTCTCCATTTGACAAGGGGGAGGTACGGGTGTTGCATTTGCTTTTAGAACGACAGTATGCGGAGGTCTTAGTGCTCGTATACCGTAACGAAATCCTTTATGTATTATAATTTACATTTGTCGACGTATCTAGTAACCCAAATCATAGCATATGCAACCACGAAATGTCTATAGTTACGGCGGTAGCGTATCAACTTACTACGCAGAGGATCCAGGTTCAAGTCAGACGGAGGGTACGAAATTTTTTTTCTTTGTTCCAATTTTTACCGTGGAGATACATTGTTTAAGTATTATTTATTATATTCTGTGAAAACAACCGTAAAAGAGAAGATCAGAACAAACGTATTATAGCGACGTAGGCTCCACGTTGGGCATGATCGTTGGCCGCGATCGTTGGCCCAACGAAAAAAATAGCGACATTTCTAACCATAAATGCTACTAGGGTAGGGAATGAGTCGTATATACTGTAGGTGTAACAGCTATGCAATATTTTCTCCTAAAAACTTACTCTATGAACTCCCCTAAACAAATTGATATATATTTTCACACATCTGGTGTCTGTTAGACGACATATTTAAATGTTGGCAGATTTTCGTTGGGCCAATGTAGTATCACCGTCGTAAATTTCACGTTATTTAACCGACCATAATATATGTAGGCCCAACCTTGGATATTCGTTGGCAAATTCACATCATTTTTCGTCGTCGGCCCTACGTTGGGGACCTGTAGGCAAAACCACTAACCATATCCCAACTAACTCCCAACCGTTGGCCACCGTTGGCCAACCATAAATGCTACTAGGGTAATTAAGCAACCTTTCAAATCAATGATGGCTTGGTGCGGTGAAAATTCCTACTGGTATCGCATCCTAAGATAGTATTTAATCTCCTCTATCAAAAACAAAATTGATTATACAGTTATGTTTTTTGATTTCCTTACGAAAAAAAGTTGGTCTACATGTAGATAAATTTTGTTTCTAATTCTTAATTTAAAAATTAAATGATGTTTAATGAAAAACATCTGAGAAACGTGTCTCACTTTCTTGAAGTATAGAAATACAGTAGAGCGTAAATTATCCTAATCATTGTTGCATCGCCGCTATCCCCACCACTTCTTGGAACTATACATATAGTGTAGCGGTACGAGCGGTACCGATTGATGTAGCAATCGGTATACATATTACTTTGCTGTATTTACACCAATTGATTCGGATAATTGACGCTCTACTGTACATTATTTGAGAGAATCTACAGAATTAAAAATTCTCTGTAAGAAATATTTATATAGCTATCAGAATTTAAGGACGAAAAAAACATTTTAATGTTGAAAATTATTTAAAGCAAAAAAATCTACAAAAATCACGTATTGAATGTGTCGTACAAAAAAAAACTAAAATTTATTAGACCATAATACAAGTTTTGAAGTACGAATATGGAAGTACATTGTGTAGATAAAATAAATATTAAAAAAGAATAAAATTTTTTTGTTTGAAATAAAATCAAAATTTAAAGTTTGTCAAATGTGGATAGGGTATTGCTTGTATTATACATATAAATTGTAATTCAATTGTAAAATTTCTAGAATATTAAGTAAATGATACATGTATAATTTCAGAAACATTGCCAGATGCTTTATCCACGAATTGTAGTAAATGTAACGAAAAACAGAAAGATATTGCAGACAAAGTAATAAATCATCTGCGAAATAAGAGACCAAGAGACTGGGAACGACTTACAGCAAAATACGATCCGAGCGGAGAATATAAGAAACGTTTTGAAAGTACTCAAACTGCCAAGAAAACTTGAACTTAAGATGGAGGATTTTAAGATTAAGATGCAGGATAATATTTATAAAATGAAGCTGCGTGGAGAATGATAACTCATCAATGAACACAAACACTCTGAATATTATATACATGTACACGTCGTTTAAAGCATATAGGTTTGTACAAATTATTGTTAAAATTATAAAATTCTTCGAAGATTTGAGATTGTACAAGAAAGTCATACTTTATACTTTCTATATTACTTTTTTGTATCTGCACATATGCATGTTTTCTTTTATGAACAAAAACACCTGTTTTGTAATGTTTTTTGTGTATCCAGTAATAAAATTCAGCTTTTGAAAAGTTTATTCTGTGAATGATATACATCCTAAGAGAAAGTTACAAGTAATAACGAGGAATGAAAGTATGTTTGAATTGTATCCTAAGTCATGAATGTAACCATACCCGTTATTCATTCCACTCTTCTCTTCTTGACAAGTGATCCAAGCTGTAAAAAGTATTAATTTTATAATATCAATATGTACATCATCTTTCAAGTATAAAAAAGCACATAATAAACCTACAAGATCAGAAATTGCAGGTAAGTTATTTGTCTGATCTGTAACGTTTGCCTCTGTTTCTCTGATTTCCTTTGGTGGAGCAGCTTTTTTCATGTTTCTATGCTGTGGGAAGGTAGGCATAAGCTTAGGATCGCATGCTACAAACATAATTAAAATGAATTATTGTTAATAATCTGTAGCTAATACTACGAAAGAATATAAGATATACATAATCCTACAGCACTTACGCAAAGGAGCTTCTTTAAAGTAGCTGCTTTGTAAACATTCTTCTGCTGTTGCTCTTTTTTTTGGATCATACATAAATAAGAAATTTAATAATCGTAAACCAGCAGCACTTAACCATGGAAACCTTTGTTTCAAGTTATTATATGGTTGTTGTTTCAATGTAAAGTTCTGCAATGCTGGAAGAGTGTTAAATTCAGGCCAAATTGCTTCACTCGGTGTACCCAATAAATCTACTATTAATTCCAGTTGTGCAATTTCTGATCGTCCAGGTAATAAAGGTCGATGACCAAGCAGTTCACCTAATATAAAAATGAAATTACATGTAACATTACAATATTATATAACAACAAAACCTTCGACATACCTAAAATACAACCAGCAGCCCACATATCCACAGAAGTTGTTTGAGTTTTGGCTTGTAGTAACAGCTCTGGTGCTCTATACCATAATGTTACTACTCTCGGTGTCATTGGTTTTAAAGGTAAACCAAACCACCTAGCTAATCCAAAATCAGCAATTTTCACACATCCTTTGTCCGTCATTAGAAGATTAGAGACTTTTAAATCTCTATGCACAATAAAATTATGGTGTAAATAGCGCAAACCTTTCAGTACTTGTAAAACAATACATTTAACCTGACTTTCTGAAAATGGAGTTTGCATATTGTCTAATAGACTTGCTAAATCTTGTTCGCAATACTCCATAGCAAGAAATATGCTTTCTAGACTTCTTCCTACTACTACTTCTCTTAGGTGTACAATATTTTCATGACGACAAGACAAAAGAACAGATATTTCCCTGAGTCCACTAACAGGTAAACCATCTTTTTCATGTTCCATTCTCACTTTTTTTAAAGCTACGATTTTATCATTTTTTGTGTCTCGTGCTCGATAAACAATTCCATATGTGCCTTCACCTATACGGTTTAATTTCTCAAACTCTGACACAAATCTGCATTTACCTAGCTATTAAAACAAAAACTTGTATTATTAACATATTTGTAATATAATTATAACAATACAAAATAAATTATTACAATATCTTGTTCTGGTATTTCCATTGGTTTACCAGTCAAAAATGATGTTAACACTCCTCTTCTTGTTACTGGAGCTGATGGATCTGGTCCTGTTTCAGATGAAGCTTTCTTGTCAGTGTCATTATTTTCTATTGACTTCTTCTCTAAGGTTTCGTCTAAATAAATAAGCTTTATATAAAACTCATACATGTACTTACAATTACCAATCGTTAGTTTCTAACATTTTGTTTTTAATATCCTTTTTAACATTTTTAGCGCTTACAAATGAATAATTATAATCTTATTTACTAATTTTTCTAAATATTCCTGATTGCATTAAAAGTTTAAACAACAATAATAACAAATAATAAATAGTGTAATCAGTATAGTTATATTGACAAAGATATTAGTTTTAATGAACTATTTCATGTAATAGCATGATACAACATATTTTATACGCAAATAACATATACTTTCATAGAAAATGCTTAATAAACAACAACAAACCTAGGCTATTTCACGTATTGGATTCATATTTTCATTACGACTATAAATAAAATAAAAGAATACCTTTCGTCATGATGGTTGATTTGTTTTTAGAAAAATATTGTCAAAACTATAGTTATTCTTTTCTTCAGCATTCGTAGTTTTAAAAATATGGAGATATAAAATTAATTGATTACACCAAACACTTGACCAGCCGCAATGTTCATTCGTTTTTACCATTGGTAGTACGATAATGAGTTCGTGAACTTCAAACATCGAGAAGCTGTGACTTATGCGCTCTCTGACGTTAAGATTGCGCAGGAGGTAAACTAGCGGTCTCTATCGGCGGAGAGATGAACTACGAAACAGTTTTTCGTGGGGCGTGAGCACTCCACTGATATATATATACTATGGATACGGTATTGCCATAAGCCAGCTACACAGCTTTTTGTTCCGAATTGAACAGTAGATTTGGATGCCAGCGCCGTTATCGTTCGACCGGTGTACTGTACCCCTTGTACTCCTCTTCTACCCGTGATCCTCCATACTTCGCCATGTGTTTGCGTCCCTCTAGATGGCGCTGCTTTCAATCTTTCACTTTTTATTTCTTAGCGTGTCAATGACGTCCAATCAACTCGATTGAAAGCAGCGCCATCTAGAGGGACGCAAACACATGGCGAAGTATAGAGAATCACGGGGTGAAGAGGAGTACGAGGGGTACAGTACATCGGTCGAACGATAGCGGTGCTGGCATCCAAATCTACTGTTCAATTCGGGACATTTCCAAAATCCGAATACCGTCACAGACGAGATATAAGAATAGACTGGACATGCAATGTATTCCGGTGGCCGTCGGTTTTGGGGTCCTAGGACACCAGGCAGTGTTGTAAGTATTGAAGAATTTCTACTGTAGCGCCGTCTGCGGTGGAGTAAGGAATCTCAGCTTGTGATGTCTCCGCTCTATAGAATAATACTCTTTCTCTATGCAAGGTTTGAAGAATTTGAAGATTTCTACTTCAGCGCTGTGCTTGGAGAGTATTGGTACTAAATTGACTTTTTTTAGCGGGAGACATATTGGATGTAAATAGTATTAAAAATATGTATGGAATAGTTTTATACGACAAATTATTTGAACTGATTAGAAATAATTACTTTCATATAACTATACAACGTATTTGCAATGACGTCCATAAAACAAAATATTTCATCAATGTTACAACTCCTTCATTACATTAATGTAATTGAATTATTTATTAGATATGAAATCGTACTTGGCATTTGTGATATAAACGACGATTGCATTTTGAACGATACATTGCAACAAATTTTGAAATGTTTATATGAACATAATCTTTTATGGGAAAATGTCATTGGGTTATTAGTACTAAATAATATGTGTATGTCAGAACAGTTGCGCACAATATACCCGAATCATCTAACGAACATAACGAAAATTTGTTTTCAAAAATCTTGTAAGTTAGACCACAAAGCAGATATTTCTGATTTATTTATTGCGCTAAGCGTCGAAAAAGTTTAACGTAGATTTTTTTTCGATTAACAATTTGTTAGAATTGAGGACATCTACCTCGGTTTTGAGTGCGAGCATTATTTAAAAGACCATGTCGAAGATAATACTTTGTCCAAGGAAGCGTTTCTTGAAATCAAAAAATATTGTTTTGCTTTTTACATTAGAGCCATTAGTGATATAATAAAACGTTTCCCGTTAAAAGGTACATTTTTAGGAAGCTTACAAGTCTTTGATTCCAGATTGGCACTTTTTGATAGCAATAGGGAACATAGTTTAAAAAATTTAATTTTCGTTGCACAAAAATTAGGATTTTTCGACCATATAAAATTAAAAGAAGAATGTACTAAATTGCACTGCACCTTCGACAAAGCGCAATGCGAACAACTGTCAAAGCTGTGCTTTGATGACATGTGGGTCCAAATTAATTCTGCAAAGGATAAAGATCACAACCTTCTGTTCCCAGTCTTGAAACAACTCGTGAATATTGTAAGGACTCTTCCTCACTCAAATGCAGAAGCAGAAAGAATTTTCTCTACTCTAACCGATGTCAAAACCTCTAAAAGAAATAAACTTAGTCGCGATTCTTTAAATTCCATTGCCGTAATTAAATCAGCTTTCAAGGCCCGCGGAGATACTAGTTGTACAATGCCGATTGGCCAACATCATTTTGAGTTAATGTCATATAAGAATTTATATTCATAACCATTAGTCTTGTATCTATTCAAATTTTTAATAATATTTTAGAATTAAATTATTTATGGTTTACATTTACAACCGTTTCGCTTCCTATCTAACTATTATCTTTTTTTCATTCTTCCTTCATATCTGTTCATTTCATATTTCTCCACTCTTTTTTTCCTCTTTTCAAAGGCGTGACATGCTTAATCACTTAGGGACAAGTTTTTCAACTTTTTAATGTTTAATTTTGTGTGATTTTAAATATCTACAAAGTTTCTTCAGTAAAATATGTCTCAGTATAAAATTCTCAGTATAAATACTCTTCCTCTATGTTCATTACATCTCATATTTTTGTATTCCTTAATTTTTTTAATATTATTTCATTTCACTTCTTCTCATATCTTATATGAACTATTTTTAAATTCAAGATATTACTTCTAGTTATTCTTTTTTATTTCTCCCCAAGTACATAGAATTTTAAATGAATGTTTTCAAAATTATATACCACCTATTGATGCCGCGTGCGCTTTTCCTTTCTCCCTACTGTGATATTGTGGACAAAGCATGTGACGCCAGTCATATTACCTCATAATTTTTGGTAATGCTGTGTGATGCATCGTGGGCATGCAATGTAGAGCTGTCGGAAAAATCGAAAATTGAAGCCGGTCTCAAGCCGAGTCAATCCAAAACACGATTTCCGAGCCGAGCCGAGTACTTGAGAGAACCGAGCAGCTTGAAAGATTCAAGCTATCCGAAAGAAACCAAGTAACTTGAATTTTTCAAGCAACCCGAATCGGAACAGTTTCAAGCTTTTCCGAGCGCAACCGAGACTCGACCGCCGGGTTACCATGGGTCATAAAAAAAATAAACAAACCTGACCCAACCGAAGTCGATTATCATTTTCCGTATTTTTCGTCGGATCTTAATGGAAGTACTGGCAAACGATTCCTTACGTTCTCCTGATGAAAACGGCACCAAACACGATGCAATTCGGATTATTTATAAGGAAATTATAGGGCAAAAATTATTTTCTTATTTTTGCCCATTGTTAAAAAGCTGGACTGTATAATACAATTCGACGACTTTTTAACGGTGGCTCGAATATGAGGAAATAGGAATTTGTGGGAAAGTAAATTTTTGTACAGCGGTTTTATATTGATAGTGACCCACCTAATGGTGGGCCGTTTATTCAAATCAAAAACCCGAGGTGGGCACGCGGTCCGCGTGCCGGTCCCTCTCTCGCTCTCCCTGGAGGGTTGTCACTTGACGTCTAGCGACGTTGGCGTCTGAAAAAACAAAAGTACCGAACGAAGATGTTAAACACCTATAGGATACGTATCGTACCCGTTCGAGACGCTGTTTCCCGTATTCTCCTGACTGCGGTAATCGCTATCGAAGGAGGGGGAGTACAGCCAAGCTGCTCAGAACGCAGAGTTAGTGGACTGTATAATTTTTGACGGATCTCGAGGATCGAGAATTCGTCCGCTCGCACTGGCGTGGTCACGGTTAAACCGATTCTACTGCGTGTGCGTGAGCGTAGGGGTGGCGGTCAATCTTACAAGGAGGTTGTAAGGCTCCAAGTTCGATAATCCAGCCGAATTGCCCCGTGCTCCGGCTACCTCGATTTCTAGCACGAGCGTGACTCAATACGTCACGCGGCTGTCAATCTCGGTGGAGGACGTGGTCCAACTCACCACTTACACGCACTAATTATTATCTGCGCACAATAATAACGGCGTATAGCGTAAGCGTTGTTCAACCAGTCGCGATCCCCACTCGGAATACTATCTCCGTCGTACAAGCGACGGTGTATATGGCAGGTGCAACTATATCGGTTGAACTGGTCGAGTCTGCCGAGCTCGTCGTCACGGTCTCAGTCTATGGAGGGTGACTAGTCTGGGCCTTACGATTCAGGACCTGTGGATGGACCGATCAATTCCGCCAAAGCGTATAATGAATTGACCGTATCACAATCAGAGTATCGGTTCGTCTGCTGCGCTGGGACGTCAAAGCGTATGCCAGGGCGTATGGCAGAGAACGTTCTCTGAAAGAGTGTCCCCCGTGAAACACGGGTTGCCGTAAGGAAGCGTAATCACGGTTCCTTGCAAGAATATGTCTTGATTGGCATGCAGTGAATTCGGGGAACGAACACGTAACTCGCGTCAATCACTCCGAAATACACTTGTCGTGCGGGGAAACAATAGCCACGTTAGAAAGGTCTAAGCAGCTATCGCAACCGTGCACTGTTTATATTATCAAAGCCCGGGGGATGCCGTGGCTTGATCGTGTCACTATTGCCGGTACAACGCTGTTCGAATTTCCTGGAGCGAACTCGTAAGCGAGCTCAGCCCGGTTCGAAAGGTCGTACGGCAGTGAAAAATGTATAAATTACTTTTAATTATCGAAACTCGGAAAATCCAGAGTTCGATAAAACTCGCTAGGCTAATCAATTCTCTTTTAACGAGCGGAACGATCTCGTAAGCGAGGCCAGTTCGTTTCGAGCGGTCGTTGCAATGGCTCGCCGTCGAAGACTTGAAACAAGAATTCAACAGCGCGACCGAAGAGTTGAAAGATAGCCAGAAGAACTAGGGAGCAGGCGCCCGCTAGAACGTCTCGATAGCAAGTGCTCGCCTGCACGATTCGTGAGCGAGTTACTCCTCGCACGTCTCGTGAGCAAGTGACGACGTGAACTCGGTGCGGCAACGAAGCGTCGCGAGAGCGTCAGCTGACCCGCTACGCGGCGCTGTCTGTCTCTTACTCGCCTGTCTCTGTTCAACGTACGTCTGTTTGTTGTTCTCTTTGTCTCTCTGTACCTTCGCGACACGAGTTTGATTTGAACGTTTTGCACGTTGATCTACCGATCGCCGTGTTTATCGGCTGACATTAGCTGGTAGCCAGAAAGTCACGCCGTTTTTACTTGAATTATTATGGGTTATTGGCCTCTCGAACAAATAACCTCGGAGGAATCGTCAACGGATTTAAATCGCGACAATCGCGAAATTCAAGCACGTTTCAAACTAACGCGATATTTAAACACCCATCTTTGTTAAAAATAATCCGATTTATGTAGTGTTTAGTAGCATTTTCATCAGGAAAACGTAAGGAATACATCGACGTTACTCCCGTAATCATACGATGCATTTTAAGCGAAATGAACTGATTACTGAAAGCCATAAAACAAGGGTTCAGCGCACGTGTGTCCACTTGAACGCACGACGAACCTCAAATGGTTCGAGGGTTAAAGTGTCGAATGTTTGTCATGATACGTTCACTTTTCGTTGTCTTTTATAAAAATTAAATAAACAAATTGCACTATTGAAATTTAAACAAATTCTTTTTTACGCCTTTTTTATGGGGAGCTGTGATTATTTATATTTTGAAAAAAAATTTGGTTACATTTAGTTATATGGTTATGTAATAAATAGACAATCTGTTTTTGATAATGTCCAAATTTTTGGCATATTTTCTAGAAACCAACAAGATTCGTGATTATATTCCATTCATACCGGTGAGAATTTCACGGTTTTTACCCTTTCATTAAAAAGGTGTCGTTGGCCAAGAGTGGTTATTAATACTGTTCTCGAGGTATAAATGGAGTTGTTGCGGCTGCGCGTGGAGGAATTCAGGGACTTTGGTAGGTTCGGGTGCCCGTGGAGCGCTGAAGCGCTCTGCTCGTGGAAGGTGGATGTTGGCGTAAGAAAACACTCTTTCGAATAAAATTTATGGATGATAAAAAGACTTTATTTATGAAATCTCGAGGTGTATGCTCTATGACTCCAGAATAATATCTGCTGATATCTGCTTCTCCGAGAAGGCTCCTCGTCCTCCTTCGGTCTTCCGCTCCCGCTTCGTTTCCTTGGCCAATAGGAAAATTCGGCATCTCCAGGTGGACGTTGATTCGCTGGGTGGTCTCCCTCCAAGTTGTAGCTCGACGGTGATTGGCGGTGGTGGTACCGTGGAAGCGTGCGTATGAGGGCGGTGGCGTATACGAGGGAGCCCGCCAAAATAAGGGATGTGGGGGTGTTTACGCGTGAAGATCTAGACCGCGGGGTCCCACGGTGGGACTGCGCAAGAGAGAGGTCCGAGGGAAAGTTCTAAGAGGCCCTTGACCGAGGGTTTATGAGTTCCTGTTCTGGCGAGTTTGGGACTACGAATTTCTAAGTGAAATATGAGAACTCCTTCGAGGAGATACGTGACTGTGCCTAAATTCCTCAATTAGTCTCGCACATCAGGATTACATCTAGGTTTTCCGTGGGAACTCTCTTGTCGTTTCTTTACTTATTCTAAGCTATTCCTGCCGCGATTAAATATACAACGAATCCGCGATTTTGGCCTAGACATTACTTTTATATTCAAATTTCCCTCTCATCGCCATTAATCAATCTATGGCGCAGTAGCGCTATCGTAACTATGTTCGCGTGGTCACGCAACACCTCTACCCTTATTCGAAAAGTGTTTCCTATGGTAACACTTTTAATATGCTACTCGAGATTACTGCGCAGTTCGCAAATGAAGTGTCGTATCGAGGATTTTTACAGGAAAATATGATTCTTAGAACCTTACGCGTACCGGGTACATTGATTTTGACGATACGATTATCTATTCCGAGGTCGTTTAGGTTTTTATTTGCACAGTGTAATTTATTATTCGTTTAATCGTATACAGGCTAGTTTTAACTTATTCGCATGGACGGTTTTGAATTTACTTCTACCTATCTCTATCTCTATTGTTAACTCATTATATAAATTGGTTTCGCGATATGGCCCTGTTCAATCGGAGTCGAATTTCGAAATTTTCGGTTCCCTGGCTAGATAAACGTGATCGCCTACATTGAATTTACGAAGATTGACATTTTTATCGTATAACCGTTTACTTTTTTCCTTCGCTCGGTTTAAGTTGGTCGCTGCCATAGCTTGAGTAGTGGTAATTTTTGTGAACAATTCGTTCAAATACTGAATAAGCGTGCGATGGATTTCTTGTTTGGCAAATTCGGAGGGGATTAGGGCCTTAACGGCAAAGGCTAGCTCATGTGGAGTGAATCCTGTGGTTTCGTGTACAGAAGTATTGTATGAAAACATTCCAAATCTAATCCAATCATCCCAATCTGTTCTAGTGCAGTAATGCTTCAAATAGTCTATGAAAACTCTATGGGCGCGTTCGAGAAGATCCCATTCAATAGTTGCTAGTCTATTGTGTACTCTCGAGATGCTAAGGGTTTTGGTATTCGTTTTATCTACAAGGTATTCACGGGATTTCAGTGATGTTAAAACATTCTGGAAGTTTGGTCTTTCCTCAGAAGTATTTTTAATGAACAGGTGGAAAATATGAAATTTATTTCCGGGTATGGTTAAAGCGTCTCCAACGTTAACATTATATCGTTCTATTGATTGGGTGTGAAATATCCCATGTTTTAGAAGATCTTTGCTAGTCTCCGTAGTACATGTACAATCTGTTGGGAGAAAGTGTATGATGTTGTCTTTACGCATGTAAAGATAATCTTTGAAATTTTGAGAGTTGGGAGTAAAGTAGGGTGAGAATTTGGTGTTCCGTCTGTGACTCTAATTGGTAGTGTTTTATTCGCGTTCAGCGTGTTACTATAAAATTTTTTCTAATTGAAATTCTATTTCAGGTTTTAATGAGGTCGGCCCTATTCCGGATTGCGTCCCTACCCCGCTCATAGCCCATTCCGTTTGGACTTTACCGCGCCTTACGCCGCCAACGCTGCTTCCCTGGGACGGGGTCCTTTTGTCCGGCTTGCCGATATTCCCAGGGCACGCAGAACGTCGCGAAGGCATCGGGATAGCCGCTAACGGTGACTGGACGGTTCCTTTTGCCCGGATTGCCGATTTCCAGCCGCCCGAGTCGCCACAAATCCACGATGCCCGGGACGGAATCCGAATATCTACACTCTCTTCACGGTATCGTCCAGATCAGAGAGTGGTTCCTTCCCTCCTACGTGAATTTTAGCTGAGGGTTGAGGCGTTTCGTCTTTGTCAGCAGTATGGTATTCGTCAATGTCGTCGTTATGACTGTCTTTACCATTAAAAATTTTATTGAATCTGTCTTCGACCTCATTCTTAACCACTGCTTCCCCGCGCGCAAGGAAAACAGCAGCAACCTGTTCTTCGTAGTGTAAATCTAAACTTTCGTCTAGGTTTGGATTTGTCTGGAGATTCGAGGGCAGAGCTTCGCCGGCGCCAACGATGTCCGCGCCCGAGTTCTCCAGATAAGGATGGGACTTAACGGGGTTTGGGATAATGCGTCTGTGTTGGAGTTTGCTTTACCAGATTTGTACACAATGTCGTATTTGTACTCGTTTAATTTAATTTGCCACCTCATAAGTTTCGCGTTCTAGACGAACCGCTATTGCTATGGCGAATTCCAAGGTACCCACGTTATCTTTTAAAATTATCATTCGCAGCATCCGGTCGCGCAATCCTTTTATAAAACCTGTTATCGCGGCTTGGTTGAGAACGATCTCTACCCCTATGAAACGTTCGGTGGTGTATTTTTCTTTCGCTGCTTCTATTCCTCTATTCAAAATTTCGCTAACACGAGCCCCATAAACTTCGGCTTTCTCGTTATGTATCTGCCGTACTTCTTTCAATTCGCTATGGACTGAGTCTACATTGGAGGATTGTGTGAACGACACTTTCAAAAGGCTTAAAAGTTCCTCTAGATTTCCCGGTTCGCGACGGTTGGAAATTAAAAAGTCGGCGTGCCCTACGATTTTATTCCTAATTAAGAAAAGGAGATTAAGTTTTTTTGGCGGGCCTGATTCTATCGTTGGCGACCTTGCATTGCTTTATGAATTTAGTAATGGAACAGGATTTTCCATCGAATTGTGGTACAAGGTCGATGGCAAGCTTTAGAGGCATGAAAGCATGTTCTATCGAATCAACAGTCCTTATTTGGATAGTTGGGGACACGTTACCGCCGGAGAAAGCACTCGTATCGCGAAAAATAGGGGAGCTAATTGGTGTACTCTGTATCGAGACATTATTAATTGATAATGGGGTACTAGTTTGGGGAAGACCGAGCGAAGATTCTGTCGGAGATGGCACGAGAGCTAGGTCATCGACAATAAAAGAGTTACCACTACTTCTCAAGCTGGCCCTACGCACGTTCCTACCCTTTCGCGACATAGTAAATTTACGCGACATTCTACCCGCGATAAAAATACAATAGTCCTTTTCGTTTCGACTTACGGGGGATGCGCTGTCTGGGTTACGCTGTCACGGTCCACGCAAGGGTCCACCACCAACCACGGTTTCCGGCCTGGCTGCTCGTTGTCGAATTCTCCTCGACGTCGAGTTCTCCCGGCTGGATTCTCCTCCTCGTTGAATTCGCCCGTCTGGATTCTCCTTCTCGTTGAATTCGCCCGTCTGGATTCTCCTTCTCGTTGAATTTTGTCTCGATAGCGACAATTCCTCAGGGGTGCACGTGACAGGCAGGGTGTTTTGCACGGCCGCTGACGTCACTCACTCTCTGGTATTTACCCAAGCTCCTGGGGAAACCGTGCGAAAACCCAGGAGAGAGAGGTTGCACCTTTTCCAGAGCCTTCCACAAGCCGGCATCAGCTATCTCGTCCTTGCTGTTGTTGATGGTCCAGTTGTTGCAAAGTCCCTTTTTTTGAATCCCACCGCTGTCACCAGAACTATGTTGCGGCTGCGCGTGGAGGAATTCAGGGACTTTGGTAGGTTCGGGTGCCCGTGGAGCGCTGAAGCGCTCTGCTCGTGGAAGGTGGATGTTGGCGTAAGAAAACACTCTTTCGAATAAAATTGATGGAAGATAAAAAGACTTTATTTATGAAATCTCGAGGTGTAAGCTCAACGACTCCAGAATTATATCTGCCGATATCTCCTTCTCTCAGACGGCTCCTCGTCCTCGTTCGGTCTTCCGCTCCCGCTTCGTTTCCTTGGCCAATAGGAAAATTCGGCATCTCCAGGTGGACGTTGATTCGCTGGATGGTCTCCCTCCAAGTTGTAGATCGACGGTGATTGGCGGTGGTGGTACCGTGGAAGCGCGCGCATGAGGGCGGTGGCGTGTACGAGGGAGCCCGCCAAAACAAGGGATGTGGGGGTGTTTACGCGCGAAGATCTAGACCGCGGGGTCCCACGGTGGGACTGCGCAAGAGAGAGGTCCGAGGGAAAGTTCTAAGAGGCCCTTGACCGAGGGTTTATGACTTCCTGTTCTGGCGAGTTTGGAACTACGAATTTCTAAGTGAAATATGAGAACTCCTTCGAGGAGATACGTGACTGCGCCTAAATTCCTCAATTAGTCTCGCACATCAGGATTACATCTAGGTTTTCCGTGGGAACTCTCTTGTCGTTTCTTTACTTATTCTAAGCTATTCCTGCCGCGATTAAATATACAACGAATCCGCGATTTTGGCCTAGACATTACTTTTATATTCAAATTTCCCTCTCATCGCCATTAATCAACCTATGGCGCAGTAGCGCTATCGTAACTATGTTCGCGTGGTCACGCAACACTGGTATTTTCTTGAGACCAGCGGTATAGACAAGGGACCATAAAATAGCGGTGCGCTCGCGTCGCCTCTCTACCTGATACGAGGGTACACGTACAAAGTGTCCTTCACCTGCTCATTGTGACGACAATTGTTTTATTGTTATTTGAGAATAGTGCCATTTTTATTTCTATTGTTCCTATATTTATATTGAATCTTATATATGTGCAATATTTATTTTATTTTTATTATTCGTAATATTCAGATTAAGATTAAACATGAAATTTTGTCATTTAGTTATTAAAAATGATATATATGCTTCGCGTTATACATGTAATTTTTGTTCTGTGAGTACTGATAAGGTTTTGGCAGTTTCCCTTATCCTAGCAGCAAATGCTGGTATTCTTTAGTTTCTTCTGCCAAATAAAATATTTTATTTTTAATTGTATATTTGGTTTGAAGTTATTTTGGTATCCTTCCCTATATCCCCAAAATAAACAAAAAGAGTAAGTATATTATACATATATACACAACTATAATATATTTATATATACATGTACATACACATAAAATTTTAATATAACATACGCCTGTTAAACCTTCATATTTGAAAATTGAAAATCCTTTATAAGCGAAGATAGGGGAAAAAATTTATTTAACTTTTTTAGGTAATATTATTTAATTCGTTAACGTTAATTCGAATAACGAATATATGTACCGATTGTGTTAAAAAATTAACCAGATCTTGAAATGAAAATATAAAACCTAACTATAAAATTCCATTGAAATCTATTTATCCATTTAAATGCAATTGTTAACAAACATTTGAAATTTTGAAAAAATCTATTTTTTTAGTAGTCTCAACGTGATCAGAAGGTCCTAAAACGCGTATTTTCGTAATACAATTTTTTTCGAAGTTTTTTCTCCTTATGAGATATCTTAGTCCGAAAGTGAAATTATCCGGAAAGCCAAAATCGCATTACGACGGCTCGTGCCGCTTGCCGGCTGGAATCTCAGCGTTTCAAGAGCGAGAGAGAAAGGCTCATTTCGCCGTCTCTCTCAACTCCCGAAATTGTCCGAAGTCGTCCGAAGTCATCCGAAGCGCTGAGCTCACGTACGCGCGGATTCTGTAGTGTTGTGTGCGTGGTGGGGGAAATTCTCGTAACCCCTGCCATTAACTTAGCATCACTGAACAGAGTGCGGATCGAATGAAAACTATCAAAACTTCCTCACTCCACCGCAGAGGCGCTACAGAAGAAATTCTTCAATACTTACAACACTGACCCCAGGGTGACTCCATTACCATTCAGTGTCAACACCCAACGTTACCGATAAAACACTTTCTGAGCATTATTAACACGAAGAAAAAATATACTCCATTCGCATTGCGTGTACTTAATATGATTCGGCGGGAGCAAACATACGTGATGCTTCGGTTTAAATGTTGAATATGACATTTATAAAGCCTTCTTTTAATTATCGAAAAATTGCTTATTCTGTATGAATCGTTAACGGAAGTTTAGTAATGTTACTTTTTACGTCTTTCTAATGTTTTCGTTTTTATAGTTTGTTATTACATTTCGTCATAATATGCATATTTTATAACTTTTTTATTACATTTTGATCTAATAGTGCATACATAGCTATATAATTACATCAAAATGTAATAAACAAATATAAATAATACGCACAGATCTACTGTCATTTAATAAATCTTTACACACCGGTTATTTACAATAACTTTATTTATTGTGAGAAATTAATTAACTAGTAATAAACTAAATGATAAGCAAGTATGCTAATACTTAGCTTTCAAAATGACTTTGATGTCATATAACCGACTCCATTGTTTCTACGAGGCAGTTTTAGTTACACTATAATGTTTATTGTTATAACTGATTTCACTGCTCAGCTGCATATAATCGAATTAATACTTGATTTCGGAGCTACACGTATAAAAGTTATACCTAAAGACCACCACAGTGGGATTCTACAACTTTGGGACGTTGGATATTTGTAAAAACGTATATGCATAATTGTTTATAACATTGATAATTAATGTTAATTTTTTTTTACATTAACGCATTCTACGCATTGAGAACAGAAAAAGTTTGAGACAAATTATATTCTGCAAACGAACCGTTTAGTCAGAAAAAATTGTTAAGGATTTCATAACGTTTTCATTGTGTAGAGTGTAGAGTTACACAGAGAGGCATGGGCCTACCACTACTCTGTCGCTTGGGTAGTACCTACCTGAACGGTGAACCGTGAATCAATGGTGTGCGTGCGTATCCTTACATGAACACAATACGACGTTTAAAGGGACAGAAAATCTAACAATGTGCATTTTGACCTGAAAACAGTATGAAATCTTTTACAATTTTTCCTAACCAAATGGTTCATTTGTGGCGTATGGTTCCTCTCAAACATTTTCTGTTTTCAAAGCGTAGAATACATTCATGTATAACATAAGAACATGAACAATAATTTACAATGCTACAAACAATTTTTCGGACGGATTTTTAATTTTAATTTGTTGCGAACGCAAAGTTGTGTTCTTGTGTATTTTGATACACAGGTTCTTGGCATAAATGATTTCCGTCGTCGCGAAATCGAAAGGGTACGCTCCAAGGGTACGCTCGAGGGGTACCTGCTTGGGGTTGCGCGAGGCTATCTTAGCATGGTGGCGCATAGGGATTTCCAAATTACAGGTATATCCGCTATTATTCTATTGAAATTGTATTTTCTAAATACAATGGTACCATTAAACTACATCTGGCGGCGATCGGTGCAAAAATTTTAGCTTTTTATAATTTTTTCCTTCCTACGGCACAGTTGTGGCTTAAGACTCAACAGTGATTATTCTGTCGTGCCTAGGACTATTACTTTCCTTCAAAAGTCGAAGATTTCGAAGCTTCGAAGATTCGCTTTCAGAAACTTCGAAGGTGATGAGAATCGAAGATTTGAAGTTCGAAGCTTCGAAACTTCGGAAAAGTAACAGCCCTAGTAGATATATACCCCTTATTTTAAACGAAATGGCTATAAAATTTATTAGAAATAGAAATATTACAAATATAGTATAATATTAAATGGAAAGAAATTAAGTTCAATATAAGCTAGCCTAAGGTTGTTAACGTAAAGAGATTTCTTTCCAATACGCTCTCTTTACGGCGAACGGGCAGAAGAGAGCCTCTTTGCGATCGCGCTCTCCGATGATTTTCGGATATGTTGAAAACTCATAATCTGACAACATTGCGTACTTTAGACTTGACAACGCTGTAGAAGTTTGACGAGTCGAACTCGAGTCGCACCGGATCTCGTTCACGAATTCACCGTTCTCGAAGCGTAGAGGACGCTACAATCACTGCCATTTTAAGATGACGGTACTACAGATTCCTATGGCCACCAAGTCCCGTAAGATGTCCAGTCTATTCTTATATCTCGTCTGTGATACCGTATCCATAGTATATATATATACATTATATATATATATATACATTATATATATATATAATTGTTTAAATGTCGCGTTAGTTTGAAACGTGCTTGAATTTCGCGATTCTCGCGATCTATATTCGTTGGTGACCTCCTCGATGTTATTCTTCCGAGGAGCCAAATAACCAACAATATTTCAAGTAAAAACGGCGTGACTTTCTGGCTACCAGCTAATGTCAGCCGATAAACACGGCGATCGATGGATCAACGTACAAAACGTTCAAATCAAACTCGTGTCGCGAAGGTATAGAGAGACAAAGAGAACAGCATACAGACGTACATTGAACAGAGGCAGGTGAGTAAGAGAGAGACAGCGCCGCGTGGCGGGGCAGCTGACACTCTCGCGCCGCTCCCAGTTCGCGTCGACACTTGCTCACGAGACGTGCGAGGAGTAACTCGCTCACGAATCGTGCAGGCGATCACTTGCTATTGAGGCGCGCTAGCGATCACTTGTCATACGAGTCTTCGCAGCGATAAAAGTTCTCCAGTCGACCTGTTGGATACTTGTTACAAGTATTTGACGGCGAGCTTTGGCACGACTGTGCGACCAGAACGGAGTTCGTTACGAGACCGTTCTTCTCGCTAGCAGAGAATCAAGCCCACCAAAGAGTTATTAAACTCTGGATTTACTGAATTATTGAAACAACTAATTCGTAATCCACTCTCCAGTCGAGCTGTCGGATGCTTGTAACGAGTATTTGACGGCGAGCTTTGGCACGACTGTGCGAACGGAACCGATCTCGATTACGAGATCGTTCCACACGCTGTAAGAGAGCCATAAAATAATAGCAATATTTATAAATCGAGCTCTGGATTTTCCGAGTTTCGTGCTCAAACAGTGCACGGTTGTAGCTTCACCGCGCACAAGTGTATTTCGATGTGATACGATACTTACGTTATACGCCGCTTCTATTGTGCGCAGATAGTCGATCGTGTGCGTGTAAGTGTTCAAGAGAAACTCTTGGAAGGAATCGTGTTTCCGATTCCGTACGGCCACCCGTGTAACACGGAGGACACTCTTTCCGAGTACATTTCCTCTGCCATAAGCTCTGGCATACGCTGTGACGTCCCAGTGCTGCAGAAGAACGGATACTCGGATTGTGAAGGTCAATTTCCCTTACACCCTTGCCTTTCCTACGGGATTCGCATATTATTCGGTGTCGGAATTGGCTGGTCCAGCCACAGGTCTCGCAGGTAAGGCCTGGTCTGTCCCCCCCTCCTCTGGGTGAGCGAGCGCGGCACAGCTAGGCAGGCTTGACCCGGTTCAACCAATATAGTCGCACCTGCCATATACGCCGTCGTCATTACGACGGAGATAGTATTGAGAGTGGGGATAGTGACTGGTCTGAACACGCTTACAATACGCCCCCTCTATACATCTCTATATATAGTCGCTTTTGTGCAAGTAAGTGGTGAGTTGGACCACGTCTTCCACCGAGATTTCTATAGCCGCGTGACGTATTGAGTCACTCGCGAGCTTTGAATCAAGGTTGTTGATGCACGGGTTAATTCGGCTGGATTATCGAACTTGGAGCCTTACAACCTCCCTGTAAGATTAACCGCCACCCTTACGCTGACGCCCACGCAGTAGAATCGGTTTAACCGTGACTACGCTAGGGCGAGCGGACGGATTCTCGATTATCGAGATTCGTCAAAACCAATACAGTCCACTAACTCTGCGTTCTGAGCAATTTGGCTGTATTCCCCCTCCTTCGATAGCGATTATCGCAGTCAGGAGCGTACGGGAAACAGCGTCTCGAACGGATACGTATCGTATCGCATAGGTGTTTTTCACATATTCGTTCGTATTTATTAATTTTCAGACGCCAACGTCGCTAGACGTCCAAAGGACAACCCGGAGGAGACCGGAGGAACTGCAGACCGCCGACCTCCATGGGGATATTTTGATTTAAATAAACGGCCCACCATTAGGTGGGTCACTATCAATATAACCTCGCTGTACGACAATTTACTTTCCCTCAAAAAGTCATATCTCCTCATATTCGAGCCTCCGTTGAAAAGTCGTTGGAGTGTATTATACAGTCCACCTTTTTAACAATAATGCATCACAAATGAATCGTGAGACTGCCATAAATGGTCCCTCGCGACGGAACATATATATATATATATATATACAGGGTGGCCACACATAACTCTGAACAGCTCAATATCTCGAAAACTATGCCATCGATTTTAAAGTTCTTAGTCTTAAATTGCATGGAACTGAAGGGCCTTTCTGACTACATAAACGTGAAGTGGCCTCCCTTCCCCTTTAACGGGGGAGGGGAGGTACCTTTGTAATTTTAAATGGAACCCCCTATAAAATGTTACATATTTAGATTCTACAGGAAAAAACAAGTCAATTTTGTCTAAAACATTTTTTTGTCAGATACTTCCATGATGAGATATAACAGTTTGAAGTTTCGAGTTGTAGGTACTTGAAGCTCTCGGAAATAGCGTTATGGAATTATACGCGCTTGAGTCCTTTGCTTATTCGTGCGGAAACACAAACAATAATATTTACAATTCTTGAGTTTGACTCACTTATCTATGAAAACGTTTTCAGTTTAGAGCTCTTATTCAAGCAGTAACATTGTGATTATGGCTACTTCTGACACAGAAGTGAATATGTTATTAACGTTAGGTGAATGCCAAAAAAATTATCGGCGTGCAGCAGTGATGTTTTTTGAACGTTATGGGATCAAAAAATGTCATGCAACATTTCATAATTTAGAAAAGCGGCTTCGCGAGCACGGTGAATTGTGTAAAAAAACTCGCAATAAACCTAAAGCTGTCACTAATGAAAATAATAGTGCCAGTATTCTTGCTGCAATTCCATTAAATCCTCATATTAGTCAACGTACACTTGCACAAACATCACATATTAGTCGTTAATCGATTCAACGAATTTTGAAACGGCAAAAGTATCATCCATATCACATGGTTTTATCACAAGAGCTTTCGATAGCAGATTACGATCACCGCGTAAGATTTTGCGAGTGGCTGCAGGGTGTTGTGGAAAATGACTTTTTGTGCAAAATACTTTTTTCCGATGAGGCCACTTTTATGAATTCAGGGCATGTAAATAGACATAATCTGCATTATTGGGCCGTGGAAAACCCAAATTGGATGCGATGTGTTCCCTTTCAACATCGATGGTCTTTAAATGTTTGGTGTGGCCTAATAGGAGATTTTGTGATTGTACCTTATTTTTTTCAAGAAACTGTAACATCTGCAAGTTATTGTGATTTATTAAAAAATCATTTGCTTGCGCTTTTGGAAGATGTGCCACTGCACGTTAGAAGAGAAATGTGGTTCCAACAAGACGGCGCTCCTCCACATTTTGCAATCATCACCAGGCAATTTTTGAACGAAAAATTTGGGAACAAATGGATAGGTCGTGGGGGGCCTCTTCAATGGCCTCCTCGATCCCCCGATCTAACACCATTAGATTTTTTCTTATGGGGATATGTAAAGGACAAAGTTATGTTTGAACCACCGACGACAAAAGAGGATATGAAACAAAGAATACGTGACGCTTGCGCTTCAGTGACTCCCGAAATGTTAAAAAATGTTAGAACAACTTTGATGTTTCGAGTAAATAAATGTTTACAAGCCCGTGGTGTACATTTTGAACATTTAATTTAAAGTACATTTTATTTCTTCACGAATAAGCAAAGGACTCAAGCGCGTATAATTCCATAACGCTATTTCCGAGCGCTTCAAGTACCTACAACTCGAAACTTCAAACTGTTATATCTCATCATGGAAGTATCTGACAAGAAAATGTTTCAGACAAAATTGACTTGTTTTTTCCGGTAGAATCTAAATATGTAACATTTTGTAGGGGGTTCCATTTAAAATTACAGAGGTACCTCCCCTCCCCCGTTAAAGGAGAAGGGAGGCCACTTCAGGTTTATGTAGTCAGAAAGGCCCTTCAGTTCCATGCAATTTAAGACTAAGAACTTTAAAATCGATGGCATAGTTTTCGAGATATTGAGCTGTTCAGAGTTATGTGGGCCACCTTGTATATCAGCAGAGAGGATATGAGAGTGCTCACGCTCGGGGCTGGCCGTGCCGAATTTGTCCCTGCATCATTTTAGTCTGGAACAGCTCCTACTTCATTTTCAGCACGGAACAGAACCTACTTCATTTTTAGCAGGAAACAGAACCCACTTTACTGTTATTACACACAGACTTAAGGGTGCGGACTCCTGATCGAAGCGTTCCAAGCGGCCGCTAGGGGAAGCTCGAATGAGAATGTGTGGCACACACACTTCCGCTAGATTAGCTTATACGTATACGAGCAGAGAGGAACTCGTACGAGATTTCAAGCTATTTCAAGGTTCCGGGGGGCCGCTTTTGACGGCGAAAAAACGCAAAAGTAGGAGTTTTGAGTATACACGTCCACTAAATGAAAGATAAATCTAGTGCGCTTGACTATAGAGACAGCCTACTTTTGCGATATTGAGGCGTACTTTGGGATATTCGGCAGCATGTTGTCCATCAGAAATCGTTGTAGGTCGCGTGACGTCACGACATGTTGAATCTTTAAGTATCTGGAGATTTAGGGTTCTTATAGAGACACCTGGATGCACGCCCGGTAGCGAGGGCACATACAATGTTGGTGAAACGTCTATTATGTTATTTATTTACGTATTTTAGGCGTAAAAGGTAGACTTTGAGAAAGACATAGTTCCGGCATTTGTCGCTACGAGCGCTGATATCTGTATTCGATGAGTGCTGCCACCGACCAGTGATACTCTTGTCGATGCTGCTGCCGTCGTCGACACAACGACGCGACAGATCAACATAGCGACGCAGTCGATAACGCAGGTAACATACGTGTACCTACCAGGATCGCAAGGGTCTCGGAAATTAGATACCACACATCGACAACGCAAAGATGTGAATCTTTAGACAATACACGTGATGGATAAAACATCAATCTAGCGGACAGGATTCCTAAAACATCCTATTTTCCGTTTTCAAGAAACAGCAATATTCGCCAGCCTGTTGCCCGTCGAGAAGCTATGCAAGAAAGCGAGGCGCTTGCGTAGCTTCTTTCTCGGCCAGCCTAGCCGTGCCGCGATACACTCACACACCACTCGGCCGGCGTGTACATGTACTAAGGGCGATTGAAATTATTTCGAATATTGAAAACCGCACCTCGATATGTTCAAGAAATAAACAAACTATATTATTTTTGCGCGGTCGTAATTTACGCCGCCGGAAATTATCATACTCTTTCTTCTATACCGGACAGACTTTACTGTCCACTCGAAATCTAGATATTTAAAAATTTTTTACGCGAATATAAAATTGTTAAAAATTTTGCAGTTTTTAATTCTTCGGTTTTTAATACATGTATGTATATACCTGATTATATAAATAAAATACACGTTCACCCGAGCAATAGTTTTCATATTATTTTCGGTACTTGTATATTATTAACAAATGTTAACTTATCAACATAATTAATTTGAATTTTAATACGAAAGGTATTATTTTCCGATACGAAAATATTAAGAAAGGTATAAAAGACCGCGGCATGATAATTATTGCAGTGTACACGTGTGTGTGTAAACTAATATTCGTATATTAAAAATTATGCAGATTAGAATATGTCGTCGAAAGTGAAAGCCACAAATAAAATTCATTCGTCAACTTCGAAGGAAACGTTTCCGTACTAACACAGTTTAACTTATCCGATTAGTGGTATGTTTAGACTTGTTTTCATCAGAAAACGATTTACAATCGATTGATAATGTTTTCATGGCAGAATTATGAATTATAACAAACATTTTAGTATTATTAATACGCGTTAGTGAAACGCTTACTTACATTGTTGTCTTCCGGAGGTACACGGAAAACGACATTCGATGCGGTCGTGATTCTGCGTGTGAGGCAACATTGTAACGGATAACGCAAAGCATATTGGCATTTACTAACTAAATCCGATTATATTTATTATTGGCTTTATCATAATGCTATCATCAGCTGTCGATTGATAATGTTTTCCTGATCAAAATAAGCCCAAATACAATATAAATCGAATAATAATATAGCATACGTTGTACTGAAATGTCTCAAGCTCGAGGAATGTACGTAGTAGTTCGTATGTGTTAACTGTTGTTTATGAAAATTGTATTCGAACACAAGAATCAACGCAGCTAAATGTATGATATTTAAAAACACTAAAAACTAAATTGAGGGGTGTGTTAGGACAAATGCTGGTGAGATGTAGAATCAGGAATTAACGGAGATAATGATAGTGAAATGATGGAAAGCGACAGAGGAAGATAGGAATCGATGAAGTGATCAGAAAATGGGATTGAGAAAATGCGAATGAAGAATATATAGCCTTCCAAAATTGATAACTTTTCACTTTCTTTATTTGATTTGTTCGTATCGTTCGTCAATCAGGTGATGCCAACTGATTTTACATATATGGTTTGAGCCCGATTACAAGGCGTTCGAAACGCGTTGATTGTGTGTATGGGAGTAGATGCCGGTGTGTGTCGCCGGTGAGCGCGGTCTTTTGTTTTCGATCCCGAGCACGACACCAAGGCGCGATAGTGTGTTTGTGACGGTGTTTGTGAGTATGTTGGTGTGTCGCGAAATGCCGAGAGCTTGGCTCTTGTCGCGCCTAATTTCAAAAACCGTTCGTTGGTCGGAACTGGGAGATATAAACAAAATAGTAAATTACAAGCAGACGACAAAAAAATTTTAATAGAAATGAATCACAAATTAATAAAAACTATAAAATTATAAAATTAAGAGAGACGTGGAATATAATAACGAACACCTTTTTAAAGCGAAATAATGACTAAATAACAACTTTTTAAATTGGTAAATACATTTTTGTAACACCATGGACTGATATTAAAAAAGGGTCAACGCCCCTTACTCTGCTCGGATATGAATAGTTCGTTGTTGCATTTGCCTCGTTACCTGTGAATAAATTAAATAATATTGTTATAAGTTTTCTGTTGAAGGTTTTTGCAGGAACCGTGATATAACGGTGGAAAATAACTACACTTTTAATACTGGTTATATACTTTAATATATATACTTTATATAGGCACTCACTCAAGATACTCTCTAGCACGCAGTCACACTGAGACATACAACAGTCGTCAGACGTCGGCATAAATCGGCAGTCGTCGCTACCATTCGTACACTAGCGCTTACATACCTCGCACACATACATTGTGACGAACCACATTCTCACATTTTCAAATGAAAAAATATCTAAATCATATATACGCAATATTAAAAAATTTGCCTCATTTCATTTGGTTACACTGCTTTTTCTGTTTATTTAAATTGCTTTGCTACTTTTATCAAAAGACAATTCGATATTTCACATTGTTAGTGACTATATTGAACTTGGTAATGAATTTTCGAATCAGCAGTGCTAACAGGGTGGGCCACGTGAAGGCATGAAAAAGGAATTGTCCACCCCGGAGTTTATTCAATATAAACCCGTACCCTAGAAGTAAATATTGAATAAACTCAAGCAAGCGTGACGCAGAAGCTGTAAAGCAGCATGTAGACTAGAGTAAGCAGGAAACGCAGCAAAGAAAGATGATAAAGCGTTGGTAGAAATGTAATTATTGTATATTGTGAGTAAAGCGGAAGCAATGCATAAAACTATTATATATACATAAAATATGTACATAAAATATGTAAATAAAAAATATAAATAAAAAACATACATAAAATATATAAATGAAATATATAAATAAAAAACCTAAATAAAATATATAACTAAACCTAAATAAAAATATAAATAAAATATATTACTAGAATATAGATAAAATATTTTTAATATAATTTAATATAATAAATTATAAAATATTTACACGAGTAAATGGCCGATATACCATACGAAGAAGAAAAAGCTAAAAATTATAATCCTTTCAAAATCTGCAGTCGAGCCACAGATCTTTGATTGGACTGAAAACGTAAATTTTGTCCCAGCCACAGCGTAACTTTATGAATTTTTACTTGCATAAAGAAATACACCATCGCCTTGCGATGCTCGGCACAATCACTATCGACAAACCAATTGGGATAATTGGGCTCGACTGTTTTAACAATGATCCTAAATAATTTGTCTAGAATCTGTGTTTCGCATCGCATGCAAGGGTAGTATTTATCAAATGTTGTATTAATTAACGAAAATAATTTCGAAAATTCACTTGTAGGAACTACTAAGTTCCCAAAGTGAATATTTTCGTCCAACAAATATGAACGAAAGGAGATTAATAATTGTTCATCGGGAGTTAAATGATTACTAAAATCTACAAAGAAAACTAAACACGCGGGACATTTACTTTTCTCTGTACATTTCTTCGCAACGTATCCAGCGAAATACTCTATTGCACACGCTTCTAAAGTACATGTGGATGGAGAACATACAGATGCACTGATTGTAATATCTGTATGTTCTTCATCCCCCTCATCTTCTAATACTACTTCTGCGGCATCCAAATCTACAGAAGCTTGCTCATGTTCGGCTAAGATAACTGCCTCCTGCAAAAGCATTACGCCATCGTCGCATTCATTATTTGCATACGGTGAACTATAATTTAAATTCATGAATGCACTTTTTCGAAAAGCTTGACGTACTGCTTTTGCAGAAGGGTTTCGATTGTAGATGCCACCATGCATTTTCAAAATAGAAAAAAATGTCTCTATTACGTCAGAATTTAAACGGGACGTTAACAAAAACGGGGCGCGACCGTTGCACTGTGAGAAACAAAACATTGTCGCGAGAAGAGGATGTACAATCATTGCGGGAAAGACAAATATACGATTAAAGAAAAAAATTTAAACAGTTATGACATCAATTTGTGAAACTAACATTTTTAAGTATTCTAATTGCTGTTATGATTTCTAAATTGGTTCTTACACCAATTCTGTATAGATTTCAAAATAATTCTGGAATTCGCAAGAAAATTATACATCTTTAAGTATAGTTTTAGCTTTTTCATCATTATCAGTAAAGAAATACTGAAACAGTTTCATAAAATGTATTTTGCAATAAAAGCAAAACCAAAAACGATAAAAGAACTTTATTATGGTAAAATAAAAGAACAGTATACACATATGTATCATTTTATAACGTATTTGCTATGATCATCATATCTTAAATACCGTTTCAGTAGCTTCATAAGTTTAAATTACAAAAAATATCAATTTAGTAACTGATATTTTAACTTACAATTGAAAACCGTACATCGTAATTTAATATAGTGCTTGAAAATGTAGTCTATGTAAGTAAATTTAGATCTCAATTATTTATCAACATTTATAAAAGTATTACGATTCAAATAAAATTTGTATGAACGTGTGCAGAAACAATGAAAGTAAACACCATAAAGCTGTAGGGGGTTTGCTAAAAAAAATAACAATGCAAGTAATAAATTACGTACACGTCGAATAACTGCATAGAAATAACATCCTAATATTATTTACATCAAAATGAAAAACTATACAAATGAAATTTTTTTAAATAAATCTTTTGTAATTTTGTAATTAATAAAAATAGTCAAATACATAAAAATAAAATAAGTATGCGAAAAATATTTATGACCATCACTTTATTAATCTGCGTTATACACTGTAGTACTATATTTCATAAGTATCATACTAAATACTTCATCTCCACTGTTCAAATATACGCGCCATATATAATTGTAGCCTCCAAATAATATTAAGAAGAAGTAGTAAAAATCAAGTATATAGAATATACAGCTCTTACTAATACGCTTAAATTCGTTAACTATCGGTAACATTGAGCGCGACACCGAAATGGTACGGGGGCCACTGTGGCCCCCCGAGGGCTAGACAGAAAAGCCCATAAGATGCAATGTCTGTAGTAGCACCGACGAGATACTGTTAAAGACATCCAGCCCCCGTGTATTCGGTTGCGCCGAAAAGTGGGCTCTGATGGGCTCTCAAACCGGTCGGTAACGGGTCCGATGGCATCGCCGGTGGTTTCGTGGAATGGATAAAGTAGACTTATGAAGTTCCACGGTGCTAAAAGTTCCGCGCTCTCTACCTACATAGACCATTTGCTCGTCAACTGCGCACGACTGCATGAGTGGCGTAGAGGTAAATGGTTGTAATACCTTAGGTAATAAATAAATGAAGAATGTCATTATCTATTCTGTTTTTTCTTGGAAAATAATTACATATTATTGTATAATTTCATTAAATTCTTATCGCCTACTTATTTTCCTTATTGTTCAGCATTGGAATCACTGTTTTATAATCGATAGCCTGTAGATGTAGGAATTTATAAAATATCAGAATTTACACTTAATTTAATTAATGGGATATTTATAAAATAATTTTTCTTAAAGACAAAAAAAATTTTCTATAATAATTGTAGAATAAAAAGGTAGAATAAATACAATCTACAAGAAACGATCAAATTCAATCGTTCTTATCGAGATCCTTAGTAGAAAGCAGAAACGTAATTTTTATTACTTATTTTTCCGATAATACCACTTCTAATGCTCGACAGCACTGTCTGCAATTATTAAATGCAATTATTTTGATCAGAGAAATATTACATATATGATGATAAAAGTCTCCTAAAAGATTAACTAAAAATGAAAAAGTATCATCATTGAATTACTGTTGCCTCACCGATGTTATGTACCTGACCTGTACATAATGACCATACACCTGTATATGATCCGAATTATATCGTGTTTGGTATCATTTTAATCAGAATAATGCCACAAATCGCAAGTCTCATAAAAAAGTAAGTAATAATAAAAAAGCTATTCCTTGGTAATACATTGTGAGGACGTGCGAGCCTTTGAACTGTGCCGCCGACTGCGACTCTCCGCGTCTCTTTCTTTTTCATACGCTATCCTTCGTCGCGCCCGAAACTTTAATTGTCTATTACACAAGTAAATATCATCGGAATTATATCACATTTGGTATGATTTTTATTAGAAAAATGCCACAAATATGGTCATCGAAGTCCCATAAAAAAATAATGAAAAATAAAGAAGTTGGAAATTCGAATTAGGTATGTTTACATTTCTCGGTGACCGAGGCCTCTCGAGCTCGGCTATCCTTCTCTACGTTCGGCAAACCTCAGACAATGATATTCCTCGCGTATAAACTAGGACTGTTACTTTTCCGAAGCTTCGACTCTTCGAAGCTTCGAAGGATTCGAAGGAACGAAGGGAACTTTGAAGGTGATGAAAATCGAAGTTTCGGACCTTCGAACCTTCGAACCTTTGATTCGTTTCCAGTTAACGGATAAAAGAAATAAATTTTCATAATTTGTTTCTATATTCGCCATCTGAATTATTTCAATAATTTATTGTTTAGATAACATATTTATAATTTGAATTATCTTTTCGGTAGCACATTGTTAAAATAATTGTTTAAATAAATAAATTTTATAATTTGTTTCTATATTCATTATTTGAATTGTTATTTCAATTATTTATTGTTAAAATAAATAAATTTTTACAATTTGTTTCTATGTTCATTATTTCAATTATTTCAATTATTTATTGTTAAAATAATGGTTTAAATGAATATCTTTTCATATTTTGTTTCTATATACATTATGTGAATTATTTCAATAATTCATTGTTAAAATAATTATTTAAAGAATGTACAATTATTTACATAATGAATATAGAAACACATTTCTATAGATTATAAAAACTGTAGATTATAAATTTTTATACTCTATAGAAACGTGTTCCTATATGAAATATGTAAATACGTGTAAATTGTCTAAACAATTATTTGAACAATAAATTATCGAAATAATTCAAATAATGAACATAGAAACAAATTGTAAAAATTTATTTATTTAATCAATTATTTTAACAATAAATAATTGAAATAACAATACAAATAATGAATATAGAAACAAATTATAAAATCTATTTATTTAAACAATTATTTTAACAATGTGCTATCGAAAGAAAAATTCAAATTATTATACTACAAACGTCCCTGCGCAGATCCGTGTTGTGGACCATTATCGATGAAATACTGTACATGGTAAAGTTGTGTGGCTTCGTGTAAGAATTACAGATGTGAAGACAGATTTCAAATATCACCTGTTGTTGCAAGAATACATTAAATATCATTCATTATTCACACGTTATTGTAATTTTTCAAGCATTTCCAGTGCTCTGACAAAAAATGTTTCTGATAAAAATTACTCGGTAGTCACTCTTCTATAAATTTCAATATAAAAAATTAAATGTAAAACGCCCCGCCCCAGAATTACGACCAGCCTAGGCGTCACGTTGACGCACCAGACCCCGGAAGGCGAAGCTCGAAACAAGGTGGAAGCCGAAGGACTCGGGTGGGCAGAATACTTTGACATTGCTTGCGAAAGCATCGACGAACTCCGAGCGAAATTATTTGTATTGATACGCACTTTTACGGTAGTTTTGGACACGTACGATCTGAGTTCTAAGACATCTGCATGCCTTACATAAAACAATTTTTTTTATTCGATAAAATTGTAAGGTCTCCTTGATTTTCTAATCGTCACTATATATTTTTTACTTAATAATGTTATTGCTGACGTCGGGCTGAATTCAACGACTACAATAGTTGTGAACAGCTAATTCTTCGATTCGGACCATTGTGCGACGCGCGACGCGGCGAAAATCGAGCAGTCGAACGCGAAGGTTTAAAAGTAGGACTCTCCGCGTCTCTTTCTTTCCCATACGCTGTCCTTCCTTGCACCCGAACCTTTCGCCGTTCATTACAGGAGTAAATATCATCGGAATTACATCATATTTCGTATCATTTTCATCAGAAAAATGCTACAAGTATGTTTGTGAAAATCCGATAAAAAAATAATAAAAAATAAAGAAGTTTTGTTGTTGGATTAGTAGTGGTCTCACACCGATATACCCGACCCGTATTGTGTTACACTCCTCGGCGACCCAGGCCCTCGAGCTTTACTCCGTCCTTTTCTCGGTTCGGCATGTGATCGCGGAACAGTCTCTCTTGAACGCTGAATGTCTTATTTTATATCTAATCTAATCTTATTTTATTTGTCAAAATTTAACTTCCTATTTAAAATATTTTTTTATAATTAAATTTGGAATATTTTCTCTTTAAAGGACCTACCTAGAGCAGTCCCGTTTTAATGGTTTTCGGCCAATCACCCGTATTTAATTGCATGCAAAAATATTGAAAAAATCTGACGAATTGCGATTATCGACATATATATTTAAGAATTTTTGCCGATTTTTCGGTTGAAAATCTTATTTACAAAAAAGGAAAACATAAGAATTCGAAAATTTCAGGTTTCTTTGGAAATTGAAAAAGGACATCGAACAAATTTTTACGGTAGCAACATATCCAGAAAGAACTTCTATTTATGAGAGTTCACAGTTTATTCGATCCCTGCTCTGGTTATTGGGCGATACATTGTAACGCATGTGCCAATCTTTGACTGCTCGGTCTTCGCTATAGCATTCGAACGCGGCTCAGAAAATTATTCGAACTCGAATAAAACGTCGAATAAAGATACAGATGAAAATGATAACTTTATTCACCGCTAACGATGAATAAAAAAATTATCTTTATTCGCCGAATAAATTTTCATCGAATAAAACTTTATTCGACGCGTGTCGAATACAGATAACCATAATCATTTCTTTTGTCGCGTGACAAATAATGTTTTTATTTTTTAATCGCTGTTTGCATCGATGCTCCTACAATTATATTATATGTATTATATTAATTTATCCTCGCGAGTCTCTTTCGAACTCTATATTATTCGATATAGTATGTCAAATAAACGTTAATCTGTTTTTCAACATATGTATGTTTCCAGAGATCGATTCTTAGAACAATTATTATTAAAAAGTGTAAGGAAATAATGTTTGTTTATGAAATATTTTTAAATTACAAAATGAGGTATTTCGTATGAATTCAGAGGTAGGAATTATTGAATATTGATTTTCCTAAATATGCTTTCATACTTTCTTACGTACAAAATTTCTAGGATTTTTTGTCTTTGATATTAATTTTACTTTTAGTATTTTAAGCCTTAAAAACCAACACCAAAATGTTTGTTCGAGAATGTAACATCTGATCTCATTGCTGTCTGCCGTCTCACCGTCTCAAGAATCTCCTCAGAGGCCTTCTGCACCGACGAAATATCGTCGGTGGCCTTCTGTTTCTTACTCCAGCCAAAATATATCCTAGAGGGCGTAAGAGAACGCTTGAATTATTCGGGCACACGAACTCCCGTAAGGCTGGCTGTCTTTAACAGTATCTCGTCTGTGTCCAGGCTAAAGATGAAGTAGGTTCTTGTCCAAGCTGAAAATGAAGTAGGAACTGATCCAGGCTAAATTTAGACTAGGGGGCAGCAGTATACCGGGCACGCCAAAACCGGGCGTGAGCACTCTCATATCCTCTCTGACATCAGCGTCTGTGCCAGGCTAGATTTAGACTAGGGGGCAGCAGTATACCGGGCACGGGCAAAACCCGGGCGTGAGCACTCTCATTCCTCTCTGGTTACGCATGCTCATTCTCAGGTGCATTGAATAGTGAAGTGTATCTAACCATCACTGATCTCTGCTAAGCACACATAAATACATATACATAGTAGGGGAAGTTCATAGAAAGAGAACATTTTGGCACCACATATAGAACTTCCATGTTCGCTCAAATCGATAATACGTTGGAAACTGTTGATATCATATGAATGTTTGCACTCGGCAAACCTTCTCTTTTTCGTTTTTCATAAAATAGTATTAATCAAACGAATTTACAATGCAAAGTGTTATTAATTCTGTAAAAGGCACTGCGCTTGGTGTTGCCGAGTATTTAACCCCTGTATTAAAGGTATGATCGTAGGCAAATGTTATATTTCGAAAATAAATATCTTAACAAATAATAAATATAATAAAAAATGTGAAATTTTGTATGTCAAACATGCCGTAATCATTTATTATTTAGTTACTCATTTATATGACAATTTTTGTGTTCTTATCACTGTCTACAGTAAATTGTTGCTATCTCAATACAAATGGTGCTAAACCATTGTGTAGATTTCATATTTTAGCCGTAAATGTTATAATGAGATCTTACTCTTCCGTTCTAATTAGGAAATTTACTTTATGTACTATTTGTTTTTAATAATGTTAATAATCAATATTATTTTATGAATTCAATGATTTCTATGTAATAAAAAAGTAATAATTAAAATAAAACATTTTAAAAATTAATTTTCTTTGTTATACTCAAATTTCTTTATTATAAATATTTCCAGTCCATATATTTATAACTGATTTCCGTTAGTAATGTACATTCGTAGTTTTTGGCCTTGTAATTCACTTTTAATTTATTTATGTTTAGTTATTCGTAATTTCTTATATTATATTCATTAATTATCATTAACATTTTTTATTCTTTTACTATTTCATATTCTTTACTGTATATCATTTAAATAAATTTTGACTAGGTTTTTTAAATATTTGTATTATCTTATTTCCTAAAATAAATACTTTGCAAGTAAAATACTTCTATTTGAGAGAGTGGCAAACTTACATTATAAATAGACCTCATAACATTAAAGGAAAGTAAGTTTCGAGAAACTGGAGTGTTAACACCAGAGGAGTTCGTGGCAGCAGGTGATCATTTGGTACACCATTGTCCAACATGGCAATGGGCTATCGGTGATGAAGATCGGGTGAAATCATATCTTCCCAAGAATAAGCAGTTCTTATTAACACGCAATGTTCCTTGTACTCGTAGATGCAAGCAGGTACTTTTGATTTTGTGATAATAATAAAAATATTAATCTGCATATTTACAATTTTTCAAATCAAAGGCTAAATAACTTTCAAAAGTTCTATGCTTTTTTTTTAATTATGATTTAAAAGATATAATAATTTCTTTATCAAAATATTTCAATTTCTTCTGATTGAATTTTAGATTGAATACAGTAAAGAACAAGAATGCATTATAGAAGCAGATGATCCAGAGGGTGGTTGGGTAGATACACACCATTATGATGCTACTCTTGGTGGAGTTGAAGAAAGAGTATCTGAAATGACATTAGAAGAAACACAACTTTCTCAATCAATTGATGCAGGAGAAAATAATGAAGATGACGACGAAGATGATGATGAAGATGCTGCTGATATGGAAGCTTTCGAAGTCAGTGGAATGTTAGATGAACAAGATAAGGTAATACTTAAACATAAAATATATAATTAATATCAATGTTATATATTATATTTTGAAAAATATTATAACCTAATTATATTTAAACTATAAAGTTTGCAGCAGAAACTACAAAGAAACCTGTGAAGGAAAAATTGGAACCATTTTCTGAAGGAGAGATTATTCACACACGCACATATGACTTATACATCACATACGACAAATATTATCAAACCCCCCGATTATGGCTTTCAGGATATGACGAGGTTTGTTTTGTTTATTTAACAAGTTAAACTGTAGTGCTGTATTATTATTATCGCATAAGAACATTAACTGTAGTACATAAAAAAACTCTAAAATTAATTAATTATTTTTTCTCAAAAGATTCGTAAGCCTCTTACGGTAGAAGAAATGTATGAAGATGTAAGTCAGGATCATGCTAAGAAAACTGTTACAATGGAAATTCATCCTCATATACCTGGACCACCAATGGCCTCTGTTCATCCTTGCAGGTAATAAAAAAAATTAAAAAAATTTTAAACATATTTGGATATTAAAGTAGCTCTATTTAATGGAATGAAATTGCAGACATGCTGAGGTAATGAAGAAAATCATTGAGACAGTAATGGAGGGTGGTCGTGAACTTGGTGTACACATGTATTTGATAATATTCCTCAAATTTGTGCAGTCTGTAATTCCGACAATTGAGTATGATTATACACAAAATTTTATGCTAAATGCATCTAGTTAAGAGCTTTATAAATTTTTATTGTACCTTGAAGATGATCGTGACTTTAGTTTTAAGTATACAAAATAACGAAACTAAGAGAACTGTGCATATAAAGTAATAAACGTGCTTATGTTCATAAAATTATAATATTTACACCCTTAAAGAGTTGTTTTGTAAATATAAATTCGAATTTGGCTGGTTCCATTTTTATATAATCATTCCTTAAAAATATTTGTAACTTTTCACTTTATTACTTTACTACATTTATTTGGATATCAAACCACTTATCGTTTAATGAAGAATAAGTTTAACAAAAAACTACATCTTTTATCATTTATAGAAATAAAATAAATTATTATCTTATAAAATTACTTAAGATATTATTTATTACCTATACAATATAAAGAATTAAAGAATGATAAAATAAGTATTGTTACCGACTTACGTCGCGAGCCGTGAGACGGTATAGGGGCAAGGGGAGCGAAGTTTACAGCACGCGATCCGATCATGATTCGATACACCTGAAATAGTAGTGGTAATCTTCTTAGCGAATAGCGAGAAGCGTGTGACGTGTGACCCAACTGTGTGACCTGACCAATCAAACGGTTTCTTTATGAATTCCTTTCGCATTCCTTCTGTCTGGTACCACCACTGATATACATATATGTTGCGGCTGCGCGTGGGGTGGAATTCAGGGACTTTTGTAGGTTCGGGTGCCCGTGGAGGCTGAAGCTGGCTGAAGCGCTCTGCTCGTGTTGATGTAAGAAAACACTTTTTCGAATAAAATATAGGAATACAGGGATGAAGCATGTCGTTGCAGGGTTGGCAAATTTAGAGACGGGAACGAGGTAGATTTACGGTTAATTTTCATTGTATGCAGTATGCAGCGCCACGCATTGACACAGCGTCACATAACCTTTCCAAGCGTCATCAAGCGTCTCATACCGTTTTATTTCAGTGTCGTGTTTCAGTATTAAAAAAACTATTTAGTATTAAATACTTCAACAGTGTTAAAAGAAGCTATTAAAATGAAGTGCTTTGTGCCCCCGTGTAATAACCGATCTGATCTTCAACATTGGAAAAAAAGGAGTAATGTTGTGAAAGTTACATTTCATAGGTATGAAAATTATTTTTATAGTTAATATAATTATAATCTTAGAATATTTTATTTTAAACTTTGATTCTGTTTGCAGTTTTCCAAAAGATTCTGATACTCGTAGTTTATGGTTAGATCTTTTAGGCATCGGAGCATCAGTAATTCCAAAGAGAGCTTGTATTTGCTCAATGCACTTCGAAGAAACAAGTTTCTACACAAAAGGTTCTTATGTGTGATTGAGACCAAATGCATTACCACGTGTATGTATAATAATGAGTATTTTTAATTTTTATGAGTATACCCAACATAGTGAACAATGTTTTATTTCTACTTGTATGTGTTCGTTTTATTCCAGAAAACCTTTAAAGAAGAAGCGACTTCTTTCACTGAGTTATGTGAAAATAATGTGGACACAACATTATCACCTAACACAAGTATGTATATGTTTATAGAAAAATTACTTTTGATAAATACATTCATTGTCATAATAACAACATAAATTGATATTACAGTTACTTCTAAACTAACAATATTTGTTATTATTACAGCACAAGTTTTGATCCCTAAAACCAAAGAAATCTCTGGTATAGCTGGTACTTCCAAGTCGTTTGATGACTATCCATTATCACCAGAACCGTTCACATCCAATAAAGAAGACAAGGGAACAATGGTATCGCCTCAATTCATATACAATTCTCCAGAGAAGCTGATAGTAAGAGAAAGAATTAAATTTGTGGAAGCAGATTCACGGAAAAAACTGTTTGAAACACGGCGACAGTTACAGAGGAAATCAAAACAAGTTTGTGAACTACAAAACATCATAGAGGGCTTGAAAAGTAAGCAACTATTAAACCCTGATCAGGCAGAGATGTTAAATATGCTTGGTGGAATGGGTGGCGAAATTTTTAACATCATGTACAAAAAGGATACTGCATGCATATCTAAGAGTTATAATGCAAAAATTCGTTGCTTTACGCTTATTCTTCATTATTATTCTCCACATGCATATGAATATGTGTGTGAACAATTGAGTAATTGTTTGCCACACCAGAAGACTATTTCATCATGGTATAGAACGTTAAATGGAGAACCAGGCAAAAGTTTGGAAGCATTGAGGTCCATCAGTGAACGGGTAAAAAATACAAATTACCAATTAATAGGTTGTTTAATGTTCGATGAAGTAGCGATTAGAGAACATGTAGAATATAATGGCACAAAGTTTAGTGGATACATTGATTTTGGAAAGGATATTGCTTGCGAACACGAAATTGTAGCAAGAGAAGCATTAGTTTTTATGCTTGTGTGTGTGAATGGAGGCTGGAAAATACTGGAAAAAAATGCTGGAATGGTGTGGAAATCTATTGATACAAGTTCAGTTAATTCCGGGGCCTGGTATAAGCCTATTATGTTGTAAAATCGAGTCCATTTCTTGGTCAAAACGCTGAAATAAAGATATACATACATATAAGCCTATTATGTGTAAAAACTTATTGTACCCTACTTTTAATTATATTATAGGAAAAAATATATAACATTTATGTTATCCTTATTAATTATTAGATATATAACACGTCTCCATTTTATAAAAATAATGATTTTAAAATATAAATAACAAACTATTTAAAATTAGTATGTTCTTTAATTCGTGTTACACGTTTTAATTTCTCTTCTACAGGGTGGCCCACATAACTCTGAACAGCTCAATATCTCGAAAACTATGCCATCGATTTTAAAGTTCTTAGTCTTAAATTGCACGGAACTGAAGGGCCTTTCTGACTACATAAACGTGAAGTCGCCTCCCTTCCCCTTTAACGGGGGAGGGGAGGTACCTTTGTAATTTTAAATGGAACCCCCTATAAAATGTTACATATTTAGATTCAACCGGAAAAAACGAGTCAATTTTGTCAGATACTTCCATGATGAGATATAACAGTTTGAAGTTTCGAGTTGTAGGTACTTGAAGCGCTCGGAAATAGCGTTATGGAATTATACGCGCTTGAGTCTTTTGCTTATTCGTGAAGAAATAAAATGTACTTTAAATTAAATGTTCAAAATGTCCACTACGGGCTTGTAAACATTTATTTACTCGAAACATCAAAGTTGTTCTAACATTTTTTAACATTTCGGGAGTCACTGAAGCGCAAGCGTCACGTATTCTTTGTTTCATATCCTCTTTTGTCGTCGGTGGTTCAAACATAACTTTGTCCTTTACATATCCCCATAAGAAAAAATCTAATGGTGTTAGATCGGGGGATCGAGGAGGCCATTGACGAGGTCCCCCACGACCTATCCATTTGTTCCCAAATTTTTCGTTCAAAAATTGCCTGGTGATGATTGCAAAATGCGGAGGAGCGCCGTCTTGTTGGAACCACATTTCTCTTCTAACGTGCAGTGGCACATCTTCCAAAAGCGCATGCAAATGATTTTTTAATAAATCACAATAACTTGCAGATGTTACAGTTTCTTGAAAAAAATAAGGTCCAATCACAAAATCTCCTATTAGGCCACACCAAACATTTAAAGACCATCGATGTTGAAAGGGAACACATCGCATCCAATTTGGGTTTTCCACGGCCCAATAATGCAGATTATGTCTATTTACATGTCCTGAATTCATAAAAGTGGCCTCATCGGAAAAAAGTATTTTGCACAAAAAGTCATTTTCTACAACACCCTGCAGCCACTCACAAAATCTTACGCGGTGATCGTAATCTGCTATCGAAAGATCTTGTGATAAAACCATGTGATATGGATGATACTTTCGCCGTTTCAAAATTCGTTGAATCGATGAACGACTAATATGTGATGTTTGTGCAAGTGTACGTTGACTCATATGAGGATTTAATGTAATTGCAGCAAGAATACTGGCACTATTATTTTCATTCGTCACAGCTTCAGGTTTATTGCGAGTTTTTTTACACAATTCACCGTGCTCGCGAAGCCGCTTTTCTAAATTATGAAATGTTGCATGACATTTTTTGATCCCATAACGTTCAAAAAACATCACTGCTGCACGCCGATAATTTTTTTGGCATTCACCTAACGTTAATAACATATTCACTTCTGTGTCAAAAGTAGCCATAATCACAATGTTACTGCTTGAATAACAGCTCTAAACTGAAAACGTTTTCATAGATAAATGAGTCAAACTCAAGAATTGTAAATATTATTGTTTGTGTTTCTTCATGAATAAGCAATGGACTCAAGCGCGTATAATTCCATAACGCTATTTCCGAGAGCTTCAAGTACCTACAACTCGAAACTTCAAACTGTTATATCTCATCATGGAAGTATCTGACAAAAAAATGTTTCAGACAAAATTGACTTGTTTTTTCCGGTAGAATCTAAATATGTAACATTTTATAGGGGGTTCCATTTAAAATTACAAAGGTACCTCCCCTCCCCCGTTAAAGGGGAAGGGAGGCCACTTCACGTTTATGTAGTCAGAAAGGAACTTCTGTTCCATGCAATTTAAGACTAAGAACTTTAAAATCGATGGCATAGTTTTCGAGATATTGAGCTGTTCAGAGTTATGTGGGCCACCCTGTATATTCTCTAATTTTAGTTTTCTTTAATACCTCGCCCTACAATTTTTTTTAGACCACAGATTTATGAATTATTTGAAATTGTACATTAGAACATGAAATATGTAACTACTAATTGCATAAAATCAAAAATGTAGAAGATTTGCCGTTACTTCTTCACTTTTAATTATTTAAGAACGTTCATTACAATATTTGGGACATAATTCGTATCACGAGTGTCATACGTTATTATAGAACAAAGGGTTAAATATTACTTTTCTAGTTTCAATTTGTCAAATATATGTAAGCAATCTGTAAACATTTTTCATACTTGGCGGTACAGAGTATGCGCAGAAATTCCACCAATCAAATTTAGGCGTAAATGTGCCCCTGCCTCCTCCGCAATCCTCAACATCCCCCTTGCCTAAGATGCTAGCTCATGCTCCATCCCTGTATTCCTATATCTATGTATGGAAGATAAAATAGACTTTATTGGTGAAGTTTCGAGGTCTACTCTATGACTCCAGAATAATATCTGCCGATATCTGCTTCTCCGAGAAGGTTCCTCGTCCTCGTTCGGTCTTCCGCTCCCGCTTCGTTTCCTTGGCCAATAGGAAAATTCGGTATTTCCAGGTGGACGTTGATTCGCTGGATGGTCTCCTTCCAAGTTGTAGTTGTCTCGACGGTGATTGGCGGTGGTAGTACCGTGGAAGCGTGCGCATGAGTGTGGTGGCGTGTACGAGGGAGCCCGCCAAAACAAAGGATGTGGGGGTGTTTACGCGCGAAGATCTCGACCGCGGGGGTCCCACGGTGGGACCGCGCAAGAGAGAGGTCCGAGGGAAAGTTCCAAGAGGCCCTTGACCGAGGGTTTATGACTTCCTGTTCTGGCGAGTATGGGACTACGAATTTCTAAGTGAAATATGAGAACTCCTTCGAGGAGATACGTGACTGTGCCTAAATTCCTCAATTAGTCTCGCACATCAGGATTACATCTAGGTTTTCCGTGGGAACTCTCTCGTCGTCTCTTTACTTTCTCTAAGCTATTCCTGCTGCGATGAAATATACAACGAATCCGTGATTCTGGCCTAGACATTACTTCTATATTCAAATTTCCCTCTTATCGCCATTAATCAACGTATGGCGCAGTAGCGCTATCGTAACTATGTTCGCGTGGTCATGCAACATATACTTAGGCTTAGACCATTCTAAGGATATAGCAGAGAGGAATGAGAGTGCTCACGCCATGGGGTTTGGCCGTGCCACTTTTGTGTGCGCAACATGTATAGCCTGGAACAGCTCCTACTTCATTTCCAGCACGGAACAGAACCTACTTCATCTTTAGCAGGAAACAGAACCCACTTTACTGTTACCACAGACGAGAGATAGGATAGACCTAACATCACAGACGAGATATTAGAATAGACTGGACATCTTACGGGACTTGGTGGCCATAGGAATCTGTAGTACCGTCACCTTTTTTTTTTTTTATTAATAACATCTTAGGCCATTATTGGCCCATAGATACATATTGACATACAAAAATATAAAACTTATGTCTCTAGTTGTCTATATAAAATAATCTCTCCTTTATGTAAACACTTACAAATCAATATCACACTTCTTACAAAGCTCATTAATTATTTTAAGCGCATTGATATTGGAACTTTTAAGAATATTATCAATATTATAAGGGGGAGCCCACTTCAACATCTTTAATTTCACCATCATCTCCTTTCTCTGCTTATTATATAATGGGCAATTCCATAATAAATGGTTAGCATCCTGATTCGCGTGTAAACATTCACAACTTGGGTCACTGATGTACCCAATTCTAGTCAGATTTTCTATAATGGTAACTCCTAAGTCTTGAAAATCTTACTTTTCTTATTCCCACTATTCTTCTTACTTTCCTAATCCCACAATATCTTCTTTAAATTTTTCTTTAAAGTTCGTAAAAGGTACCTTGAAATTATTATCGTTCTCCATTAGGGTAGCTTCTTTGGCTAAAATGTCCACTCTCTCATTGTTTGATTTAACAAAACTGTCTTTATTGGCACTTTCACACAATTTGAATGTTCGCGTGGCGCTTCAAAACCGCGTTCCGAATTGTTCCCGCAGAGGAGAAATCGCTCGAACGCCGCTAGTTTCTCGCAGGGGAGACGATACCGGTCGATTTCGAAATTCGCTTGGTCGCACTGTATGACAATATTCGCGTGTACTCGCAGAGGAGGTTACAACGGAACAGAACGTTTGAACTTCTCGGTATTGGGATGTTCCCGGAATCGACGGGTACGCCCACCACTTCCACACACGGGAGCTCGTTTCGCGGGTCTAAACGCGCTCCGCTGTTAGGGTGACGCGGGGTGTCGCGGCGACGAATATTGATAATGACCGTTGGTGTCTAACACAATCTATTGGCATGCACGAATACCCTTCAGTCTTAAATATTAATTCCCTAATTTCTGAAATTTCTTTAAGGCTTCTAGCAAACGTATCTATAAATTTATTTTTCACATTGTATATAGGATTAAATATCTTATTTTCAAAGTTGAGAAACGTATCATTTTTCCCCATCCGACTATTAGATGAGATCTTGCAAAGATACATCTTTCCCAGATATTTAGCCCTTTCCTGTAATGGCGGAAGTCCAGACTCAGCCAGCATAACTCCTAAAGGTGTACTATTCCTATAACCCATTGGTAATCTTATTGCTGTACTCTTAATCGATTCTAACTTGTTTCTTAATTTTTTACTTTCTGGAAAGTATATAAAAGTGGCGTAATCCTCTCTAGACCTGATGAGGGAAGTATATAAAGTTAACAATGTTTCCGAGTCACTACCCCACCATACTCCCCTGAGAAATTTAATTACATTCATACTCCTCATACAGTGGTCATGTACATTATATATCTGTTTTTCAAAATTTAGTCTATAATCTAACCAGACCCCTAAGAATTTTATACAGCCTATATTACTCTTCTTTTCCTGACTTATTATGATTGTTATTTTCCCTGGGGAAATTTTCCTATCATTAAAAACAATGACCTCTGATTTTTCTGCGCCATACTAAGTCCAATTTGTCTATGTCTGTTATATATCATCTCAATAGCTTCTTCTAATAGTTTCTTTGCATTCTCTATGGATGCATCTCTATAATAAATAGCCATATCATCAGCGTGGAAGGAAACCTGCATTCCTTTTGGAAGACCATTAAAGACATGAGCCACATATACAGGGTGGCACACATAACTCTGAACAGCTCAATATCTCGAAAACTATGCCATCGATTTTAATGTTCTTAGTCTTAAATTGCATGGAACAGAAGTTCCTTTCTGACTACATAAACGTGAAGTGGCCTCCCTTCCCCTTTAACGGGGGAGGGGAGGTACCTTTGTAATTTTAAATGGAACCCCGTATAAAGTGTTACATATTTAGATTCTACCGGAAAAAAACGAGTCAATTTTGTCAGATACTTCCATGATGAGATATAACAGTTTGAAGTTTCGAGTTGTAGGTACTTCAAGCTCTCGGAAATAGCGTTATGGAATTATACGCGCTTGAGTCCATTGCTTATTCATGAAGAAACACAAACAATAATATTTACAATTCTTGAGTTTGACTCACTTATCTATGAAAACGTTTTCAGTTTAGAGCTGTTATTCAAGCAGTAACATTGTGATTATGGCTACTTTTGACACAGAAGTGAATATGTTATTAACGTTAGGTGAATGCCAAAAAAATTATCGGCGTGCAGCAGTGATGTTTTTTGAACGTTATGGGATCACAAAATGTCATGCAACATTTCATAATTTAGAAAAGCGGCTTCGCGAGCACGGTGAATTGTGTAAAAAAACTCGCAATAAACCTGAAGCTGTCACGAATGAAAATAATAGTGCCAGTATTCTTGCTGCAATTACATTAAATCCTCATATGAGTCAACGTACACTTGCACAAACATCACATATTAGTCGTTCATCGATTCAACGAATTTTGAAACGGCGAAAGTATCATCCATATCACATGGTTTTATCACAAGAGCTTTCGATAGCAGATTACGATCACCGCGTAAGATTTTGTGAGTGGCTGCAGGGTGTTGTGGAAAATGACTTTTTGTGCAAAATACTTTTTTCCGATGAGGCCACTTTTATGAATTCAGGGCATGTAAATAGACATAATCTGCATTATTGGGCCGTGGAAAACCCAAATTGGATGCGATGTGTTCCCTTTCAACATCGATTGTCTTTAAATGTTTGGTGTGGCCTAATAGGAGATTTTGTGATTGGACCTTATTTTTTTCAAGAAACTGTAACATCTGCAAGTTATTGTGATTTATTAAAAAATCATTTGCCTGCGCTTTTGGAAGATGTGCCACTGCACGTTAGAAGAGAAATGTGGTTCCAACAAGACGGAGCTCGTCCACATTTTGCAATCATCACCAGGCAATTTTTGAACGAAAAATTTGGGAACAAATGGATAGGTCGTGGGGGACCTCGTCAATGGCCTCCTCGATCCCCCGATCTAACACCATTAGATTTTTTCTTATGGGGATATGTAAAGGACAAAGTTATGTTTGAACCACCGACGACAAAAGAGGATATGAAACAAAGAATACGTGACGCTTGCGCTTCAGTGACTCCCGAAATGTTAAAAAATGTTAGAACAACTTTGATGTTTCGAGTAAATAAATGTTTACAAGCCCGTGGTGGACATTTTGAACATTTAATTTAAAGTACATTTTATTTCTTCACGAATAAGCAAAGGACTCGAGCGCGTATAATTCCATAACGCTATTTCCGAGCGCTTCAAGTACCTACAACTCGAAACTTCAAACTGTTATATCTCATCATGGAAGTATCTGACAAAAAAATGTTTCAGACAAAATTGACTTGTTTTTTCCGGTAGAATCTAAATATGTAACATTTTATAGGGGGTTCCATTTAAAATTACAAAGGTACCTCCCCTCCCCCGTTAAAGGGGAAGGGAGGCCACTTCACGTTTATGTAGTCAGAAAGGCCCTCCAGTTCCATGCAATTTAAGACTAAGAACTTTAAAATCGATGGCATAGTTTTCGAGATGTTGAGCTGTTCAGAGTTATGTGGGCCACCCTGTATATTATACAGTAACGGACTCAAAACTCCTCCTTGGGGAAGACCCTTAAATATCATTCTTATAATACTCAAACCCACGAAACTTACTGATCTACTGTACATCCAAAGTGCTATAAAAGTTAACATTGTAATTGGAATCCCTATACTGGCTAATTTTCCCAGCAGTATATCTGTTAAAACATTGTCATATGCAGAGCTAATATCTAGAAATGCTGCTGCTGTATATTGCTCCTGAATCATTCCCACTTTCACATATGAGGTTAAATTAACTAGATTAGCTGTACATGATCTCCCCTTCCTAAATCCTGATTGGAATTCAGGGAGAATCCTATTTTTCTCACACCACCAACTCAACCTATTATTAACCATTCTTTCAAATAACTTGCATATACATGATGACAATGTAATGGGACGGAAACTTTTACCATCAGGTTTTTTAATAAATAATACTTGGTATTCGTTCCAGTCTTCTGGGATGACTTTGCTAATATATAACTCATTGAAAATATCCAATAGCAATAATCTACATTTATTAGACAGCGCCTTAATCATTTTGTATTCTATCCCATCCATTCCAGGTGACGAATCCAGATTTGTTTTCTCTATAGCTACATTCAACTCAAGAAAGCTAAACCTATCATCTAAAAAATCATTTTGTTCCACCTTTAAATTAAACACTGGATTGACTGGAACCCACGGTGGGCTCAATTTCTGTATACAGTTTTCTACAATATCTTGTCTATTTCCTGATGTAGACGCATCCTTATTGTTGTTAATTTTTGTCCACTTAGCCTTAAGTACTTTAATTGTATTCCATGTATATGATAAAGATGTTTTAAAATTAATATTAGCAGCAAATATCTTAAAGCTATCCCTTTTCTTTTTTCGTAAAGCTCTTTTAGTAATATATATATGTATATGTATATATATATATATAAAGCTTTATTATTTCTGCTGTCCATCCCATCTCCCATTTCCCTCTCTCCTTCTCCCAACCTACCCCAACTTCCCCTCTCCCAGCTCTTCTCCTCATTTCCTCCCAGCACAGCCGCGCCAACTCTCCCCCTTTACCTCCTCCCAATTTCTTCTCATACCCCCCCGCCCTGATCCCTGCTCTCCCTCTTAGCAATTCTCTTTGACACTCCTCTCTCACCATGTATCCCGGTGTGCATCTTTCCACCCCTAAAACCCACTTCAAGTACCTTTCCTGTAGCCTTTCCAGATTCTCCCTCTCTTTCCATCCCCAGATTTCTACCCCATAATTTGCCACCATCCACACTGGCTTGTCAAAGAGCCAAATCGTCCTACCCCAGTCCTTTCCAAATTTCCTCTTACCTATCCCCCACACTTGCCCGATTATTGCCGCCCCCTTCGTTATCCTTGCCTCCACATGCGCTTCCTGTCCCCCATCCCTCTTCACCGTGTAACCCAAGTACGTGTTCTCCCTCACCTCTTCCACTACCTTACCCTTCCATCTCCATGACACCTTCTTCCACCTTCTCCCTCCTCTCCTGCACCTCATTATCTTGGACTTCTCCGCATTCAACTGCAACCTCTTCTCCTCCAAAAATCTGTCCGGAACCCCTATCATTCCCTTCATACCCTCCTCCTCTTCCGCTAGTATCGCTATGTCATCTGCATCACCCCCCCCCCTTCTCTAATACCTCATCCACATCCGCTAGCAATAACGTGAACAGCATAGGACTCAGCGGACACTCCTGCCTCACCCCCCTTGCTGTCCAGAAACTTTCCCCCTCCTCCTCCCGCACTCTCATCTTGCTTCTCGTCTCGCTTAACAGCTCCTCACACCTCGCCACTAAACCTTCCCTTAACCCCCTTTTCCTTATGGCCCTTATCAACGTATCCCTGTCCACTGAGTCAAACGCCGCTTTCAGATCTACAAACATTATCACCGGTCTTCTCTCCTTTTTCGTCACCTGTCTATTGATGAGGTAATTCAACACATAGATGTTGTCTATACATCCCAGCCCCTTCCTAAAACCCGTCTGACTTGCCGGCAACAACCTTTTCCCTTCTACCTCTTCTCTTACCCTCTCCGCGTTAACCCCCCGGTAGTCCTCCACTTTCCTACTCTCTCCTTTCTTTGCAATAGGCACCACAACCCCCTCTACCCAGTCCTCCGGCCAACCTTCTCCCCTCCACACCTTATTGCAAATGTTCCATAGCCATTCCTCCACTTCCCTGCCCCCATGTTTCCACACTTCGTTCGGTATCACACCCCCCCCCCCCGCTGCTTTCCCTTCTTTTAGTCCCTTTATCACCTTACTTACCTCTCCCCTCTCTATTTCCCCCTCTCCATCCTCCTTCCTTCTTCTCCCCTCTCCCCTTCTTACCCTCCACTCTACTCTTCCCAGTAACTCCTTAAAGTGCTTGTTCCATTCTTCCATTCTAATTCTCTCATCCAGTCCCACTCCCTTTCTTCTTTCCCTGTTTATTAACGTCCATACCTGACTCTCTGTCCTTATCCCCTGCACCTCCCTTTCCCACTTCTCCCTCTCCTTTTTCTTCTTCTCTTCACACAATACCCTGTATTTCCTCTTTTTCTCCTTATACTCTGTACCGTCCCCTCCCGCCTTTCTCCATCTCCTCAATTCTTCCGTTACCTTACCCTTTTCAACCCTACATTCTTCATCCCACCACCCTTGCTTTCTTCCCTCCTCTTCCTCCCCCCTCATTTCCTCCAACACCTTCTTTATGCTATCCTTCAACCCCCTCCAATCCTCTTCTACACTGTTCTCACCTCTGCTCATCCTTCCAAATCTTTCCTTGAAATTGCTTACTCTTTCCTCCGACCATCATCCGACGTCCTTCCTCCTCCCTCCAACTCCCTTCCTTCTGGACACATAATTTCCCCCCTTAATCCACACTGTCACTGGGAGATGATCCGAGTCCATCCTCTCCCCTACCCGCATTTTCTCCACTCCCTCCCTTGATTCTGCATTGCCCAGCACGTAATATGTCCATTTCCCTGCCTCGTCTCCCCTTACATTCCCATTTAAAATTCCCCACCCTCTCCCCCCCAAAACCCGCGGAATTTCCTTCCTTCCGCACTCACTTTCTGATCCTTGGACCTTCTTATCCCTTTACCCTCTTCTCCTTCTCCCTTCCCAACTTCTCTCCCTTCCCTACCCGTCCTTACATTAAAATTCCCCCCTATAATTACCCTCACATTTTCTTCTCTCCCCTCAATCCGATCCCCCAGCTCTTTTAACTTTCTCTGCAGGTCTCCATTTACGTACACCCCTATAACCCTCCAATCTTCTCTCCCTACTTTGACCTTCACCGACATCACCCCCTCCGACCTCTCAACCCCACCATTTCTTGCCTCTAACTCCTTCCTCACACCCACTACCATACCCCCTATTGCTCTCCCCCTCTTTTCTTCCCTCTTTGCCCACTGCTTCTCCCATATAAATCCCCTTGGCAGTCTCCTTTTTATTTGGCTCCAACCCTGCTCCTCCACCCACGTCTCTAGCATTATTATTACATCCCAATCTTCTAGCCCTCTCCAAAAGTCATCATCCTTGTTCCTCAACCCCGCCACATTCCAGAAAGTAACCTCGACCGACTCTCCCCTCTTCCCTACCCCCTCCTTTAGTCTACCTTCTCCCCGCACCTCCTCCCTTACTCGTTTCCCTGCTCCTCACACCACGTCTCCTCTATTTCATTCCAACACTTTACTTTTCCATTTATCCACAGTTTCATGCACCCCACCTGTACCCTTTTTCCTTTCCCCCTCTCCTTTTCAGCTTCCCTTGCAATTTTCCATCTGGCCCTCCTCTCCTCCTTCGTTAACTTCCTCCTCACCTCCATCAGTTTTCTTTTATGCTCCCTACTTTCCATCTTTACCAGTGCCGTTCCCCTTTCCTCCCTCCCTACCCTGCTTAATCTTTTCACCTCTTTTATCCCCTCTCCCTGCAGTCCCATCTTCTCCCATACCCTCAGGACCTGCTCCTTCACGTCTTTTCCCTCCATCTTTATCCCTCGTACTATCAGATTATTCCTTCTCTCTTCTCTTTCCCTCTTATCCTGCTTAATCTCCATCCACCTTAACCTCTTCCTATACTCCTCCAAAATCTCGTCACCACCCCACCCTTTTTCCCTCCCTTCCATTTCCCACCTCTTCCTTTCCTCTATCCATCCCTCCGTCTTTTCCATCCTCTTCTCCAACTTCTCCCTCCTTGCTTCTTCATCTCTCCTCTCCTTCTTCCACATCTCTCTCTCGTCCCTCCACGCTTCTATTACCCTAACCCTGTCTTCCTTTGCCTCCCTCACCTCCTCCATCATCACACTCATTTTCTCCATCATCTGTTCCATTTTTTCCAACATCTCCTTCATTTTTTCCTCCCCTCCTCTCGCAACCCCTCCCTTCTCCTTGTTACCCTCTTTCGGTGACCTTTGCACCAGCATGCTTCGTTTAAAAGCTACTTCTTCCCCCTCCTCCTCCCTTCTCTTTCCCTTTTTCTCCACAGACTCTCCAAGCTGCTCTACGTACCGCTGTCGTTCTCTCTTCCTAACCTTGCCACATTCGTCGGCCTCCCAACTCTTTTCTCCTCTACCTTCCCTCCTACCCTTCCATTTTCCTTGTTCCCGTCGTCTTTCTCACTCATTCCCCCTTCTTCCGTCTCTTAACTTTTCGCTTCCTTGCTCCTAGCACTTTTCAATTTCCCGCCTTCGCCACCTATCTCCTTCCTCTATTTCCCACCAGACCGCGCCACCTGCTTACTCTGTACAACGTCCCGCTGCTTTCTTCCTTCCTCGCCAACCTAATCTCCCAACTGCTGATTACTTTCCATCTCCCTTACACTCCCTATCCTACCAACCTACCCTATTCCCTTTTTCTCCCCCCTTGCCCTTTACCTCCCCTAACCATCTCCTAACTCTTTGCTGTCACGCACACTCAAAAACCTCCACTTTCTCTCTCAATCACTCTCACCGACCACTCGCACCTCACTTTCTCTCGTTCCCTGAAGGCAGCTTTTCTCAGTCTTATATGTTTATTGCACTCCTCGTCCCAACATACAACTGGGTTCCTATGGATTATATTACTCACTTCTTTTCTGACTGGAGTATTGTTCCCAATTGCTTGAATCATTTTTTCTGTAAACTTCTTGTATTTATCTAGACCAGGTGTATTTAAATGTAATAGCGTATCGTAGAACGAGTCTATTTCCTTTTGGTATCCATATGAGTGCTCTATACACTGAAGACAACTGTAACTTTTGTTTTAAGTTAGTTATTTCCACAGATATTGCTTCAGAATTACCATCTTTTAATTTCACTTCTATAATTTTGTATTTTAGGCTTTTTTCTATAAACATGATAACTCCTCCTCCTATTTTTCCTATTCTATCCTTCCTGACAACATTAAAACCGTTCAATTCAAACTGATCCTTCGGTTTCAACCAGGATTTAGCACATATAATCATATCCGCTCCTTTAGAGAGATATTCTATTTCTGACCTTTTACTTTTAATACTACTACAATTCCAAAAGATTATTTTAATAGACTGAGCCATTTTATATTTGTGTAGATAGTTAGTTTTTGTTCAAATAAGATATATGTTTATTGTTGTTCTTGGTATACATATCATTATCAGTCTGGTCTATCTCCAACTCCATTTGTATATCTGTCAACTGACTATAGGTTGGATCCATAGGTATATTTTCTAATAACCTATCAATCACATCAGGATTATATTGATTATTTGTCTCATTTATTTTTGGTTGATATAACTATTATCCTCCTCTGTCACTTTATCCATTTCCATATTTCTCTCCCTATGTTTTAATACGAGCCCATATTTCTCCTATGTTATTTCTTTTTCGTTATTACCGCAAATTACCTCCTTTGCTTTTCTGTGAAACCCTGACGTTTTTCCAGTAAGGTTTGTGTCGAGTAATCTGATTTGTACTGCTGGTTTTTAAATAGATTTTACCATCATTGATTTTGGACCATTGGTTTTACCATAGGTCTTAGGGTTGCTTCTATTCCAGTAATTATTAGTTTGATCCACCATCGGTGCAATACCACCAATTTTCCTTAATTCTAATGTTTTTTGTGAATTAGTTTTGCTTATCTCTGGAAAGTTTTCCGTAGATATCTGAATTTTCGGGGCGAAGTTTCTTGTCATCTTTTCATTGTTAAACACGTTTCCATATTTTTCCTTAATTGCTATTTTAGCTTGGAAAACACTGACATTGTTCAGTGCTCTGTATTCATTCATTTCTCTATTGAACTTGAATTCTGGGCACTGTCCAATAAAAGTAAAATGTTCCTCCTTGCAATGAACGCATTCCTTTACATTTTCCCTTTTCTCACAAGCCTCACTTTTGAAATGGAGCTTTGAAATGGAGACCATTACAGATGCATTTAGGTCTACCCTTACATCTTCCCCTCGAATGCCCATAACTCCAACAATTTGTGCATTTCTTCACTGGTTCAATGAACAATTGGACCTTCACACTATACAAACCATATAATTTTATCTCTTCTGGTATGGAATCCCCTTCAAACGTCAATACGACTGATTCACTAGGAATCCACTTTCTATCGGTTTTGCTCTCCCCCATTACCCTTTTTTCCAATCTTTTCACAAAGAGTATTTTAGCAGACGATTTAGTACGTAATATTATGTCTTGCACATCGTAGTCTAAAGAAAAATCTTTTATTATCCCCTTTCTCTCCAGCTTATGAATTGGAATAAAAGCTTCCATTATACTATTCTCATTATCCTCACTGATTTTTTCCATAAATCTATTCGCTTGTTCTTTATTATATAAAAACACTTCAGCTTTGTTAAAACTAGATGCCTTCAAGTCATACGCACTGGAGTTCAATTTAAAAATTTCCTTAGTCATGCGGATAAGATTCTCCTTATTATTTCTTTTAATGTGTTCTCTTTTAATTTGAACCATCACAGAAGGTCCACGTTTAGTTCAGATCAGAACCCCGAGGTTCACGTTTAGATCGGACCAGAATCGAGGTCCACGTTTAGCATGTTACAGAATTTATTTTTTAGAATGAATGAAAACTAGCTCTAACACTAGCATGAATTAGAATTCACTGCCTTGAGTGCTCAGACGTCTAATAATGAAATTAAATTTTTTAAGAAGGAGAACTCATTGTATTGCATAACTCAGAGAAAGAAAGAAAATCTACTTTTTACTCTGATATCTGGCTGGGAGAAAAACTGCCGAGCGTTGAAGCATATTTTGCTCTTAAAATGAACCCTCTTCTGCAATATAAGAGATCCAACCGACATTGATATAGTACTCTGGATCTCTTAAAGATAAACTTCGTTTTGTAACGGTGTTCTTTATTACAAATGTATTTCAAACAGGGACCGTTACGGTCAATGTCCAAACGTCTATGTACAATGTCAACGGCACAAAATAACAACACAAATAAACTATCCTTAGAATGATTGAGATCAATCTTATTTCGATTCCTTGCGGCGCAACGCGGCGAGATCGACGCGTTCGAGGCTGATGTTTTAAAGCTTGTTCGCGAGCCCGCGAGAGTTTACCGAGCACGGCGTTTGAAAAAAGCGAGATAAAGAGTCTTGCTGTATCCGAGCACGGTTGACAGAAGAAGTGAGGCGTAACGGCTCTCGGTCGCGGGAGCCCGCGAATTTTACATGACGTCATATCGCCAACGATACAGGTGGCTCTGCCCTAATTAGGCCTCTATAACCGATTAATAGATGGCCTGTCCTGTATCGTTGGGATAGACTCAGCCCCGCTTCTCTCCTCCTGCCTCTCGCCACTCGGCACGCGAGCGAACGTCTGCCCGACGCCGCGGCTCGCTCGCCCAATCCCAAACATTATAGATTAGTAAAATTTGAATTTATTGGTGCGTATAAGTAAATTTTACCGAAAATTAATCTATACTTTCAGACGTGATTACAAAAATTAAAATAATAATATAAATTAATTTAATATTCAGTATGGAACAAATTTTAATATCAAGACAATTTTATAATGGACACTGTATCTTTTTATTTATAATGTATCGTTGTATCATCTTTTGAGATGGATTCAACGACGTCTGTATCCGATACAATTGAATAAAAATTCATGAAAAATTAATTATAATGCATTATTATTATTTGCATCAAATGTTACATCAATTACGGCGAAAAACTAATCGATACTTGCGATGCAAAGTGCATGTCTTTCGCAGGCAAAACGGGAAATCTGGCGGCCAAATGTTTTATTGCGCCCCCCCCCCCCCCGGTATTCCGATTTCTTCTTCGCGACTCCGAAGGGCCCATCTGCAATTTCCTAGCCACTTTCTCTCAAGTCCTCCGTATTAGGGCTGTGCGAGTATCCGACAACTGCGAGCCGAGCAAAGCTCGGCCCAATTGACCAAGCCGGATCGGGTACTTGCATCGATGCGAGCTATCCGCACCAATGCGAGCGGCTCGGAACGAACGAAGCGAACTGTTCGCACCGAAACGATCGGCTCGCATCGAAGCGAACTGTTCGCACCAAAACGATCGGCTCGCATCGAAGCGAACGGCTCGCACCGAAACGAACACTCGCATGAAGAGATGGACTCGAAATAAAGGCTACAGCCGGGTTTGGGGGTCAAATTCGCCCCCGGCCTCGATTTTAACGATTTTCAACCAGTCGATAGCCTACTAAAAAAGAAACCTTTCTGCCAATTTTCAGCCCCATATCTCATCTGTAAGGGTAGGTATAGAGGAAAATCGAAAAACCTGTTTTTGGCCCATCTTCCCCATTTAATGACAATTAAAAATTCTGAAAAATCTGACACATTTCGAATACCAAGTGACATATTATATATTGTTTTCAGATTTTTCCGTTGCAAATTCTGGATTTAAGACATGAAAAACATGAAAAAAATCGGAAAAATGCAGATTTCATATAGAAGATGAAAAATCACACCTACAGTTTTAATTTAGTAATAAGATATCAACATAAGTAATACTCTCAATTTTTTTCAAATTCCTGAGAGAGGGACGTCATAGTTGAAAAAAGTAAAAACCAATTTTTTCGGAATTTTTCCCTTGAAAAATTAAGTTATACCTATTTTTTCTGAGTTTTAAGAGTATATTATGTAATATTAAACATTCTTACGTTCAGAAAAAATTATTCCGACTTGAAGACTTGACGAAAATTATACTGAGCACAGTATATTCCAATCTTTCGAACGTAACTTCAACGGCATCGGTTGGTGCAGCGGTTATGGGGTCGACTGGTAGCGTCCATCGAAGCAACATCGTCCGTTCCAAGCGTCCTCTTAATCAGTGAAAATTTCGTGTTTGTGCCAAAAAGTACTAGTGCTAATCTCTGTGGCATAGGCCCACCTTCCCTCACAATCATGGAGGAATCAGACGCCATCACGCTTGGGACCAAGCGTACCCACTCGCCCGACTACACCAACAAGGAACCGTTAATTCACCCATTCTCTTCAACCTCTTCCTCAGCGACCTCCACAAATTGTTCAACCTCAACAATAACCACTCTCAATTTGCCCCAGCATTCGCAGACGATCTCATAATTTACACATCCGGCAATAACGTTAGAACAGTCCGTGACAATCTCGAAACCCTCACTGAAAAAGTAAACAAATACTATATGGCCTGGAATTTAAAACTAAACCCCAGCAAAAGTGAAACGATCCTTTTCAAAAAACCGGTTAACTGCCTCAACTCAAAAGCAAAAGCTGGTGGCACCAGCTTTGGTATTTATAGCACAAATCCAGGTACTACCTCCAAAAAACTCATACCCCACCGAAAGACTGTTAAATACTTAGGTGTTCACATAGACTATCTACTCCGTGGCAACAAACATATAGATATACAAACCAACAAAGCCCGACAAGCATTCATCGCCAATAGCCGCATTTTTTATAGTAAGTTCCTAACCAATCGCACAAAAATCATCCTACACATGCTCCTCGTCTGCCCCCTCATCTCCTATGCAGTCCCCATCTGGTGGAACTGCAATCACACCACTATGGAAAAGATTCGATGTCTAGAGAGAAAATGCCTTAGAGCCTGCCTTAAAATGTACAGAACACAACAAACAGAATGGCAACATTACGTCAGTAACAAAACCTTATACAGTACAGCAGACATTCCCAGAATCGACAACTTTTTAATAAAATCTATCCGAAGCTACTACAGTAAACTCCCATATATCAACAACGCCATCATTCAATCCCTATCACAACAAGATTCAGCCATCTCCCGTAGACTCTGCGCCACAGGATATACCACCCCACAAACCTTCCTATACTGCGACAAACTGGGCCTTATACAAAACTCCGAAAATGTAAACCTAATATATCACTGGAAAAGAAATAAAGCAGACAAACGCATTTCGCTCCATCTCTTAGACCACGTCAACGATAGCGAGCAATTCAAACTCTCCCGAGCTATCTCTCTAGTAGATTACCGCGACTCTCACCGACTAGACCATAAGAAATACTGGTGGTTATCCCCTGACGATGACCACATCAAAGAACTCCATGAACGAAAAAAAAGACTCCTACATCAAGCCAGAGTCTAGTCAACCTAATGGTCATAAATTCCGCAATAAAAAAAACTGTGATATTAATATTACCTCAGGCTATACAGCCCCTTATTCTAATGTACATATGTAAATAAACGTATTCTCTAATCTAGTTTTTAAGATAGTTTTTAAGTTAGCCATAAGTACTTATACGAAAGACTGACACGGGGGTTTTTTAAATAATATTTTTTTCCCCTCCCTAAACCTCCAAATCTACCAAGGTATATCAACTTAACCTTAATCTTAACTCACACTACATGTTTAAATATCGCGTTAGTTTGAATATGTTGTTCGAATTTCGCGAATATCGCGATCTGTATTCGTTGGTGATCCCTCCGAGGTTACTCGTCCGAGGAGTTCGTTAACCCACAATAAATCGAGCAAAAACGGCGTGACTTTCTGGTTACCGGTAAAAGTCAGCCGATAAACACGGTAAGCCGTTGTGCACCGGTCAAACAATGTTCAAATTAAACTCGTCCGCGATGGTACGGTGAGAGAGAGAACAATGCATATATACAGACAGGGAACCGAGACAGACAGACAAGAGAGAGACAGCGCCGCGTAGCGGCTCAGCTGACTCTCGCGCGACGCTTGTCGAAGCCTGGCGGTTCCTCGTCACTTGCTATCGAGACGTTCTAGCGGGCGCCTGCTCCCTAGTTCTTCTGGCTATCTTTCAACTCTTCGGTCGCGCTGTTGAATTCTTGTTTCAAGTCTTCGACGGCGAGCCATTGCAACGACCGATCGAAACGAACTGGCCTCGCTTACGAGATCGTTCCGCTCGTTAAAAGAGAATTGATTAGCCTAGCGAGTTTTATCGAACTCTGGATTTTCCGAGTTTCGATAATTAAAAGTATTTTATACATTTTTCACTGCCGTACGACCTTTCGAACCGGGCTGAGCTCGCTTACGAGTTCGCTCCAGGAAATTCGAACAGCGTTGTACCGGCAATAGTGACACGATCAAGCCACGGCATCCCCCGGGCTTTGATAATATAAACAGTGCACGGTTGCGATAGCTGCTTAGACCTTTCTAACGTGGCTATTGTTTCCCCGCACGACAAGTGTATTTCGGAGTGATTGACGCGAGTTACGTGTTCGTTCCCCGAATTCACTGCATGCCAATCAAGACATATTCTTGCAAGGAACCGTGATTACGCTTCCTTACGGCAACCCGTGTTTCACGGAGGACACTCTTTCAGAGAACGTTCTCTGCCATACGCCCTGGCATACGCTTTGACGTCCCAGCGCAGCAGACGAACCGATACTCTGATTGTGATACGGTCAATTCATTATACGCTTTGGCGGAATTGATCGGTCCATCCACAGGTCCTGAATCGTAAGGCCCAGACTAGTCACCCTCCATAGACTGAGACCGTGACGACGAGCTCGGCAGACTCGACCAGTTCAACCGATATAGTTGCACCTGCCATATACACCGTCGCTTGTACGACGGAGATAGTATTCCGAGTGGGGATCGCGACTGGTTGAACAACGCTTACGCTATACGCCGTTATTATTGTGCGCAGATAATAATTAGTGCGTGTAAGTGGTGAGTTGGACCACGTCCTCCACCGAGATTGACAGCCGCGTGACGTATTGAGTCACGCTCGTGCTAGAAATCGAGGTAGCCGGAGCACGGGGCAATTCGGCTGGATTATCGAACTTGGAGCCTTACAACCTCCTTGTAAGATTGACCGCCACCCCTACGCTCACGCACACGCAGTAGAATCGGTTTAACCGTGACCACTCCAGTGCGAGCGGACGAATTCTCGATCCTCGAGATCCGTCAAAAATTATACAGTCCACTAACTCTGCGTTCTGAGCAGCTTGGCTGTACTCCCCCTCCTTCGATAGCGATTACCGCAGTCAGGAGAATACGGGAAACAGCGTCTCGAACGGGTACGATACGTATCCTATAGGTGTTTAACATCTTCGTTCGGTATTTTTGTTTTTTCAGACGCCAACGTCGCTAGACATCACGTGACAACCCTCCAGGGAGAGCGAGAGAGGGACCGGCACGCGGACCGCGTGCCCACCTCGGGTTTTTGATTTGAATAAACGGCCCACCATTAGGTGGGTCACTATCAATATAAAACCGCTGTACAAAAATTTACTTTCCCACAAATTCCTATTTCCTCATATTCGAGCCACCGTTAAAAAGTCGTCGAATTGTATTATACAGTCCACCTTTTTAACTACATCTTTACCACCGTCCAAAGAAAAGTTTAACTTAGAGCTTCGTATGCGTGCGAACATTAAGTTACCAATGCAATATCGAGTGGTGTTTTTTTCTTGTTTGTTGATACTAGACATAAGAATGTACATATCTTTTTTGCAATAAACATGTTTTAATAAAAAAATTTAAAAAAAGTGCAGCGGTTATGGTCTCCGTCTGCGGAACCGCTGGATACTTTTTGGACCAGGTTCGAGTCCCGTCCAAGTTAATTTTTTTTTGTTCATCAGGAATTCGAAAAAAAATTGAGTATTACTTATGTTGATATCTTATTGCTAAATTAAATCTGTAGGTGTGATTTTTCATCTTCTATATGAAATCTGCATTTTTCCGATTTTTTTCATGTTTTTCATGTCTTAAAACCAGAATTTGCAACGGAAAAATCTGAAAACAATATATAATATGTCACTTGGTATTCGAAATGTGTCAGATTTTTTTCAGAATTTTTAATTGTCATTAAATGGGGAAGATGGGCCAAAAACTGGTTTTTCGATTTTCCTCTATAACTACCCTTACAGATGAGATATGGGGCTGAAACTTGGCAGGAAGGTTTCTTTTTTGGTAGGCTATCGGCTGGTTGAAAATCGTTAAAATCGAGGCCGGGGGCGAATTTGACCTCCAAACCCGGCTATAGCTTTTAAATTTTATCAAATCAATTACTGATAACTTTTAAAATCTCTCTATGAAGTAATTGAAAAATTAAATTACTGCATAGTATATTTCGATAAATATCAAGGTCAAGGTCATCCGATGTGAGACTCCTTCACGTAACATTTACCAATTAATTAAACACAAACACCTTCTGTACTCTTTTTTAATATGTGAAAGACTTTATTTATAATACGTGCGCTCGCTCCGCGTTTCTACGCCCAAAATCTTTACCCTGACAACATAATAAAAAATCATCGTAATCGGTGACGTTTTATGCACAATTACCTTCAACGTCTGTAAGTATCTTCACGAGGAAGTGTAGCGGAATGCAATTCGCTGAATTGGATTACATATAATATTTAGGGGCTCGTCAGGGCGTAGAGAGACAGAAAGGTTTCAAGGCTTAGAAAACAGTTCGATTTACGACCTGGCGACGGAGAATTTTTAGATTAACTCAGCTTGTTAAGCCAAAACAGATGTACCTCGGACTAGGACCCCGAAAACTGCTTTACGGTTTCCAGTTGGCACCTACGTGCATCTCCGGTTTCCTAGCCTTCGAGCAATAATGCAATAAACTCGTACAGCGCCAGGTCAACAACGGTAAGACGAGCGAGCCACCCTAACGGGCGATAACTAGCAATTGTAGCGGGTGGCCAATTATTCGACTCTCTCCACGTGCCTATCCGAACTCGCGTTGAGGTTTTCGTATTGTACAAAATTATTTATTAATTTTTTGGAAAATGTATTTTTTGTAACTTCTAATAACGTCATATTTTTTCCTCTACCAAATTGAGAACGTAATTTAATAATCTTAAAAATCCTACAAATCCTAATAAAGTGTATAGCTTCCATTGCACCGTATGCATTATCTTTTTCTGTCAAAATAGAGTTAAAATAATGTGGGAATTGGAAGTTTTTGGTGGAAATCAAGTTCACGTATAAGATGACTGAGATAAAAGAACGGGCGCTAATTTATTCGAACCCCACAATAATGTTCGAAATATTTTAGTTAAATAAATAAGTTAATAATTCCATAATATATTATCTGTTTCAATTATTTCTTTTATCTTACCTCATGTCATTAAAATCACTCATACTTATATGACTGCGTTATACTGCGTTAAAAAATAAAAACATTTTCCTTTCTGCACAAGTTAAAATATTGTTCGTAATTTTTTAGTTAAATAAAGTGAATGATTCCATAATGTGTTCTCTGTTTCAATTATTTCTTTTATCTTACCCAATTAAACAATTCTTGTTGTATATCAGATCTCATGTCATTAGAATCACTTATACTTATATGACTGAGAGAGAGAGATAAAGTGCGTGCGGCCGTAACGTGTGCGACCTCCCGTGACTCCAGTACCCCCTTCGCGTCGCGTCGCTTGTCCGTTCCCATTCGTTTCGGACCGTGATCCGTGATCAAGTCGCTCTCTTCGGGCGGTGCGGGCAGGGGAGTCTCCAACCGCGGTAAGGGCCCGTCCTTCGGAGGGGTGCATTTTACACACCCCCGGACCACCCCCCTCCCCTATCCCGTGTAAAGCGACGTTTATAAAACATCCATTTCTTGCAACCAAATATACCATTACATATATTTAGCATGTCAGTCAGGTAGTAAATACATGCATTGGTCAAAGTAATAAAATTAACAGAAGGGTGGTCCACGTGAAGGCGTGAAAGAAGGTCTTATCCACCCTCCAGTACAGTCAATGTTTACCAACATAAGCATATGTATATAAACATAAACATCACAATAAAATATGCAAAATATATATCTACACATTTTATTAAGTAAAAGAACACTGAGTGTACTTTGAATCGTGAAAAAAAGAATAAATGAAGTACTAAACTACTAAAGCTACCATATTCCTTAATATTCCTTATACATATTTCTTAAATGCTTCCACAAAAAATTCATTTACAAACTGTTTATATTAACCTAGTTTTCAGAGTTTCATATCCACGACGCATACACAAATCTCTATGCACGAAATTCCGGAAATATGATTAATAACTGATTTTAAGGAATTTATTATAGACACAGTTGAAAAATATATAGAAATACCAACAGGATATTGATAAAAATGAAAAAATTTAAACATGTCTGAAATGCGATAATTTGGAAGATGTTTTCGCGGAATTTTTTATACATCTGTAAGGTTTGGGTGTGGTAGGGGTTCAGAAATTAGACAGGAATGTAATATCTCGTCCACTCCCACAGGTGCAGCGAAGTGCGCGATCCGCGATAATCGTCCGATATTTATATCAAGGCGTTATTAATAACGCGTTATTGCTAACCTTATTAATAACGCGTTACTAGGGGTCGAGAAGCTTCTCGGTCCAAGATGTTCTCTTTTGTTGATCGTTTCTCGTCACACTGCAAGGATTCTCGTTCTTCGTCGCGTTACACATCTAAATTTCTGTCCGAGCCATACTGTATCCTTATGAATTTTTACAGTTCATAAAATATACAATATCTTTCCTATGTGCAGTGCATTCGGCTTGGTTAAGCCAGTTTGGATATTTCTGTTCCACAGAACGTGAAATGATCGAAAATAGTTTATCCAATATGAATGCCTCGCTGCGTATAGATGGGTAAACCATATCAAAAGTTGTATTTATAATTTTTAAAATTGCCGAAAAATGTTCACTCGGGACACAAAGATGCCCAAATTCAATGTAATCGTGTACAATATATGCTCTAAAAGATAACAGTAGTTGCTCGTTTCGCGTGAACGTTGCATTGTTCTCTAAAAACATGTCGTAACACCTACGACATCCCGATTTGTCAATACATTTTTTAGCAATATACCCTGCAAAGTATTCAAGCGCATACGATTCTAGCGAGCACACCGGTGTTGACAGTTCTTCAATATTATTGATTTCAATATTGTCAACAAAACTATCATCACCTGTGTTCTCTTGGATAGCAGACAATGAAGTATCAGATTCCAACGTGGCTGATTCACATTGTGCTATCGTATCTCCCGGTATGAACGGTGCATCGTCATCAGGCATGCAGTTACCGCAATGTATACTACGATTAAAACTCAATAATATATTTTTTCGAATTGCAAAACGCACCGTTTTTACCGAAGGATTGCGATTATAAGTGCCACCGTTCATTCGAAGAACGGAAAAAAAATTTTCTATACAATCGCTATTTAAGCGTGATGTTATAAGAAACATGGTAAATTTCTTGTTTTAAATCGTTCCACAACTGCAAGGTGGCATTTATAGATTGCCGTAATCCCAAAAAACATGGAGATGTTTTACAACCTTTAGGTGTAAGTACAAACCAATTTCTCATGTTGGCAACATGAGCAATTAAATGCTGTTCAATATCATTAAAACGCGAAATAGCCCGCTTCATGGGATTTGGATCACTGGCAGATCGACTTTTTAAATTGTCAAACAAATCGTTAAGCGTTTCAAAGAAACTAGCCGTGTATTGTACAGTATTTGTATTAATGCTACCAGTAAGTGAAGCAGTAAACATAGCAGATGACACTCTTTTGCTAAAAACTTGAAGAGCAAGATTACATTTCATTTTATCAAAAGAATTTGGAAACACATGTTTTTCGGATAACTTGTATGCTGCTCGCGTACTTTTGTCCTTCTATAAATTCCAGAGAAGTACTACATCGCACCACGAAACTATACGATCATTAATACAAAAATCATAGTTTAATAAATTATTTCTAATACTCTTGAATAAATGGAAATAATCAAAAATGTAATAAATTTTTTCACCATTTCTTATAAAAAATGGCGTTTCAACAGAAACACGTTCATCCGCTCCGCTTTGATAACTGCTTCCCTGATCGGAAACAACTGCTCTGACTTTCAAACCTGTCTCATGTAATACATCTAATATTTTATTTTAAATAATTGACAACTCATCTTTCTTAACACTAGTTTTTGATACAAAGAAAGCCAATGCTTGTTTCCAGTGAACAGCCCGCGTATCATAAATACAAGAACCTGTGTACCCACAGCTACATTTCTTCCCAAAAATCCTAAATCTTCGCAACCTTCAATGACCTGTTGTTTTGGGTGGAAATCGAGACACTTTTTGATGGCCATTTCATCAAATACAAGAATGCAATTACGATCTGCAATTTCCATGTGTGCAGACTTTAATTTCAATGCATTAAATAAATTTTGACAAATTTCTGGCCAAATGTCAATTTTCCCGAACCATCGAATAATTGTGGTTGGACATAGCAAATGAAAACCAAAAATATCACGCATTTTATGATATAAAACGGGAGAAGTGTAGTGCATTGTCATGCATAATTCTTGCTCCTTTCTCGAAAAAATTCGCCACGATTTGGCGAATATTAACGATATTAACAAATGTTAATAAATAACCGGATATTCTTTTAGAAATTGCTTTCTTCAAACATGTTTCATCTATATTGCCTGAAGAAAGCTTATTCTGCAACCGATTCATTGCCTTACACTTTGCCGGCCAATTCAAGCGAAGAATATTATACTTTTTCTTCTCTTGCTCTAATTTCATTTGAGCTTCCATTAGCTGCTGCCCCAAAACATTGCAGCTTTGTATTGATGAAACGTCATCTTGTACAGGCATAGTGTCTGATTTAGTGCTGCAACTATTATTATTTATATTGGACGAATCAAAAATTACCGGTACGGCATCTTTGCGCAGTCTACCTGACTCGTGAAAAAAATTTTTTAGAAAAATGTTGACTGCAAACATATTTTTTTGTAATTTTTTATCAAACAATTCCATTTCCACCCAATCACGAAATGAATGAAAAGAAATACTGTCTGCTCTATTACGGTTTGTTAAACCCCAAAAAGAATAGACACATTTTTTATAATGGGTTTTATTTTCGTTTCGCTTAATTGTTTGCGAGAAATACAATAGCAAAGCGATTAGATAGAAATAAGTAGGGAAATAGATTGAGAAGCGCTAGTTTTCTAAGTAAATGCAATATTTACTAAACGCATGCAATATATGTATATGTAATATTCAGGAAAATCATGTATACATACGTGTTATGTATGTATTGTGACGTGGCAAGTGTTGCCTACGTCCCTCCGTACGCTTTTCCGAGGACCGGACCGCCCTCTGACTAGACCGATAAGAACTCGGTCATCGTGAGCGATTCTCCGCGAGACGATCCACATCGGATTGGTCACCATTTGACGATTTGAGCGTCGCGCCACTTCGGCGCGACGTGATTCCACAGGACCGGAGCACGGGTCCAAGGGGCCCGGGTTCATCAACTCTCTCCCCGTTGATGGAGTACCCGAGGACACAGCCGCAAAATAGGACGACCCGAGGAAAGCGGACCGCGACGAGGACTGCGAGGGATAGGGCGAACACTGGCCGAACAACCCGGAGGCGCCAACGAGGAATTTGGCAAAGCAGGAGCTACCATCGTCACCCACTCGCTGCCGCCTCGCCCGGAGGAATTGTCAGAAGTCCAATCCGGAGCGGCTCGCACCGTCCCGCACCTCTTCCGGCAGATCCAGCACCATCCGCATAAAATGCGTCGATTCTGCCCGAAAATAGAAGGACGGGGAACCGATCCTGAAGTATCCACCCGTGCCGTGCGCTTAGCGTTAGGGGTGCCGCGGGGGAAACCGGGGGGGAAAGAGCGTAGGGAAGTGGGGGACGCCTTGCTCCCTCGTTACCGAGTCGTCGACGATCGACCGTCGATCACTCTGTCGTTGGCTTTTGGCGAGTAGCATTGTATCGAATATCGACTTCTGTAATCGCGAGTGCGACTTAACTGCTGCCGACCACGAGTGGCTAGGAAAAACGTTGCTGCCGACGGTAAGCTACCCAATTGTTAATTGTTAGCGCTTTTGTTTCGTGAGGGCTCGGTAACGATTTGGCGTGGTCCGGGAACGCGTCCGGTTCTTTGGCGAATCGTACGCGCCGCCGGAAAATCGCGCCGAGAATAGGGACGCGTGGCCGCGTGTACGATATATTTTGGCGACCGTACACCGCTTAGATATCGCGATCGGGTCGATCGCGAGGCCGCGTACGTGTTTTATTGGCGAGAAGTGAACGCGCGACAATAGAGACGTCTCCGCGTGGGACGCCGCGATAGAACCGCGGGAACGCGAAAGAAATGGTCGTGCCGTATCGCTCGTGTTACGCTGCCGAAAGTTCGTAGAGTCAAGATCGCGGGTGGTTCGAATCCGCCGCAGAATTCTTTGGCGGTTTGCCGGACAGAGTCGAGGAGAGGAAGATCTGTTACGCGTTCGGCTATCACGACCGCCGCGGGTTGAACCCGCGTCTGTAAAGTTCGGAAATTGTAATAAATATCTTATAGCCGTTACATTGCTTTCGTGATTTTCCCGAGATCCATTCCCGCCGCGGGGATCGCCTCGCGTCCCTCTGCGTAGAACCCTGTGCCCGCTCTTGATCTATTCGTCTAGGCCGGTCCCCTCAGGCTTATTTCGCGTTGCCGAATTTTGCGTGACATCTCGCGTGTCTGGCGCCCGAGAAATAGACCGAACTGTTAACTTTGCCGATCTCGTAAGCCTGAGAGAAACCGTTTTGTCCCGGTTGGACTAAGGCTCGCGCGGCCGCCCGTAGCCCGGTCGAAAGGCCTGTAAGAACCCGGTGCCGTTGCCGAAGCCGATCGCGGCCGAAAGCAACGCGCGTGACAGTATATGATTTGCCTGAATATAAGCTTTCCCATGTAGAAACGTCTTCTTCGATGCAGTCGTGTAACAGACGTAACGGAATTAAAAGGTCACAATATTCTTTTCGATATTTCGATACCAAATTCTATCAGTAACAGCGCCGTTGTAGAATATAAGTTCCACAATATTAGTTTTGGTCGATACGGTAGGATGTGACACGGAATGGTAAAGGGTCTCTAGAGCCGCCGGGGCGTGAGACAGAAAAATACATTGTGTGAGTGGTCTACTCTTATACCTTGTCTGTGGTTATACTGCATTAAAAAATAAAAGCAATTTGTTCGGTGCGAATCTCGAGAGCGACGCGCGGATGATTCGTATTCACTTAAAGTTGTAAATTTTAAGCCTGATTGTGACGGACACGTCAACTCTGAAATCACCGATTTACTACCCGCCAAATTAATTTTAGATAGCCGATTCAATAGAGGATTCGTCAGTAAGGCTAATCTAGCAGGACCTGCCTTATACGCGTGGGAATTCGCAACGATTAACTCCATTTGAATTTTACGAATCTTGATCGATTCGATTATACGAGATCGTTGAATGAACTTGACGTCGACTTCGATAGACTCTTTGTCTCATTCGAATGTGTCTTCGTTCGTTTTCATTGATCTATACCAGCGAAGGTTCGACTTCGACTGTTTGATTGCGACCGACTGAAAGTCGCGGTTTCGGGAGGACCCTTCGTTGTATCGTGAAGGCGGGCCTCCTTTTCGGGGTGTCAAGACGGTGACACCCATTGCCATGCTGAAGAAGTGCACTGATTGGTTCTTGCCGAGCTCTGCGTGCCCCAATCAGTACATTCTTGATGACTCTTGGATCGGCCCTAAGCGAGCCTGTCCCGAGGAAATCGTGGGACCGTACCCGACTCCCTCCGAGGGCGAACCCGAGAACCGTACTTTTCGGTCGGGAATAACCTTCATCAGTGATAGATTTATGACACGTAACTCTTAAGGAGGCGAAACAAATACGGAAGTTAGGCGATGGCTCGAGTGGTCACCAAATGTGCATCGAGCGCCTAATCCTTGAAAGTGGCCTCAGAGTCACGTAGACGCCATAAACAAATCTGAAGAAAAGACCCTTTGTACGGTTACTTGCGACGGAACACATTTTCCTTTCTGCACGAATGTGATGTGTAATTTAACGGATTGTAATCCATGATAATGTCGCACGAAGTAGTTAGCTTTAGTTGGTTAAAGCTGGTTGAAGCTGGTTCTGCTTGAAGCTCACAGATGCTGAAAAATGAACCAGGATATGTTGCATGCTAAACCAGAGAGGATATGAGAGTGCTCACGCCCGGGTTTGGCCGTGCCGCTTTTGTTCCCGCATCATTTTAGCCTGGAACAGCTCCTACTTCATTTTCAGCACGGAACAGAACCTACTTTATTTTTAGCAGGAAACAGAACCACAGACGAGATATAAGAATAGACTGGACATGCAATGTATTCCGGTGGCCGTCGGTTTTGGGGTCCTAGGACCCCGGAGTGACTCCATTACCATTCGGTGTCAACAGCCAACGTTACCGATAAAACACACTTTCTGAGCATTATTAACACGAAGAAAAAATATTATACTCCATTCGCATTGCGTGTACTTAATATGATTCGGCGGGAGCAAACATACATGCTGCTTCGGTTTAAATGTTGAATATGACATTTATAAAGCCGTTTTTTAATTATCGAAAGATTGCTTATTCTATATGCATCGTTAACGGAAGTTTAGTAATGTTACTTTTCACGCCTTCCTAATGTTTTCGTTTTTATAGTTTGTTATTACATTTTGTAATAATATGCATATCTTATAGCTTATTTATTACATTTTGATCTAATAGTGCCTACATAGCTACATAATTACATCAAAATGTAATACACAAGTATAAATAATACGCACAGATCTACTGTCATTTAATAAATTTTTACCCACCGGTTATTTACAATAACTTTATTTATTGTGAGAAATTAATTAACTTTTAATAAACTAAATGATAAGCAAGTATGCTAATACTTAGCTTTCAAAATGAATAATCAACTTTGATATCATGTAACCGATTCCATTATTTCTACGAGGCAGTTTTAGTTATTACTATAATGTTTATTGTTATAACTGATTTCACTGCTCAGCTGCATATAATCGAATTAATACTTGATTTCGGAGCTACACGTATAAAAGTTATACCTAAAGACCACCACAGTAGGATTCTACAACTTTGGGCCGTTGGATATTTGTAAACGTAACGGTTCCGGTTTTCCGCGGAGTGTACGGTGACTCGCGGCGGTGCTCCTCGTGCCGAATGGCTCGTCGAACCAGGGTTCGTTCGGCGAGGAGTACGGTCGGGAAGCGGAGAGGTTAGGTCATGAAATAAAACGTGCGGTGTGTTTACATTATCGCCGGGATAGCTGCCGCTCGCGGTTGTTCGCGTTTACCGAGGTCTGATGCGCGGCGCGGTCGGTTTCGCGGACCTGGTGCTCGGCGGTGTCGGGACATGCGGTTGATCGTGGCCGAAGCCACGATCCCCTGCCGCGGGTCGGATCATTCGGTCCCCGAGGTCGGCGAAGACGCCAGTTACGGGGCCTCCCACGGCAGTTGACGGTAGTCCAGGTAGCTCAGCTACATGGACCCGGATACAGGCTCCGCCTGTCTTCTTACTAGCTCAGCTAGCAGGGCGGTACACGCTCCGCGTATCTTCTTACTAGCTCAGCTAGCAGAGCGGTATACGCTCAGCGTATCTTCTTACTAGCTCAGCCAGCAGGGCGGTATACGCTCAGCGTATCTTCTTACTAGCTCAGCTAGCAGGGCGGAACGGAAGGATACGGTGCAGCTTATCTGAGCCGTCGGGATCGGAGACGAACTAGGGCGGATTCCGCTGGTCGGGATACTTACAGATCCTCGTCTTCTTCGGTGAGTCCCTCGGTAAGCGCTCCTACTTGACTAGCTATTCACAGTGCTTCTAGGTTTAGTGAACGTATCGGTATTCCGGTACTAACTAACTTTCCGCTCGACTGATATAGCCGATGCTTGGAGGCACGGGGAACGGTGCGGCGCGGTGTTCCGCCGATCGCCATGGCGACGTATCATCGCGGTTTCGTGGCGATCGCGGTGCGGCGTGGTGGGTGATCGGCGGATTTCAGCGCGGCGAGCCGGTACCGCGGCTCGGTCTATTTCGGCGGTGTTCGGCGGACTTCGGCGCGGCGAGCCGGTACCGCGGCTCGGATATTTCGGCGGTATTCGGCGGAGTTCGGCGTCTTCGTAACAGACCGTAAAACAGGTCTGTTACAAACATATATGCATAATTGTTTATAACATTGATAATTAATGTTAATTTTTTACATTAACGCATTCTACGCATTGAGAACAGAAAAATTATATTCTGCAAACAAACCGTTTAGTCAGAAAAAATTGTTAAGGATTTCATAACGTTTTGATTGTGTAGAGTTACACAGAGAGGCATGGGCCTACCACTACTCTGCCGCTTGGGTAGGACCTACCTGAACGGTGAACCGTGGCTCAATAGTGTGCGTGCGTATCCTTACATGAACACAATACGACGTTTAAAGGGACGGAAAATCTAACAATGTGCATTTTGACCTGAAAACAGTATGAAATCTTTTATGGGTTGTGAAATTTTTGGAAGTAGTGTGTGCCCTTGACGGTACTTTGCTCAGTGACTGAGGAACGAGTGTTGAGATTACCTTTAAGTCTAAAGTGGCAAGTAAGATCGGTGAAGGGAACTCGAGGAATGTCCATTAAATTAGAAGATGTGGCAGATTTAGCTAGGCAGTCCGCATCTTCATTTCCATGCACTCATATATGAGAAGGGATCCAGAAAAATGTTATGGAATGTGAATTGTCCTCGCAAAATTCAACATATTTCTTTTTAATATCAAGTATGAAAGGACTTGTTCTGATTTTGATGCTGGTGGAATTTAGACAGTAAGGCACTCAAACAATCGGTAAAAATAGCGAAAGATCGATTTCTATGCTGAAGAGCAACATCCAAAGCATCGCGCAGGGCCAAGTATTCCGCTGTAAAGATCGACGCGCAACTTACAATACTTTTTTTTAGTCGAATGTCTAGGTCGTAGCAAATACAAGAACAACCAACATAATCTGCGTTAGCAATTTTGCTACCATCGGTAAATATGGCTGTGGCGGCGTTATCTCTAAGGACTTGTTCAATCTGGGAGTTGGGATCCACTGAACTACCGAGATCTGCACACAGGGTTGTGTCGATTGGGATGGATGTAACCAATGTTTTGAAATCATGACAGTATAGGTTAAAGTTATTATTAGAGATAATTTTATCATTTAGCTCGGGGAGAGATCCAATGCAAACGTCTAGTATTTTGTTTTTGAATCCAGAGTGTTTCCTTCTGGATAGATGAAAGTATTTAGTGATAGTATTAAAAATTTTGGAACCATTATTTGAAGCAATTTTAGCAAGGTATCGTTCACAAAGAAAGATTGTCCTATCTGATAGTAGCATCAGCTTGGATTCTGCTATCATTACATTAAGCGGAGTACTTCTACGATAGCCAAGTGCAATTCTAACAGCTGAATTTTGAATTTTTTCTAACTTATTTCTAAGAAGAGCTGTTCTGGGCCAGTAAACAAAACATCCGTAGTCTATGATCGAGCGTACGAAGCTTTTCTATATTATTAACAACGTACAAGGATCCGATCCCCACCACGTTGAGCATAGGAATTTAATCATGTTCAGAGATTTCATACATTTATTGTACATACGCTCTACATGAGGACCAAACGTCAGTCGGTTATCGAATATGATTCCCAGAAACCTAATATGTTTAGATGCATCGATAATGCAGTCTCCTACCCTTATTTGAACGTTGTCGATGGGGGTTCTTTTGTTGCTAAAATGAAGGAGGCCCGTTTTACTTGGGGCGAGTACAAGCCCAATGTTGAACAAGTTATTACTAACAGTGTTAATCGCCTTTTCCAGTATTTTTTTTGCACGACTAAGAGAAGAGAATTTAATGTAAAGAGCTATGTCATCTGCAAATAGTGAGACATTGATTGATTTTGGAAGACCAGCGGTAAGCTGCGCAGAGTAAAGAGAGAAGAGAATTGGACTAAGTACCCCTCCCTGAGGGACACCTTTGTGGACTAATCTAGGAGTATCGTATAAGTGCTCGGCAAGTACGGATCTTTCACGCAAGAGGAAGTTAATAAATTTTGTAACAAGAGCAGAACATCCCAAAGACGCAAGTTTGTGTAACATGATATTGATATTAACATTATCGAAAGCACCCTCAATGTCTAAGAAAGCTGCAAGGACTTCTTTGCGTTCGATGAAGGATTCTTCAACTTTGAGGGTTAGGTTGGTCAAGTTATCAGCACAAGAATTTCCCTTTCGAAAGCCATGCTGGCTAGGCGGCAACCAGTTGTTCATCTCAGCCAAATATTGGAGTCTGTTCTTGACTAGGGTTTCAAACAATTTACACGTGCATGAAGTGAGAGCAATAGGTCGTAAACTTTTGCTATCAGATTTTTTGGCAAAGTGGATGAAGGAGACTTTCCAGCTGGGAGGAAACTCACTGTGACAGAACATATGGTTAAAGATGTCCAATAAGAGCAATTTGAATTCGGAGGGCAGTCTTTGCAAGATTTCGAAATCTACGCCATCCATGCCTGGAGCTGATTTTGCGTTTTTTGAATCAAGAGCTGTGTTGAATTCAACGAAATTGAAAGGGGCATCTAAAAATTCGTTCGGCATGCAAACTGGAAGATCAAGAGGGTCTGTTGGGACCCACGGAGGACTAATTTTATTTAAGGCAACTGAAGACAGATCGGATGGTTGAAGATTTTCGGAGTGATGAAAGTGACAGGGCTTGGTCCATTTATTTTTGAAGATCTTGCATTTTTCCCAAACATAGCTTGGGTTGGTGTGAAAGTTAATTGTTTCAGCAAAAGACCTAAAGCTCTCTTTCTTCTTTTTCTTAAATGTTTTGGTTACCAAAGCTGAGATTCTTTTGTAGTCGATCAAATCCAATAATTCGCCCGATCGTTCCCACTTCCTAAACGCAGATCTACGTTGTCTTTTTAGCTCATTGCATTCGTTGTCCCACCAGGGAACCGGGTTCATCCTATGCCGTCTAGCGGATAGGGTACCTTTGCTTCTGTTTGGAGTACTGTCTTTGACTGCATTGGAGATCGTGGTGAAAAAGAATTCGTACTTGGAGATAGGAGAGAGGCGTTCAAAGTCGGCCGAGAGAAAGCCCTCGTAGCTTTTTTCAAGGTGATTATGAAAGGTGTCCCAGTTGGTACGAAGCGACTTTATTTTAAAAGATTTTTTCTCATAGAAAAACTTGCCAACATGGACTTCGAAGGAAATAGGGAAATGATCGGAGCCCCAGGTCTCATCAGATATTCATGGTGGAAAAGAGAAGATCAATGTTGGATTTAGAATTTGTGTACATATTAATACGAGTAGTTGAGTCACTATTGTGCAAAAACAAGTCAGCGCCTTCTATGGAGTTGTAGAGTCTCCTTCCATTGCTGTCCGTGTAATTACAATTCCAGATTGTGTGGTGCGCATTAAAGTCCCCAACGAGGATGCAGTGACGATTGTTATCTATATTATGTACCAGTGACAGCCATTGATCCTGAGTAAGAGATTGACCTGGGGTCCGATAACAGACGATGATGTCGAGACAAGGGAAGACGTTTGTGACTCGAATTCCACACAGTTCAACTGAGTCATCGGGGGATGTTAAGTTAGTTATTTGTGTGAACGCAATGCTTTTGCGTATTAACATGAGGAGGCCTCCTCCTCTTGAATGTGACCTATCTTGTCTAAACGTTAGAAAACCCGGGAAGGATAAAGTGTCACTCGAAGTTAACCATGTTTCAACAAACACAAGAACGTCATAGTTTTCCAAAAGTGACTGAACCTCAGGTAATTTTGAGCGGAGGCTTCTTGGGTTCCAATAGAAGAAACGAACAGAAGAAGAGAACGTGGCCATATGTGAGGGAGCAGATGAGATAGATTTTATTGTGCAAAGTCTTCTTGATCCTCAAAGGCACTTGAGTCACCGCTAGTTGTTTCTGACGAGGGTGATCGATTGAGACGTTTGCTAATTCGATTTATGCGATCTTTTAGTTTGCGTTGCACGATGAATCCTTTTAACGTTGACAACATTCTCGTGAGGGCTGGGATATCCTGAGTATAAGCCAAGGCTACTTCGAGAACATTCGGGTTGTCATAGGTGGCCATGAGAAATTCTGCACAACTCTTGAAACTTAGAGGGAGATTGTGAGATTCAGCTTCAAAGAATTCTGAAGATGGGCGAAGAAGTGATGTGATTTCCTGAATGGTGGTGCCTGTATTAACCTCCACTTTGCGCTTTTTCCTTGTGCCTTTAAGATACTGATAAGCTTGGAACTCAATGCAGATGACGAAGCTGTAGGTGGTGGACGCTTAGTGCTCGCAGGAGGAGGCATAGTTTCATCTGATAGGATATGGCCCAAGGAGACAGGGGCTTTAACTGCAGGGTTGGTCAATGAAGCTGAGAGATTTGTGTCTTTGAGTTGTATTGTTGATGAATAAGCTGTGTTGTCAACGGAGGTACTCTTGCAGTGTTTGGCTAGGTGGCCTTCGTCTTTACAAAGAAAACATGTTAATTTCTCAGTTGATAAGTATATCCAGTACAACGTATTCTCATAATTAATTTGTATGGTCGGGAATCTTTGAAATATCGTCAGGATCTATGTAGACCTGTCTCCTGAAGCTTAAGATGTGGCTATAACCCGAGTCGTGCATTCCAGCACGGACTGTTGTAAAAGGAGACCGACACTGTGCGATATCGCGATGTGGGATCCTTTGATCGTTGGATCACAAGCGGCCGATCGTTGCTTCGAGGAATTGACCGGCCGAGCTCGCGCGAGGCGTCTTTTGACTTCAGTCTCTCGACAGTCGTTATAGCCGAAACATCGTGTCGCACGGATGCACAGATGTAATTTTTATAATATACACTTCTCGTTTTACGGTTGTCTCGATGACTTTCCTACCACTCCGCACCTCCTATTATATTCCGATTTAACAATAGGTTATGGGCCCAGGAAATCGCGAAGTTCGGAAGGTCGCGGATAGCGGAATAGAGAAGTGTCAGTGTAAAGTGTAGTCCTGTTTGAGTTCGGTGCGAGTGCCTACGAACACTAAGTGAAAAATGGCGAACCTCGTGAAAATCGAAGGTCTCAACAGAGAGAACTACGACACATGGAAGATACAGATGCGTGCATTACTAGTCAAGAACGACGCGTGGTGTTACGTCAATGGTGAAATGAAAGCACCGACATTGACGGCCGGCGATCCAGTATCGGAAGCAGCGTTCCGCACGTGGGCTAAAAACGACGAAAAGGCAACATCCGACATAATACTGTCGATTAACCCGTCGGAATTGAAGCAAGTCAAGGACTGCAAAACATCAAGCGAGGTATGGCAGAAGCTCGAACGAATATACCAATCACGGGGACCTGCGCGAAAAGCTACGCTGCTGAAGAAATTAATCCTGCAGCGTATGAACGAGGGCGAGGACGTTCGCGAACACCTCAGGAAATTTTTCGATGCCGTGGACAAACTACACGAGATGGATGTCGATATTAACGCGGATCTGATGGCGATTTTGCTATTATACAGCTTGCCGCAAAGTTTCGAAAATTTCCGTTGCGCGATCGAGTCACGTGACGAGCTGCCGCCCCCCGATGCTTTACGAATAAAGATCATCGAAGAAAACGATGCGCGTAAAAGCGAAGCGCGCGATATAGTGCCAAATGCCATGATTGCCGGGAAGCATTTGAAGTTAAATCACGGAAGAAATAACTTTAACAAAGTTGTGGACCATTGCAGTGACGATCGCTCGAAAGTGAAGTGCTTTCGGTGTCGGAAATTCGGTCACCTGGCATCCGAGTGCCGCAAAGGTGGTGGCAATTCGAAACATTCGGCTAAGAATGCTAGCAGTGACGTTTCTTTTTACACGACTTCCGAATTTGGACAAAACTGCGAAGTATCGCGAGTGATAACTGAGGCGAGCAACGAACTATGGTGTTTGGACAGTGGCAGTACATCCCACTTGTGTAAAAGCCTGAATTGTTTTGTAAATATCGATAAACGGCGACGCGGAAAGTTAAATCTCGCAAGCAACGCGTCGACCGATATTACCGCGAGTGGCACTGTGCGCGTAGTCGTCGATCAAAAAGATTCTGACAAGAATCTCACGATAAAGGATACCTTGCACGTACCGGACCTACGAACAAATCTACTGTCGGTCGGAAAAATTACGGATCGTGGTTACAAGGTGCTTTTCGCGAAGGATCGAGCGACAATCATCGACGAGGAAGGCAACGACACGCTGATCGCCGTTCGCAAGGATGGTTTATACTACGTGTCACAAAAGGGTCATCGTGCCATGGTTACAGACGAAGGCGCAACGAGATCTCAGGGCAACAATGTGCTCGAGATATGGCATCGGCGGCTCGGACATCTGAATCAACAAGATTTACTGGAGGCGAGACGCAGCTGCATTATACCGAGCGGTAACGTTAAAGAATTTAAACGAACATTGCGTTGCGAGGTCTGTATTAAAAACAAAATGACGCGGACACCTTTTCCCGAAAAATCGAAGCGTGCGACAGGTATTTTAGATATAATTCACAGCGACGTATGTGGACCTATGCGAACGGGATCGCACGCGGGAAACAGATATCTCGTTACATTTATCGACGACTCTTCGAGATGGTGCGAGGTACGATTTTTAAAGTCGAAGGATCAAGTATTCGACGCGTTTAGGGATTTCAAAAGTTATATCGAAAACCAGACTGGTCGAAAAATTAAAATGCTTCAATCCGACAACGGGAAAGAGTATGTCAATCTGCGTTTCGACAAGTTCCTAAACGATAACGGCATAAAGCGTAGGCTATCGGTCGCGTATAATCCAGAGCAAAATGGGGTAGCCGAGCGAAAGAATCGGACGATTATAGATACTGCGAGGTGTCTAATTTCACAGTCCGGTTTGCCGCGATCATTCTGGGCGGAAGCTGTATCGACGGCAAATTATATTCGCAACCGGTGTCCGTCGAGAGTCTTAGCCGGAAAATCTGCGTTCGAAAGACTCTACGGAAAGCTACCTGATGTAAAACATTTTCGCGATTTTGGATGCGACGTCTATTTCCTAAATAGTAGTCCTAATAAGGGGAAGTTTGAAGCGCGTTCACGAAAGGGAATTTTTCTTGGTTACGCGGAATGCTCAAAGGGATATAGAATATGGAATAAGGAAGAAAAGCGAGTAGAAATTGCGCGCGACGTGAGATTTCTCGAGAATTATGTAACCGATAAAAAGAAAGTAGACGTCAATTCTAATCTCGAAAACGTCTCTTCCGAAAATATCACAGCGTACGATACAGATCGGGAAGAACGCGAAAACGATCACACGACTTTCGATGTCGATTTGTCTTCTCGAAACGATCGAAACGATAGTATCGAGAACGGGGACGATGCAGGCGAATCGAGCGATGGCGCGAGCGAGTCAAACGCGGACGGAAATGATCGCGAAGACGTACTGTCTCGGAGAGGTAGGGGTAGACCGCGAAAAATACTCACCGGTACGAGGGGAAGACCTCGAAAAGAGTATAACACGGTGCAAGTAGGAAGCACCGCGGTCGAAGCATTCATGGCCGAAATTCCTCTAGAGCGAGCCATCGCGGGCCCGGATACGGACGAATGGCACCAGGCCATCGCCGTCGAGTTAGGGTCGATATTAAGAAACGATACCTGGAAAATTGTCGAGCGTCCGAAGAACGCAAAAGTGATCGGAAGTCGTATCGTCCTAAGGAATAAACATAAGCCGAACGGTGAAATCGACCGCCGAAAGGCGAGGATAGTAGCGCGTGGATTTTCTCAGCGTTACGGGATCGATTTCGATGAAACATTCGCCCCGGTTGCACGTTTAGAATCAGTTAGAATCATGGCTGCACTTGCTGCAGAGTACAACATGAAGATTCATCAAATAGACGTGACGTCAGCTTATTTAAACGGTAAACTCAACGAGGAGATTTTCATGGAGGTCCCCCGTCACGTTGAGAAGGCCTTAGATATTTTAGCTGAAACCACAAAAGATAGTGGCATAAAAACCAAAGCTATTGAAATGCGGCGTAGTTTAAGAAACGGAGACAAGGTTTGTTCATTGCGGAAAGCTTTGTACGGTTTAAAACAAGCCGGTCGCAGCTGGCATTGTCGTTTAGATAAAGAATTAAAAGAATTCGGATTACTTCCAAGTAAGGCCGATCCGTGTGTTTATTATCGCGGGCAAGCGGAAGACATTTTGATAGTTCTCGTTTACGTAGACGATATCTTAATAGTTTCGCGTGATCTCAAAAAGGTAAACGATTTCAAAACGTATATTGGAAATATTTTTGAGATTAGGGATTTGAACGATGTAAAATGCTGCTTAGGAATAGAATTTAATCGTTCCAAACAAGCGATACAGCTGCATCAGCGGGGTTATATAGAAGACCTGTTAGAACGCTTCGGTATGTCAAATTGTAAACCGGTATCGACTCCGTTAGATTCGAGTAGAAAGCTGCGAAAAGAGGCTGAGGATTCGAGCGAAGATCATAAAGATCTGCCGTTTCGAGAACTCTTAGGTTCACTCATGTATCTTGCAGTGGCTACCAGACCTGACATAGCTCATGCGGTCGGTGCGCTCAGCCAGTTCAACAATTGTTTCAATAGAACTCATTGGGTTGAAGCGAAACGCATTTTGCGTTACTTAAAAGGTACCTGTAACGTAGGCCTTGGATACGTAGCCTGCGGTGCGCCAATAAAGGGATACGCGGATGCCGACTGGGGAAATTGTACAGAGGATCGAAAATCTTTCACGGGATATTGTTTCAATCTCGCTGGTGCCGCGATTTCTTGGATATCCAAGAAACAAAAAACCGTTGCTCTCTCTTCCGTCGAAGCGGAGTACATGAGTATGAGCGAGGCCACAAAAGAGGCTATATATTTGCGGCGTTTTCTCTCCGAATTAGGTTTCGAATCAAAGTCGAAAATCGAATTACACTGCGATAATCAGGGTGCGATCAAACTCGCGGAAAACCCTGTGTTTCATAACCGTACGAAACACATCGATGTAAGGCACCATTTCGTCCGTGACGTTTTAAAAGATAAAGAGATCAAATTAAAATATATCTCAACTGGCGAAATGGTGGCCGACGTATTCACTAAAGGCTTACCGGGTCCGAAACATAAGGAAATATCCAAAAAAAACTTGGATTGGACTTCCCGATATAAATTGAGGCCGTCAAACGTCCCGCCTCGAGGGGAAGTGTTGTAAAAGGAGACCGACACTGTGCGATATCGCGATGCGGGATCCTTTGATCGTTGGATCACAAGCGGCCGATCGTTGCTTCGAGGAATTGACCGGCCGAGCTCGCGCGAGGCGTCTTTTGACTTCAGTCTCTCGACAGTCGTTATAGCCGAAACATCGTGTCGCACGGATGCACAGATGTAATTTTTATAATATACACTTCTCGTTTTACGGTTGTCTCGATGACTTTCCTACCACTCCGCACCTCCTATTATATTCCGATTTAACAATACGGACAAAGGAGATCTGCGATTTTCTCATAATATTTAGTTCGGCTAATTTATTTTCTATAACATTGTGTGGAATTATAGGACACACGTTAGATAGGAGAATACGTTTTGCTGGAGAGACCAACGGACGAATTCCAAGAACGTGGTTGTTGATGTTTACCACCTTGTGAGCTTCAAGGAGGGTATTGGCAACTGTTAGGCTGCTCAGGTATAGGCACACGCGCCCGTGCGAAATTCTTGAGACAAATCTGATATTATTTGGATCTATTAGCTTACCGATAGCCATGGTATATTCCTTGATATTAATACCTTCCACTGAGTCGATAACAATAGCTTGGTCCTTCTTCGGAAAGATTACATTTTGGGCGGCTTGGGCGTAGGTGGACATTGTTGGTGTTGAAACTGTGGTGGTTAACAGACGTTGATGATGGGCATCCCCTATGTCGGAGGTGCTCATTATAGATGGATTATATTACCCACAGGGAAATATATCCAAGAATTGCGTCACAAAGAGGAGAATACAGAAACTTTAACGCACAGATTGTATACACGCGAGAATCGTGAACTCGTCAGCACCAGTGTCAACAAACACATCCGTTCTCCTCGGTGGGTAGAACCCGAATCCCCTGAAATCTTTTAGAATTCTTCCTAACCAAATGGTTCATTTGCGACGTATGGTTCCTCTCAAACATTTTCTGTTTTCAAAGCGTAGAATACATTCATGTGTAATATAAGAACATGAACAATAATTTACAATGCTACAAACAATTTTCCGGGCGGATTTTTAATTTTAATTTGTTGCGAACGCAAAGTTGTGTTCTTGTGTATTTTGATACACAGGTTCTTGGCATAAATGTTTTCCGTCGTCGCGAAATCGAAAGGATACGCTCGAAGGGGAACGCTCGAAGGGGAATGCTCGAGGTGTACGCTCGAGGGGTACCTGCTTGGGGTTGCGCGAGGCTATCGTAGCATGGTGGCGCATAGGGATTTCCAAATTACAGGTAAATCCGCTATTATTCTATTGAAATTGTATTTTCTAAAGACAATGGTACCATTGAACTACAACAGTGATTATTCTGTCGTGCCTAGGGCCGTTACTTTCCTTCGAAGGTCGAAGATTTCGAAGCTTCGAAGCTTCGCTTTCAGAAACTTCGTAGGTGATGCGAATCGAAGGTTCAAAGGTTCGAAGCTTCAAAACTTCGATTCTCATCACCTTCGAAGTTCCCTTCGTTCCTTCGAATCCTTCGAAGCTTTGAAGATTCGGAACTTCGGAAAAGTAATAGCCCTAGTAGATACATACCCCTTATTTTAAACGAAATGGCCATAAAATTTATTTTTGATTTGATTATTTACATTTGTTTAAGAGCGGAATAGGAGGTTTAAGATCAGAAATAACTTATTAAAATATGATTTTCTAATTAATGATTCGCGGGTTTCCTGGTCTGATGTTAAGAACGCGTTAGAAGTGCAAGAGCGGCTTATAAATTTGTTCACACCTTCACGCAGCCAATCCTGTTAATATAACTAAATATATGTTTATATAAATATGGTAGTAATGGAAAAGATGAAAAAAGGCACTTCCTCCATTTCGTTAGCTCAATACGACTAATATTATGCATTTATATCGAAGTTCGATTTGTATTGTTTGAAAATAAATTTGAGATTAAATAAAAGTTAAGCATAACATTTTGAATAATGCAATAAAAAAATTTACAATAGGTAGAAATAGAAACATTACAAATATTGTACAATATTAAATGGAAAGAAATTAAGTTCAATATAAGCTAGCGTACGGTTGTTAACGTTGTAGCGGACTCCGAGCGTGGGAAAGGAAGGATCTTCGGACGCGAAGATCCTCTCCTTCCTCAAGTGCTCGCTGTAGGAGGCCGGGCCTGAGGACTGTGCAATAAAGTTGACGATTGCCAGAAACCCGGCCCAGTCCTCATGGAGTCCCCGATTGCGTGTTTTCCTCGAGGGTAATTTTAGGAGAAACTTTCCCATACCCTCGAGGAATTTTCCACAAACGACGATTCTGGTGGTCCTCCTCGGACGACGAAAACCCCCGGCCAGAGAACGCCAGAAAGACACGAGCTCGAGTACAGTGAACATCGCTCACGAGTACGTAACGGACTATTGGGTTATTATACAAGCCGTTGTACATTCGTGCTTGTACACTGTTTATTATCGTTGTGTTTGTTCTCGCGTTTATTGTTATTCGTTGTTTGTTTATTGTTTATTTTTTATTTGTTACGCGTCTTATTGGGTGAATAAATCATTTGTTATTTTCTCCATACAAACATTTTATTAAAACTTTACCGCACTATTTCCTAAAACGTAAAGAGAGTTCTTTCCAATACGCTTCTTTACGGCGAACGGGCAGAAGAGAGCCTCTTCGCGATCGCGCTCTCCGATGATTTTCGGATATGTTGAAAACTCATAATCTGACAACATTGCGTACTTTAGACTTGACAACGCTGTAAAAGTTTGACGAGTCGAACTCGAGTCGCACTGGATCTGTGATCACAGACGAGATTTAAGAATAGACTTGATGGCCATAGGAATCTGTAGTACCGTCACCTTAAAATGGCAGTGATTCTAGCGTCCTCTACGCTTCGAAAACGGTGAATTCGTGAACGAGATCCAGTGCGACTCGAGTTCGACTCGTCAAACTTCTACAGCGTTGTCAAGTCTAAAGTACGCAATGTTGTCAGATTATGAGTTTTCAACATATCCGAAAATCATCGGAGAGCGCGATCGCGAAGAGGCTCTCTTCTGCCCGTTCGCCGTAAAGAGAGCGTATTGGAAAGAAATCTCTTTACGTTAACAACCTTACGCTAGCTTATATTGAACTTAATTTCTTTGTAACTGTTCCGGTTTTCCGCAGAGTTCCGTTGATCCGCGGCGATGCTCCTCGTGCCGAATGAGTTCGTCGGACCGGGGTTCGTGAGGCGAGGAGGACGGCTGGGAAACGGAGAGGTTAGGGGTGCGAAATAAAATACACACGGTCTTGTATTTTACCGGAATAACTGCCGCTCGCGTTTCGCGGGTGTTACCGGGGCTGGTGCGCGGCACGGTTGGTGCTACGGACCTGGTGCTCGGCGGTTATAGGGCATGCGGTTGATCGTGGCTTCGGCCTGCCGCGGGTCGGGTATTTCAGTCCCCGAGGTCGGCGAAGGTGCCAGTCACGGGGCCTCCCACGGCAGTTGACGGTAGTCGAAAGGGCGCTGCCCCTAGGACTCCGGAAACAGGCGCTGCCTGCCTTCTGCGGGCGCTGCCAGCAGGGTAATGTGCAGGCGCTGCCTGCCTTCTACGGGCGCTGCCAGCAGGGTAATGTACAGGCGCTGCCAGCAGGGTGGAGGGCGGATGCGGCGAGGCGCTGCCATGCTGCAGGATCGGGAACGGGTGGAGGTGACTAACAAGCGTGTGTTTTATACTTACACCGGAGATCGTCTTCGGTTCGGGTTTTCCTCGCTTTCGCGCCTATGGGACTAGCTATTCTGGCTCTAGTTTTACTAGTAAAATGTCTCGGTGTCGTACTGGTAACTAACCCTGCGGCCGCGTTTGCAGCGGCTTATATAGCCGCTGCTTGTAGGTGCGGGACGCGGCGCGGCGCGGTGTGTTGTAAACCCTTTACTAGAGAGAGTGTGCTCTTTCTTCCAGACGCGGTCGCCCAGCGCGGGTCTCGAGTCGCGGCGGCGCAGGTTATAATATTTTTCCTGCCGGCCGAAGGCTCGGGCCAAGTGCAGCTTGGCCAGCTCTTGGGCCTCGCGGAGATTCTTCCAGCGTCGGTGGGGTGTGTCGGCAGCATCTTCGGTGGTCGGTTGGCCGGGTGCCCTCAGTTCCCTGCCGTGGTTCAGATACGCGGGGCTGTATCCGGTAGAGTCATGCTGCGCAGTATTGATGGCGAACCGGACTTCGTCCAGTTTTTCGTCCCAGCGGTTGTGGTGTGTCCCCGTGTACTGCGCCAGCATCGTCTTTACGACCTTGTTGGCCCTTTCTACCGGATTACAGTGCGGAGAGTAAGGCGGCGTCCTGCGGTGGGCGGTACCAGTTGCTTGCAAGAGGCTGGTAAATGGTTCGCCGATGAACTGTCGACCGTTGTCCGCGATGACGATCTGCGGAGCTCCGTGTCGTAGGATGACGTCCTTCTGGATAGCGGCGGCGACGGCGACGCTGGTGGCCTTTCGGAGTGGTGTCAACTCGACCCACTTGGTAAAACGGTCAAGTGCAACGAGCAGCCAGATATGGCCACGTCGGGATCGTGGCCAAGGTCCCACCAGGTCTATCGACACTGTATGCCATGTCTGTGTCCCCGGGTTGGCGTGGAGGCGCCCCGGAGGTTGCTGCGGCGGTATCTTATACCGTTGGCAGACGCCACAATTTCGGACGTAGCGTGCAGCTTCCCGGAACATGTCCGGCCAGTAGAATCGCTGAGCCAGACGGACGATGGTCTTGGCAATTCCCAAGTGTCCGGCGGTCGGATCGTCGTGGTATTGGCGTAGGAGCGCTTGACGTTCGGTGGCGGGCACGCAGAGTTTCCATTCGTCTCCCGGTTCGGGCTCGTTGTAATCGAAATGGTGCAAGATGTGGCAGTAGAGTTTGCAGTCTCGAAGCTGGAAATATGGCGCGGATGTTGGATCTTCTCAGACGGCTTCGACCTTTTTCTCGTACCAGGAGTCGGAGGGCTGTTTCGGTCGGAGCAGGCTTACACCTGGAGCGGTTTCGGGTCGGGACAGCGCGTCCGCTACCTGGTTTAATTCTCCGGGACGATACTTCACGTCGAAATCATATTGCTGGAGTTCCAGCGCCCATCTTGCGAGTCGTCCGGTCGGGTTATCGGTGCGCTGCAGCCACCGCAACAATTGATGGTTGGTTAAGACGGTAAACCGGTACCCTTCCAGGTACGGTTTCATTTTCCTGATGCCCCATACCACGGCGAGGCATTCCTTCTCCGTCGCGCTGTAGTTCCACTCGGCTGCGTTTAACGTGTGGCTCGCGTACGCGATCACGCGCTCTTCGTCGCCGGTGCCTTGTGTTAATACGACGCCGAGGCCGTGATCGCTGGCGTCGGTCTGCAGCACAAACGTCTGGTTGAAATCTGGACAGGCGAGGATCGGAGCGGAGACGAGCTTTTCTTTCATCGTCTGGAAGGCATTCTCTTCGGCGGCGGTCCACGTCCACCTGGAGTTCTTGCGGGTAAGCCGCGTTAATGGTTCCAGCAGTTCCGCAAAGTTCGGCACAAATCGGCGGTATCAGGACGCCATGCCATGGAAACGGCGTACCTCGCGGATCGTTTTCGGTGCTGCGATCCGTGCAATGGCGCTGGTCTTCTCCGGATCGGTGCGGATGCCCTGCTGATCGACGACGTGACCTAGATAAAGGAGGCTGTCGACGCAGAAGCGGCATTTCTCCGGGTTCAACCGTAGTCCGGCTGCGCGGAGGCGTTGGAAGACTTCGCGTAGGTGTTCCAGATGTTGGTTGAACGTTCCGCTGACGACGATGATGTCGTCCAGATACGCGAATGCGAACGGCTCAAGCTCCGGGCCGATTATTCGGTCCAGCAGCCGCTGGAAGGTGGCTGGAGCCGCATTCATGCCGAATGGCATCACGGTGAACTGGAACAGCCCTTTTCCAGGAACGGTGAAAGCGGTAAGCGGTCGGCTGGCAGCTTCGAGTGTCACCTGCCAGTATCCATTCTTAAGGTCCAGCGATGTCAGGAATCTCGCCCCTCGTAGCTTGTCGAGGGTTGCCTGGATGTGCGGCAGCGGATACGCATCATTTTCCGACCGCTCGTTGAGCTTCCGGAAATCCACGCAGAAGCGTGGTCGACCGTCCTTCTTCCTGACGACGACGACGGGTGAACTCCAGGGACTGCTGGTGGGCTCGATGACCCCTTCCTGCAGCATTTTGTCGACCTCCTCGTCGATGATTGCCTGCATGGCCGGATACCGGGGACGATAACGCTGTTTGTTAAAAAGGTGGACTGTATAATACAATCCAACGACTTTTGAGGGAAAGTAAATTTTTTGTACAGCGAGGTTATATTGATAGTGACCCACCTAATGGTGGGCCGTTTATTAATCAAAATAAATCCCCGTGTAAGATGGCAGTTCGCGACTCCTCCGTCTCCTCCGGTGGTCCCTTGGACGTCTAGCGACGTTGGCGTCTGAAAATTAAATCAGCGAACGAAGGTGTGAAACCACCTATTCGATACGATACGTATCCGTTCGTGACGCTGTTTCCCGTACGCTCCTGATTGCGATAATCGCTATCGAAGGAGGGGGAGTACAGCCAAACTGCTCAGAACGCAGAGTTAGTGGACTGTATATGTTTGACGTATCTCGATACTCGAGAATCCGTCCGCTCGCACTGGCGTAGTCACGGTTAAACCGATTCTACTGCGTGGGCGTCAGCGTGAAGGTGGCGGTTAATCTTACAGGGAGGTTTTAAGGCTCCAAGTTCGATTATCCATCCGAATTAACCCGTGCTTCAACAACCTTGATTCAAAGCTCGCGAGTGACTCAATACGTCACGCGGCTATAGAAATCTAGGTGGAAGACGTGGTCCAACTCACCACTTACACGCACAAAAGCCACTATATATAGAGATATATAGAGGGGGCGTATATTGTAAGTGTTGTTCAACCAGTCACAATCCCCGCTCTGGTAGTAGCTATATAGCACTAGCCACGGCGTATGTGGGTGCGACTATGGTGGTTGAAAGGGTCAAGTCTGCCGAGATCGTCGTCACGCTCTCTCTCAAAGGAGGGTGACAAGGCTAGGACTTACCAATCAATACCTGTGGCTGGACCGATCAATTCCCGCAAAGCGTATAATGAATCGACCTTGTCACAATCCGAGTATCCGTTCTTCTGCAGCACTGGGACGTCAAAGCGTATGCCAGAGTTTATGGCAAAGAAAATGTACTCGGAAAGAGTGTCCTCCGTGTTACACGGGTGGCCGTAAGGAATCGGAAACACGATTCCTTCCAAGAGTTTCTCTTGAACACTTACACGCACAAGATCGACTGTCTGCGTACAATAGAAGCGGCGTATAACGTAAGCGTGTGAATCAAGAGTTTCTCTTGAACGGCGGGCAGTGAATTCGGGGAACGAACACGAATCTCGCGTCAATCACCCCGAAATACACTTGTTGTGCGGTAAACAATAACCATGCACTTTTTAATTGATCGAAGCACGGTCAACACCGGTGCTCGATCGTGGTCACTATTGCCTGTACCTCTATTCGAATATCCTGTCGCGAGCTCGTAAAGGGAGCGTCGCTCGGTCCGAATGGTCGTACGGCAGTGAATATATCACGTTCGATTATCGAGAACTCGGAAAATCCGGAGTTCGATATCTCGTTCGTGTTTGTCAGTTCTCTTACAGCGGGTGGAACGATCTCGAGCACGAGACCAGTTCCGTTCGTACAGTCGTTGCCAATAGCAACGCCGTCAAAGACTTGTAACAAGTATCCGACAGCGCGATTGAAGAGTACGTGACAGGTTATGGTGATCGAAGCTCGGAAAATCCAGAGCTCGATCTATAAATATCGCTATTGTTTTATGGCTCTCTTACAGCGTGTGGGACGATCTCGTAAACGAGATCGGTTCCGGTCGCACAGTCGTGCCAAAGCTGACCCATAAAATACTTGATACAAGTATCCAACAGCTCGACTGGAGAGTGGACTACGAGTTAATTGTTCAAAAAAACTCAGTAAATCCAGAGTTTAATAACTCTTGTGTGGGCTTGGTTCTCTGATAGCGAAGAGAACGATCTCGTAACGAGCTCAGTTCAGGTCGCACAATCGTGCTAAAACTCGCCGTCAAATACTTGATACAAGTATCGCGGCGCTGTCTCTCTCTTACTCGCCTGTCTCTGTCCAACGTACGTCTGTATGTTGTTCTCTTTGTCTCTCTATACCTTCGCGACACGAGTTTGATTTGAACGTTTTATACGTTGATCCACCGATCGCCGTGTTTATCAGCTGAAATTAGCTGGTAGCCAGAAAGTCACGCCGTTTTTACTTGAATTATTGTTGGTTATTTGGCTCCTCGGGAGAATAACATCGAGGAGGTCACCAACGAATATAGATCGCGATAATCGCGAAATTCAAGCACGTTTCAAACTAACGCGATATTTAAACACTGTTTAAGCGGCGTCTAGTCGGTTCGTTTGATTCTACGCTGAATCAATTGAGTCCGCCCGGTTACGGTCTTGAATTTTTCCATCTCCGCGGCCAGGAAGTTCCGGAGACGGTGTTGTTCGGTTTCCTGCGGTATGCGGAGGCCCGCTTGCAGGCACGGCTCAGCAAGGCACGACGTGGGCCAGGAGGCGATGGCTAGCGGCGGCTGGAGCGGTATCTGGAGCGCCGCGATCGCCTGGATGCCTAAGGGGACCGGTACGCCTATGTTCGGCAGGATGGTAAATTCCTGGATCCATTCCCTGAGCACGTCGTCGCGACCGCATGGCGAGCAAAATCGCCGGGGTGTGTTTCGGTAATTGAACCGTGTATGTCCTCGCTGTTTACACCCGCAGCAATGCGTGGTTGGACTGTACTGGTCGCTGGCCAGCGTAACACTAAGGCGGGCGAGGCGCGACTCCACCGGTTCCAAGGGTGCCGGTTCGGGACGCGTGCTTCGTTCGATCGGTTTCGGCGCGGCGGCCACCGTAGCGCGGACCGGAGGGCGCGAGAGCCGGTTCTTTCAGTCGTTGGCGCGCTCGATGCGTTGAATCTGCCGTAGTAGATCGTCCAGGTCGTCGACAGAGTCTGGGTCGATAAGCACGGCGTAATCGGGCAGCACATTCTCATATATTGTTTCCAAATACTTCCGCGCCGGTATCTGGGCCTGTCGCATGAGCGTCAGGAGAGCGTTCATATATAAGTTGAACGGTTCTCCTGGTCGCTGCGTGCGTTCGCGAGCTTCTCGCTCGATTTGGCGTCTGGTCCGGTGCGAGGCGAAGAAGGCCAGGAACTTCTCCTTGAACCTCCGCCATGACGGGATCTGGTGGCGTACGTTTCGGAACCAGAGCTGCGCTTCGCCGTGCAGTAGCTCGCGTAGACCGCGAAACAGTTCGGAATCCGGTACCAAGTAGGCTTCCTGCAGTTCTTCTATGCGCTCCAAGAAGGCGAACGGATCCTTGCCATCGCTGGTGCAGCCCCACTTGCGGATTTGGTCCATCGTATGGCTGGCGCCAGTGGCGGCGGCGGCGATGACGGGTAACGGGTCGGCGGGGATCCCTGGATTCGCGGCGCAGTGGTCTGCAAGTCGTTGCCGCAGCTCCCTGATCATGCCGGTACTGGGTAGTTGCAGGCGTTGCAGTTTCTGCACGAGCTGCTTCTTCGTAAGCCCGACCGTTTCGTTCGGCTTCACAAGTGGCATCCTTAAAATTTCGCGGGTTACAGGTTTAGTTCGGTACGCGACCGCTAGATGGCGTTAGTGGTCGTGATCGCGACTCGTACGCGCGCGGTATCGAGCGTGATCGCGCGTCGTACGGGCGGCGGCCGACGGGTGGCGCGGACGGTATCAATCGCGATCGCGTTTGGTCGAATGGTAGCGGCTAGGTGGCGTGTGCGGTACGCTTAGCGGACAGTTTCGCGCGGGCTAACCTCGTCGCGAAGAAACACGTGATCGCGGTAATTATCCATCGCGGTTGTTTGCACCAGGTGCCTGTTCGGGCGCCATGTAACTGTTCCGGTTTTCCGCGGAGTTCCGTTGATCCGCGGCGATGCTCCTGGTGCCGAATGAGCTCGTCGGACCGGGGATCGTGCGGCGAGGAGGACAGTTGGGAAACGGAGAGGTTAGGGGTGCGAAATAAAATACACACGGTCTTGTATTTTACCGGAATAACTGCCGCTCTCGTTTCGCGGGTCTGGTGCGCGGCGCGGTCGGGGCTACAGACCTGGTGCTCGGCGGTTAAGGGGCATGCGGTTGATCGTGGCCGAAGCCACGATCCCCTGCCGCGGGTCGGGTCTTTCGGTCCCCGAGGTCGGCGAAAGTGCCAGTCACGGGGCCTCCCACGGCAGTTGACGGTAGTCGAAAGGGCGCTGCCCCTAGGACTCCGGAAACAGGCGCTGCCTGCCTTCTGCGGGCGCTGCCAGCAGGGTAATGTGCAGGCGCTGCCTGCCTTCTACGGGCGCTGCCAGCAGGGTAATGTACAGGCGCTGCCTGCCTTCTACTGGCGCTGCCAGCAGGGTGGAAGGCGGATGCGGCGAGGCGCTGCCATGCCGCAGGATCGAGAACGGGTGGAGGTGACTAACAAGCATGTGTTTTATACTTACGCCGGAGATCGTCTTCGGTTCGGGTTTTCCTCGCTTTCGCGCCTATGGGAGTAGCTATTCTGGCTCTAGTTTTACTAGCAAAATGTCTCGGTGTCGTACTGGTAACTAACCCTGCGGCCGCATTTGCAGCGGCTTATACAGCCGCTGCTTGTATGGTGCGGGACGCGGCGCGGCGCGGTGTGTGGACGGTGGGTTTCGGCGCGGCTAGCCGGTCCCGCGGCTCGGTCTGTCTCGGTGGTATTCGGTGCGGTTCGGTAACAGACCATTCGGTAGGTCTGTTACATCTTTCCATATAATATTGTACAATATTTGTAATGTTTCTATTTCTACCTATTGTAAACTTTTTATTGCATTATTCAAAATATTATGCTTAACTTTTATTTAATCTCAAATTTATTTTCAAACTGTTCAGAATTGAACATCGCGCCGCTTTCGCGGATCAGCCGTCACAAACGTGATGACGCGATTCGTCGACTCGGCCGCGTCCGCGATGTCGTAATTCGCAGATTACCGTGCGACAGCACATACGCGTGCCAATAATTAGGCCGGTGGCCCCCCCTTCTCCGTGACTAGGCAAGACGAACCTCGTTCCGTTACGCGGTCGTCTCGCTCTCACTACCGTTTCCGCTGTAGAGCCACCACGTGCGACCAACTATCCTTCTTTGCATTGCGTCACGCACTTGGACCGAGAATTACTCTCACCAAGTTTATTTAAAACTTCCGGTTATTCAAACCTTTATTGTTCACAATTAAAATACATAGTTTACATCAAGTGCGCGATCGCGTTAGTAGTTAAATAAAGACAAGGACACCACGTGTTCACTTCTCAAAACGCAGACTTTTATTTCGGTTCGACCACATCGATTTGCAGTCCCCCATTCTGGGATAGATCCAGCCCCGAACACAAACAATACAAATCGAACTTCAATATAAATGCATAATATTAGTCGTATTGAGCTAACGAAATGGAGGAAGTGCCTTTTTTTTATCTTAGTTCCATTACTACCATATATATTTATATAAACATATATTTAGTTATGTTAACAGGACTGGCTGCGTGAAGGCGTGAACAAATTTATAAACCACTCTTGTTCTTCTATCGTGTTCTAAATTCCACAATGCAATAACATCAGACCAGGAAACCCATTGCCATTTCATCGAACGAAAGAACACAATTCCGTTCATAATCAGTCATATGCGCTGCTTTCATCCATAAAGCATTAAACAAATTTTCACGAATACCTGGCCAAATGTCAAGTTTACTAAACCATCGAATAATTGTGCGCGGATTTGGAAGGCGAAACTTGAAGACGTCGCGCATTTTATTATATAAGGAGGGCGAAGTATAATGCATTGTCAAACATAGCTTTCGCTGTTTTTTACTGTATGCAAGCTTATTTTGCGGAAACTAATATCACCCAAAGAAAGTTTTTCATTTATTCTTTTTAATACTTTACACTTCGCTGCTAACTGCACGCGAAGAATATTTGACGTATCCTTCACTTGCTGTAATTTCTCTTTAAGTGCTCCCCGAGGAAATTCCGTAGTATTAAAGGTTCGGCGGCTAATTCGAAACGCGCGCGCCGAGTACGGCAAGTTTCAGGACGTGCCCCGTGCACCACCAACCCTTTATCGGTACCTAAGACGGCTCGCTTCGTGGGACTCTATCTTCGTGATTTACTGGCCAAGCAAAGGACCTGTGCACAGGTGGAAGAAAGGGGCAGCTCACACACACGGGCCGAACAACCCGGAGACGACGCAGGCCTCGAACCCCCACAACACCGGACTTTCCGACAAGGAACTCCACGTATAAGGTCCTGCCGCCGTCTCATCCCGTAGGAAGGGGTTCCATACGCGTAGGTTGTGTGAGAGCGCCCTGGGACCGTCAAGGATATCCCGTTCGCCGTAAGGCGATCGTCAACGAAATTTCGGAAAAGTCTAGGGCCAGAGACATTCCGTGGGAGCCCACAATTAAAATTGGCGCGCTAGACCGCCGAATTAGGCAAACCGACGAAAATTAGGGTGGGGATCGCCGGGTAGATCATCGTTACAGAAATCGCGAAGGATCACTGTCGCGTAGGCTCCCGTAGTATCGACTAGAGAATTCAATCTTACTTTTGCGTGTGTGAGTGTGAATTGAGTTGCATGATTGAGAGAAGGAGGCAATTCTACCTCTCCAGCAAACGGTAAGTCGAGCCACAGTGATCCTTACAGTAAATGTTATGAATTGGCTATTAGAGTTTCGCGTGAGGACGATACGCTTCCCGTCTCGTCCTCGGTTCTCCAAGTGCCGAGGCTCGTCTCGCCTCGTGTTCACGCCTCACGCCGTTGACCGGCGTTTTGAGAGAGATTCCGATTTTTCGTTCGTTAAATCAAGGGAGTTTTCCTCGGAGGAGCCGCGACGAAAAGGGTGTGTGTAATTTTCGAGTCGTATATTACGCCGTTCCGTCAATCTCGATCGCGTAAATTCGCGACGACGGGGATAGCGCGCTCGCACGGGCGAGCGAGAGAGGAGATCGCGTGCCGTCGCACGCTCGCACCGTTCCATTCCGGGAATCCTCGCGACAGTCGTATTATAATTGCGCCGTACATCTGCGTTCGCGAGAAATTGTATCGATTGCGTCGAATCTAATACCGAAGTACCGTATGCTCGCAATATTTAAAGAATCGACAAACCCGTGCGACGAATCTCCAACGATTCGTTTCTTTGTATGAAGAGCGCGGGCTCTCGGGTCGCGGCCACGTGGCCGCTCAAATTGTAAATATTAGGACACCGATTAAAACATTAATCTCGAGACTATTCACGCTGTCATTTCTCAACCTGCGAGATCTGCCCTGCCGTAAGGGCCGTCCCCGTCCTTCCTGCGTCCGAACCTCTGACCCTTCGTGAGTCGCGTAACGTAGCTCGAAACTCGGTAACGGAAATTCTCGATTCGATTCTCTAAGTGTACCGCCTCGTTTCGCGTGGTATCCTTCCGATATCTGGCGCCCGAACATCGTCCGTTAATATCGCTATCGAGTTTTCGAATCGCGTTTTGTGCCGGGAGGACCTCGTCCTTACGGCCGGCCGAGGCCCGGTCTACGCGCCTGTAAAATCCCGGAGTTGTCTCATCTTTCGTCCGCGGAAACCGCGTCGAAAAAAGAGCAACGTCACAATACATAAACAATTATTTTAACAATAAATTACTATTGAAATAATAATTCAAATAATGAATATAGAAAAGAATTATAAACATTTATTTTACCAATAAGTTATTGAAATAATAATTCAAACAGAGAATATAGAAACCAATTATAAATGTTTATTTATTTAAAAATTGTTTGAATTATGAATAACAATAAATCACTACTTATTTAAATAGCTAATATTTAAGTATTTAATTATTTAATAAATATGTACGGTCGCATAGTTCACCGTACAATTTAACCTTTTCCGTTTTTACAATCCGTGAAATCGTGCCTACGTGCCGAAGTTCAAAACATCTAATTCGTCACACTCATCTGCAGTTTCCTGGCCACTTTCTCTCACGGTCCTACGTACTTGACCATCACATCTGTTTTTCCTCAAAATCACCAACCCTCTCGTCATCCTTGTCTTCCAATCGTTTCTCTCTTTCTTCGTTCACATCCTTCCCTCACTTCTTTACCTCATCCCTTCCTAAGTAATTTTCCACCACTATTTTCCTACCCCCAAAAAGATCTTTCGACAGACACCATCGAACCCTTGGACTCCACCAATTTTCGTCAGAACCTCATCAACACTCAAAGGTATCGCACGAAATCTCGAGACCCACGCACCGTTCTGTATCACGAACACCAAATTAAAAAGTATTGAGTAAACCTCATCACCAACGAGTCAGTTTTAACCTATTCATCACCGTTCGTAATTAGTCCTCACGACTTTAATTAGGCGTCGAGCACATACGGTCAATCGCGGTCTAAATTCAATCAAATCACCATTCCGCGAGTGTAAGACCGTACAAAATATATACGGGCGAACACAATAAAGAGTACAAAATGACAACCGAAACCGTAACCAATATAAACCAGATCCCTTCAATCCCTTCTTTCAATGCGTGTTATTTTAATGTATAACTAACATAGATCTACAAAACATATGTTTTAAATTTTCATTAAGAGCCCAAATAAAAAAGTTTTAAAAAATGCCTTTTTTATTTTTGCATGTAGCCTGATAAATTATAATTTTTGGAAAATCTTGTTTGCATATCATTTCATAAACCAATGCTTCTGATTGATTATAAAAATTCCGGTCGTTTGGTACAATTATAAAAAAGTTATTCCGTTTTAAAGGGCGTTCGAAGACTTTCGTGGCTCACTGTACATTGTGACGTTGCAGATTTTGTCACTTTTCCATTATTTTGTGCGGCCAAAACGGCATTTCGAATGAACCGGACCGCCATCTAGCGTACCGAATCGACAGTCGCGAATTTCGAGAGAGCTCCCCGAGGAAATTCCGCGTTGATCACCGATCGGCGGATAATTCAAACCGCGCGCGCCGAGTACGGCAAGTTTCAGGATGTGCTCCGTGCACCACCAACCCTCTCAGGAAGCCTAAGGCGGCTCCCTTCGTGGGACCTCTCCTCGTGAGTTGCTGGCCACCCAAAACGTCCAGTGCACTGGTGAAGAAAAGGATCGCCGACACACACGGGCCGAACAACCCGGAGACGGCTCAAGCCTAGAACCCCCCCAACATCGAACTTTCCTCCTGAGGAACTCCACCTAAAAGGCCTTGAAGTCGTCTCATCCCGCAGGAAGGGGTTCCATACGCGTGGGTGGTATGGAAGCGTCCTAGGTTTGTCTTGGACTCCCCGGTCGCCACACGGCGATCGTTATGGCAAATCCGGATGTTGCCTAGGGTCAGGTGCCATCCGTGGGAGACCCACAAAACTAAAGATTTTGCGTGCGAGACCGACCAATTAGGCATTCCGAATAATGAGTAGGGTGGGGATCGCCGGATAGATCCTCGTTGCCAAAATCGCGAAGGATCACTGTCGTGTCGCCTATCGTAACGTATAATTAGTAAAGTGTATAGCATCTCGTGCACCATCCTACCGAGCCAGGATATACCAGCTCCCGAAAACGGTAAGTCGACCAGTGATCCTTCCCTTTTTATCTCGTGAATGTGGGATTTTATTGATAATTTCGCATAAGGACGATCCGCTTCTCGTATCGTCCTGGAATTCGTGCGGGTCGAGGCGCATCTCGCCTCGTGTCCGTGGCTCACGCCATTTGCCGGCGTTGTGAGCCTGAAATTTCGTCACGTAACGGAAGTTTTCCTCGGAGGAGTCGCGGCGGAAAAGTGAGTGTAATTTTTGGGGCGTTAAGATAAACCGTCTATCGATCTCGGTCGCGTAAAATCGCTACGGCGGGTATAGCGTGCTCGCGCGAGCGAGCGAGAACAAAGACCGCGTGCCGTCGCACACTCTCTCTCCGTTCCGTTCCGGGAATCGACACGACAGTCAACTGTAATTGCGCCGTCCATCTGCGTTCGCGAGCAATAATATCGATTTCATCGATCTCAATACCGATTTACCGTATCCTCGCGCTATTTAAAGAGTTGACTAACCCGCGCTGCGAACGTCCACCAATTCGCTAAACTTGTATGAAGAGCGCGGGCTCTCGGGTCCCGGCCACCTGGCCGCCAAAATTGTAATTTCCTGACACCGATTAAATTAATCTCGAGACAAATTGATTCGTCATTTCTCAACCTGCGAGATCCGCTCTGCCGTAAGGGCCGTCCCCGTCCTTCCTGCGTCCGAACCTCTGACCCCTCGCGAATCGCGTAACGTAGCTCGAAACTCGGTAACGAAAATTCTCGATTCGCTTCTCTACGTGTAGAAAACCGTCTCGCTTCGCGTGGTATCTTTCCGATACCTGGCGCCCGAACATCGTTCGTTAGTATCGCTATCGAGTTTTCGAATCGCGTTTTGTGCCGGGAGGACCTCGTCCGTACGGCCGGCCGAGGCCCGGTCTCAGCGCCTGTAAAATCCCAGAGTTGCCTCTCCTTTTGTCCGCGGAAAACGCGCCGAAAAAGAAGCAACATCACAACATATTAGGGTGGCACTTACTTTTGACATTTGAATTTTTTTACGCCACCCAACAGGATTGTTCCAATTGATAAAACGAAATCCGTACACAGTTTGAGCACTTTCGGATAACGGGAAAACGTGCAACCGGGTCCTTAAATATAAAAATAATTAATTAAATGCTCATAAATATATTTTTCTCGAGTATCTTCCAAATTATTGACTGCATCGAAAAATATGTTGCACAGAATCTATAGATCTGGACAGGCTGCATCTTTTATGTCCTATTAATTTTTTTCGTAAAACAGTTTTCGGAAAAATTGAGAAAAATGACAGAAAAACAAAAAATTTTTTTAGAAATTTGAAAACTCAAGTCTGTTTTCATTACCTTTCATGAATAAACATTAACGAAAAATGTGTTATTATTTTTTAAAACTTTCGGAACTTACTTTTTCTTAATTGCATATTACTTTGTAGCAAATTACGTATATTTCTTTTATTAGAAGTAAACAAATTTTCAGAATTACGTTTCGAAAAGCCCTCTAAAATGAATCGTTAAATAAATATGAGTAAATTCGTAGAACATTGTCCGGGTGAGGCAAGAGATATAACGCGTTGATCGCGTAACGACAAATGCGTTATCACATTGCTTACCTCGACCGGACAACGTCCTACGAATTCACTCATACATGTATATGTATATACAAATATACATATTCAGTGCCTCTTTGTCGTTCACGCGCTGTCCTCTATGTTCGGCACACGCCAAAGAACGTAGTCCCTATGCCATTTCTGAGACTCTATAGCCCCGAAGTCTTCACAACAATCGAGGGAACACTGTATTATCGGAATTATATCATATTTGGAATCATGTAAGACGTCACGTAGCATGCAGGGATGAAACGCATGCAGCGGGACCGCGGCCCGAGGAACGGACCCTTAGCGCGAGACGAGCGGCAGCTACCTGCGCTTCGACCACCCCCCCCCCCTTGCTCGGTCCTTCCTACAGTATTCGAACGCGTCTCAGAAAATTATTCGAAGTCGAATAAACCATTGAATAAAGATACAGATGAAAATAAAATGTTTATTCAACGCCAAAAGATAAATTTTCATTGAATAAAACATTATTCTTCATGCGTTGAATAGAGATAACCTGAATTATTTTTATTTGACGCGTGACAAATAATATTTTTATCTTTTATTCGCTATTTGAAATTTTTAATTCAATAAAAACTTGTCTATCTCTGCTCTTACAATAATATTATATTTGTCAGCGATTCAAATTTCTAGGTAGACGTTCCTACACTTTCCCTCTTCGCGAGGGGACCGTTGTACGTACACATGTTTTCTTCGCGAAGTGACTATAAGCGGAACGAAATGCGAGGACGAGCTTTGGGCATCTCCACTTGGGACTCCCCCTATTTTTGCGAATATGTTTTCCACGTCGCGTCGATGGGACCGAGGACAGTCAATCCGACTTCAAGCAGACAATTAATCCGACAGTCATTCAAGCTTTTAGCAATATATTCTATCACATAATATTTTTAGATTTCGTCGTTACACGACTCTTCCCGGTTTGATCACCGATCCACTCGCCACCCATCCTACATATTAATTCATCCACGTAATTCTTTATCGAACTCTTTATTATTCGGAACAGTATGTCAAATAAACGTTAATCTGTTTTTCAACATATGTTTCCACAGATCGATTCTTGGAACAATTATGTGTAAAGAAGTGTAAGGAAATAAATAATGCTCATTTATGAAATATTTTTAAATTACAAATTCAGGTATCTGATATAAAAGTTGAAGTAGGAATTCTAGATTTTCCTAAAATTATGCTTTAATATTTTCTTACGTACAATATTTCTATGAATTATGTTTCTATGAATAATTTTCTATAATTATTCGTTCTCGATATTATTTTTGCTTCCAAAACATCCACTGAAATATGGCGGAGAATGTAACATTTGATGATAATCGATATGTTTCCGTGATGATTCGTCTTCTCGCCGACGCGTCGCGACGAGAATCTCCTCAGTGGTCTTCTGCACCGACGAAATGCCGTCGGTGGCCTTCTGTTTTTCACTCCAGCCAAAATATATCCTAAAGGGCGTAAGAGAACACCGAAATATTCGAGTGACACGAACTCCCGTAAGGCTGGCTGTCTTTAACAGTATCTCGTCGGTGGTCATATCACAGACGACCTCGTCTGTGCCAGTGATGGTATTGTTGCGTGACCACGTGAACATAGTTACGATAGCGCTACTGCGCCATAGGTTGATTAATGGCCATGAGAGGGAAATTGGAATATAAAAGTAATGTCTAGGCCAAAATTGCGGATTCGTTGTATATTTCATCGCAGCAGGAATAGCTTAGAATAAGTAAAGAGACGACGAGAGAGTTCCCACGGAAAACCTAGATGTAATCCTGATGTGCGAGACTAATTGAGGAATTTAGGCACAGTCACGTATCTCCTCGAAGGAGTTCTCATATTTCACTTAGAAATTCGTAGTCCCAAACTCGCCAGAACAGGAACTCATAAACCCTCGGTCAAGGAACTTTCCCTCAGACCTCTCTCTTGCGCCGTCCCACCGTGGGACCCCGCGGTCTAGATCTTCGCGCGTAAACACCCCCACATCCCTTGTTTTGGCGGGCTCCCTCGTATACGCCACCGCCCTCGTGCGCGCGCTTCCACGGTGCCACCACCGCCAATCACCGTCAAGCTACAACTTGGAGGGAGACCATCCAGCGAATCAACGTCCACCTGGAGATGCCGAATTTTCCTATTGGCCAAGGAAAAGATGCAGGAGCGGAAGACCGAGGGAGGACGAGGAGCCTTCTCGGAGAAGCAGATATCAGCAGATATTATTCTGGAGTCATAGAGTATAGACCTCGAAACTTCATCTTCCACATATTTTGTTTGAAAGAGTGTTTTCTTATATCAACATCCACCTTCCACGAGCAGAGCGCTTCAGCGCTCCACGGGCACCCGAACCTACCAAAGTCCCTGAGTTCCACCACGCGCAGCCGCAACAGTATATTGTCTCGGTTTTTTCGCGCATGCACGACTAAATGCAGGAACGTACCGTACGTCTTATGTTTGTGGGGAAAATAGGGGAGAACTGTTATTGGCGGGAAATCGGACAGAAGAGTGCAAGACGACACGACGAGACGACCGTACTTCGAAATTTTGGTAAGTTAATGTTAATATATTCGACTTCATAATGGCAACTAGTATTGGAGAAGGAGCTACTTGTCAATTCATATTTGAAAATCGAAAAAAAATTTGCGAAACTATGCAGGGTGACTAAGGTACCCCATTTTAGCCCAACTTTGTACTTTACTGACGCTAAAATCGTCGCGCATGCACGAGAAAACCGAGACCATATACCATGACTGGTCTGTGCCCGTAGTAAAAATAAAGTATACGGAATATTCAGTTCTCGATAATACGCCTAAATTTGTGAACCATTGGTAATATTGTACGTGACACCGAAATGGTACGGGGGCCACTGTGGCCTCCTGAGGCCAAGGTTCGAAGGATCTGACCACGGAGTGAGGAGGTGGTTATGCCTTCTGCTAAGAGCACTGTGATTGACCGCTCAGGACCGCTCAGGACTTACCCCAAAACCGTAGAGAAGAGCAATCGCCCTTTCTTTAAAAAATATGTAACATGTTAGTGCGATTTCTAAATACTACTTATTATGGAAATGAAGAACGAATATAAAATTGATTACACTAAACTTGGATGTTTATAAAAACTCAATTATACGTGTGGAATCATGACATTGACAAAATATAAAAGAAAACATTTTGTTGATAATTAAGACATTTTATTTTTATTATCATTACATTTGTCATTCATCACAGAAGTCTTATAAAATATTTAAAATAACATTAATATGTAAAATAAATCCTCGAAAAGTCTCGGAATGGGTAAATGTCGCAAACATGAAGAATTTGTTTAAAAAATGTTTTGGACAGAAGTCATAGGGCTTTAAAAATTCTATTGAATGGTCATATTCATTTCACCTTAAGCGGAGATTTTAAGGTCACATTAAGATCATAATCTTTTTTTTCAATGGAATACACCATTTTAAATCATATAGTGTTTAAAATTGTCGACGAAATTTTTCGCATCTGATAGGTCTTCTAAAACATTAAAACCTTTGTTCAAAACATTTTTCTGGTAAATGCTTTGTTGTTTAAATATTTCGTTGACCCATTTTTATGCACTTTGAGGTATAAAATTATTGTATGAAACTTATGAAAAAGTAAATATATTAACAGAGAAATTCCATTAAGCACCGTATAAATTATGCTATGTTTTTTGTTTCTTATAACTAATCATAGGTACTGCATTATTATCAGCCCATTCAAGAAAAAACTGTTTTATCTGAATTGCACATTCAATCATAAAAAGACAATCTCCTTCAGCACTGTGTGCATTTAAAGGATCAGTACCACAAATATGTTTGTACACAGTTGTTAATTTAAAATTACTTGGTTTATTATTTACAAAATCTAATTTCCTTCTTTTATTGTCTTTTATGTTCAATAAATTTGTACTAGGATATTTGATCATTTGAGTTTCCGGTGTTTTTTCATTAGCTTTTTGAATTTCCTCATAGTAATTGGTATGTGAGCTACCAGAAATATTAGTAAAGCAAGTTTCCTTTCCTTTATCTCGATGCTCGGTATTATCTAATGTATCTGATAATATATCATTCCAATCATCGTCTAACGATATATCAATATTTTCAGTGTTATAAGTAGATGTATTAGGTTGTATAACACTCTCTTGACTTAGTGAATGTTTACTCAAGAAGAAATTTTGAATCAAATGCAGCATATCAATACAAAGAATTTCTTTACTAACATCCTGTAATAGAACAAACAAATTATATGAATAAAAACATATTAAAATTTATAAGTATAATGTAATATATACGTAAATAAATCATGCTATTAATACTATTATTTTTCTTACCTTATTAATATTTTCAAGTTCCGTTAAGAATATGGGATAATCATATTTATATCCATTATAAGCTACAAAACAGACTGGTGGTATAAGTCGTTTTATAAAATTTATAATCAAATCATGTGTTTCCCAGGTAAAAGGTTCAACATTTTCTAAATTTTGACTTGACAAGCCTAAAATAGAAAACTTATGATTGTTAAATATAAACTGAAAACGAACTACTTCATAAATATGGTATAAACCAATATATTTGGTTTATAATAAATTTTAAAAACCAATATATTTGGTTTACAAAACCAATAATTCTGTGTAGTTTTTTCTATGTAGTGACAACTTGCACCGATGAACACCTTTATTTTGTCACTATCAATCTCCAGTGGTGTTCCCCAGCAAGATGCATCTTTAGTGTTGAAATCAGCAGAATGTAATTTGACAAACTAATATTAGCACACGCGTTCTGATACTGCATCTTCACCATATACATTTTTAAAGTAAAATAACAAAATATGAGCAAAAATGCTCATTTTGATTTCCATGTTTAAATTAACAGGCAATAAAAAACACTTAACCAATCTGCACACAATTTTTTTTTAGAAAGTAAGGTTGAGATGTCCTATGTCAAATAGATGGTTTCCAGGATTGAACTGAAGATATTTACGTTTCACAATGCCTATAGTAACCTGACACGAAAACCACATAGACTTATTGGCCAACCTAATATAATTTTGAAGCCCTTAATAGTGATAAAGTGTAGTAGTTTCTGTAAAACAATGAAACTCTGAGGCAATAATAATAGTAACTCTCCTATATGTATATATACTATAAGAATATAGGGTCTACGAAGGCCAATTTTATAAGAAATTTAACATTACTAATTTACTACAGATAAACAATTGAAGAAAGGAGGGCTTTTTAACTTGCTTCTTAACAGAAAACACTTTTTGTGAGAGTATAAAAAAGCTTGCTGGACAATGTATTAAATATGTTAAAATTTGAAAAGCCAATAATCAGAAATGGTATTATTATAATTAGTTTATTCTTATTGTAACAATCTTTATGACTATGTACATGGCATACAATCACTTTCATATATCTTTATGCATATAAAATTCAAACAATTCTAATTAGACCATAAACACAACTAATTACATTAAAAGAGCAATCTTATGTTTAGTCATAAAGATTATTATGCTTTGCTATGGTTCATATTAAGAGTAATACAGTAAAAATAGAAATAATATAGTAGAAATCAAAATACCTGTTATTGTTTGAACCTTCTGACAAATATATTTAACTGGATTTATTGGTAAAACTAATTTACTTAAAACTCTTGGTAAGGTTTTTGTAGCATCAGATATGGCACTTCTTGATACTGCTATTAATGATAACTCTGTAATTTTCGGCATGCAATTATTTGTAATTAACCCAGTCGTTTCCAAATCAAAGAATATAAACGTGTTTAACATTTTTAAGTAGAATAATCTAATGGATAAATCAAATTAATGTTCCAAATATTATATTGTATACTGACAGTCTGCTGATAATTGTCTGTCAGTCTAGAGGCTTTATTGGTATTATACATGTAGAATCCACATATATCTAATCTAATATCTAATCTAATCTACGTATATTAATAGATGATAAAATAATGATTCATTGTGCAATTAATCAAATGAAATGGTTTCAGCACATCATATTCATAGTTATATTTGCAATGAAATATACTCTTACTGCATATACCAAAAATAAGGAAATGTAAATTAATAACTAAATATTCATAAAAAAGTAATCATCATCGATTTTGATAATTTTTAATCATTACGGGTCGTCGTACATATGATTTTTCATATACTATTTACATTCAATATACATCTTTATACTGGGCATGTATGATCAGAATTGAACAGGAATATATACACCCTCCACATTCCTATTTAAGAAACAGTTTTATATGAGGACTATTAGGAGTCCTGATCCCACAATACTTACACTTACATTTCTTCCGTTAATTGTTATTATACAAGATAAGGGCTCCTATAAGAAGTCTTTCTTCGCCGTTATTACATGTGTGGCGAAGGGGAGAATCACTGATATATATATATACTATCAGCAGAGAGGAAATGCAACCTTATGCATTATCTTTTTCTGTCAAAATAGAGTTAAAATAATGTGGGAATTGGAAGTTTTTGGTGGAAATCAAGTTCACGTATAAGATGACTGAGATAAAAGAACGGGCGCTAATTTATTCGAACCCCACAATAATGTTCGAAATATTTTAGTTAAATAAATAAGTTAATAATTCCATAATATATTATCTGTTTCAATTATTTCTTTTATCTTACCTCATGTCATTAAAATCACTCATACTTATATGACTGCGTTATACTGCGTTAAAAAATAAAAACATTTTCCTTTCTGCACAAGTTAAAATATTGTTCGTAATTTTTTAGTTAAATAAAGTGAATGATTCCATAATGTGTTCTCTGTTTCAATTATTTCTTTTATCTTACCCAATTAAACAATTCTTGTTGTATATCAGATCTCATGTCATTAGAATCACTTATACTTATATGACTGAGAGAGAGAGATAAAGTGCGTGCGGCCGTAACGTGTGCGACCTCCCGTTGACTCCAGTACCCCCTTCGCGTCGCGTCGCTTGTCCGTTCCCATTCGTTTCGGACCGTGATCCGTGATCAAGTCGCTCTCTTCGGGCGGTGCGGGCAGGGGAGTCTCCAACCGCGGTAAGGGCCCGTCCTTCGGAGGGGTGCATTTTACACACCCCCGGACCACCCCCCTCCCCTATCCCGTGTAAAGCGACGTTTATAAAACATCCATTTCTTGCAACCAAATATACCATTACATATATTTAGCATGTCAGTCAGGTAGTAAATACATGCATTGGTCAAAGTAATAAAATTAACAGAAGGGTGGTCCACGTGAAGGCGTGAAAGAAGGTCTTATCCACCCTCCAGTACAGTCAATGTTTACCAACATAAGCATATGTATATAAACATAAACATCACAATAAAATATGCAAAATATATATCTACACATTTTATTAAGTAAAAGAACACTGAGTGTACTTTGAATCGTGAAAAAAAGAATAAATGAAGTACTAAACTACTAAAGCTACCATATTCCTTAATATTCCTTATACATATTTCTTAAATGCTTCCACAAAAAATTCATTTACAAACTGTTTATATTAACCTAGTTTTCAGAGTTTCATATCCACGACGTATACACAAAAAATCTCTATGCACGAAATTACGGAAATATGATTAATAACTGATTTTAAGGAATTTATTACAGACATAGTTGAAAAATATATAGAAATACCAACAGGATTATCGATAAAAATGAAAAAATTTAAACACGTCTGAAATGCGATAATTTGGAAGATGTTTTCGCGGAATTTTTTATACATCTGAATTTCATTATGTGCAGTGCATTCGTCTTGGTTAAACCAGTTTGGATATTTCTGTTCCACAGAACGTGAAATGATCGAAAATAGTTTATCCAATATGAATGCCTCGCTGCGTATAGATGGGTAAACCATATCAAAAGTTGTATTTATAATTTTAAAAATTGCCGAAAAATGTACACTCGGGACACAAAGATGCCCAAATTCAATGTTATCGTGTACAATATATGCTCTAAAAGATAACAGTAGTTGCTCGTTTCGCGTGAACGTTGCATTGTTCCCTAAAAACATGTCGTAACACCTACGACATCCCGATTTGTCAATACATTTTTTAGCAATATACCCTGAAAAGTATTCAAGCGCATACGATTCTAGCGAGCACACCGATGTTCACAGTTCTTCAATATTATTGATTTCAATATAGTCAACAAAACTATCATCACCTTTGTTCTCTTGGATAGCAGACAATGAAGTATCTGATTCCAACGTGGCTGATTCACATTGTGCTATCGTATCTCCCGGTATGAACGGTGCATCGTCATCAGGCATGCAGTTACCACTATGTATACTACGATTAAAACTCAATAATATATTTTTTCGAATTGCAAGACGCACCGCTTTTACCGAAGGATTGCGATTATAAGTGCCACCGTGCATTCGAAGAACAGAAAAAAATTTTCTATACAATCGCTATTTTCCACAACTGCAAGGTAGCATTTATAGATTGCCGTAATCCCAAAACACATGGAGGTGTTTTACAACCTTTAGGTGTGAGTACAAACCAATTTCTCATGTTGGCAACATGAGCAATTAAATGCTGTTCTATATCATTAAAACGCGAAATAGTGTGCAGACTGTAAGTTCAATGCATTAAATAAATTTTGACAAATTCCTGGCCAAATGTCAATTTTCCCGGACCATCGAATAATTGTGGTTGGACATGGCAAATGAAAACCAAAAATATCACGCATTTTATGATATAAAACGGGAGAAGTGTAGTGTATTGTCATGCATAATTCTTGCTCTTTTTTCGAAAAAAGTCGCCACGATTTGGCGAATATTAACGATATTAACAAATGTTAATAAATAACCGGATATTTTTTTAGAAATTGCTTTCTTCAAACATGTTTCATCTATATTGCCTGAAGAAAGCTTATTTTGCAACCGATTCATTGCCTTACACTTTGCCGGCCAATTCAAGCGAAGAATACTATATTTTTTCTTGTCTTGCTCTAATTGCATTTGAGCTTCCATTAGCTGCTGTCCCAAAACATTGCAGCTTTGTATTGATGAAACGTCATCTTGTAGAGACATAGTGTCTGATTTAGTGCTGCAACTATTATTATTTATATTGAACGAATCAAAAATTACCGGTACGGCATCTTTGCGCAGTCTACCCGACTCGTGCAAAAAATTTTTTAGAAAAATGTTGACTGCATACATATATTTTTTGTAATTTTTTATCAAACAATTCCATTTCCACCCAACCAACTAAACCAAAGTTAATCAGCTACGTTATGCACCGATCGCTATCTCTCGTTCGAAATGAATGAAAAGAAATACTGTCTGCTCTATTACAGTTTGTTAAACCCCAAAAAGAATAGACACCTTTTTTATAATGGGTTTTATTTCCGTTTCGCTTCATTGTTTGCGAGAAATAGAATAGCAAAGCGATTACAAAGAAAAAAGTAAGGAAATAGATTAAGAAACGCTAGTTTTCTAAGTAAATGCAATACTTACTAAACGCATGCAATATAAAATAATATATTGTAGCCATCGCAAATAAAGTCTTCTCAGGAATGTGCTGGACAGACAGGATTTATTCAGGATTAGGAGTTTACATAATTTATCGGTAGAGCATGGATATTACATAACCGGACAAGGAAATGTTTTATTTTGAAAATTGTACAATTTACGCTATCTATTAGTTCCGCGTATACTCGCGCATGGTTACGTGATTCTAATTCTTTACGCAGGTGTCCAGGATTTATTCTGTACTCTCCCGTTCGGATGGCGTACAGGTATAATCGCGGAACTCTCCATACCGAACGGGCGTCCAGGAATATTCTCCCGTGCTCCCCTGTACTATATCTGGGCGTCCAGGAGATGCGCTGTCCTCTCTCGTTCGACGGGCGTCCAGGTATGATCGCCGAACTCTCCTCGTCGAACGAGCGGCCAGGTATATTCTCCTGTACTCTCCCATTCTCGAATACTCGGGCGTCCAGGAGATGCGCTGTCCTCTATCGTTCGACAGGCGTCCAGATATAATCGCCGAACTCTCCTTGTCGAACGAGCGGCCAGGAATATCCTCCCGTACTCTCCCATTCCTCTAATACTCGGGTGTCCAGGAGGTGCGCTGTCCTCTTTCGTTCGACAGGCGTTCAGGTATAATCGCCGAATTCTCCTTGTCGAACGAGCGGCCAGGAATATCCTCCCGTACTCTTCCGTTCCTCTAATACTCGGGCGTCCAGGAGGTGCTTTGTCCTCTGTCGTCCGACAGGCGTCCAGGTATAATCGCCGTACTCTCCTGCCGGAGCCGAGTTTGCCCTCCGAGAGCGGCCGATGGTCTTACCTCGTCCTCTCTCTCGGAACAGCAAAAAGGATAGTGGCCTCTGCGAGCCCGCAATTTATACCTAGTCGTTGCTATCCGCGAGCGCGAGAATCAACAACGTGGTTGTGAAGTGTTCGCTGGTGTTACCGCGCTTCGCGTCGCTTCCCCGCGTGGTCGCCTACAACCTAATTACGAGAAGCTTTTATAGGCGCGTAGACCGGGCCTCGGCCGGCCGTACGGACGAGGTCCACCCGGCACAAAAAAAAACTCGACTCGAAGGCTCGGTAACAATACTCACGGACGATGTTCGGGCATCAGGTATCGCAAAGATACCACGCGAAACGAAACGATTCGCTGACGCGTAGAATCGAAACGAGAATTTCCGTTACCGAGCTTCGTGCGACGTTACGCGACTCACGAAGGGTCAAAGGTCCGGACGCAGGAAGGACGGGGACGGCCCTTACGGCAGGACGGATCTCGTAGGATAAGAAACGACAGTTTATAATTCTCGAGATTTAATTGACTAGATGGTAGAGTTTACAAAGTGGTGGCCACGTGGCCGCGACCCGAGAGCCCGCGCTCTTTATACAGAATAACGGAACAGGTGGAAGTTCGTTACGCGGGTTTGGCGGTTTCTCGCAAGTCCGGAAAATACGGGTGGACGGTATTCGATACGCACGGACTTTTCTAATAAATCGCAACGCAGATGTTCGGCGCAATTTCGGTATGACTGTCGTGGATTCCCGGAACGCAACGCGGCGAGCGTGCGACGGCACGCGATGTTCTATCTCGTTCGTTCTTAAGCACACTATACCCGGTGACGCGAGGTACACGTTCGCGATCTACAAAACGAACACGTACGACGCAGAGAACCGCACTCACTCCTCTCGACGCGATTGCTCCGAGGAAAACTCCCTTTTTACTAGAAACGCGAAATGCTATCTTTCCTCAAAACGCCGGCAATTGGCGTGAGGCGCGAACACGAGGCGAGAAGCACCTCGGCGCGTACGAAATCGAGGACGAGACGGGAAGCGTTTCGTCCTCACGCGAAACAATATGAACAATTACGCGAAATATATCACGGGAAGGATCACTGAATCGACTTACCGTTTTCGCAGGCGACGTTCCCTGGTTATCGGTAACGATCCGACACTAGACACTCTATTATTTTGCTAAGGTTTCCGGTACGGAAGTCGACACGACAGTGATCCTTCGCGGTGATCCTAACGACGATCTACCCGGCAATCCCCACCCTACTTATTATTGGGTTTCCCTAATTGGCGGAACTCGCACGCGAAATATTTAATTGGTGGGTTCCCACGGATGTTCCCTGGCTCTGGACGACATCCGAATTTCCGTTACGATTGCCTCGCGGCAAACGGGGCGTCCAAGACGATCCCAGGGCGCGTCCACATCATCCTCGCATTTGGAACCCCTTCCCGCGGGGTGAGACGGCAGCAGGGCCTCCATGGTGGAGTTCTTCTGGGAAGAAAGTCCGGTGTTGTGGGGGTTCGAGGTCTGTGTCGTCTCCGGTCCTTTCAACCCGTGTGCGTCGGCAGCCCTTTTGTTAACCCGTCGACGGGACGTTTTGGTGAGCCAGTAGGTCGCGACGACAGAATCCCACGGAGCGAGCCGCCGTTGGAACCTCTAAAGGGGCTGGTGGTGCACGGGGCACGTCCTGAAACTTGGCCGTACTCGGCACGCGCAATTCAAATTACCCGCTGCTCTTTCGTTTTACGCGGAACTTCCTCTGGGAACGCTCTCGAGATTCGTGAGTGTGGGTTCGGTACGCTAGGTGGCGGTCCGGTCCATACGAACTGCCTTTCTGGCCGCGAAATTTAGAAACGTCTTCTTCGATGCAGTCGTGTAACAGACGTAACGGAATTAAAAGGACACAATATTCTTTTGTTTCATACATCATTTATATAATCCCCGATATTTCGATACCAAATTCTATCAGTAAGAGCGCCGTTGTAGAATATAAGCACAGACGAGATATAAGAATAGACTGGACATGCAATGTATTCCGGTGGCCGTCGGTTTTGCGGTCCTAGGACCCCAGAGTGACTCCATTACCATTCAGTGTCAACACCCAACGTTACCGATAAAACACACTTTCTGAGCATTATTAACACGAAGAAAAAATATTATACTCCATTCGCATTGCGTGTACTTAATATGATTCGGCGGGAGCAAACATACGTGATGCTTCAGTTTAAATGTTGAATATGACATTTATAAAGCCTTCTTTTAATTATCGAAAGATTGCTTATTCTATATGCATCGTTAACGGAAATTTAGTAATGTTACTTCTTACGCCTTCCTAATGTTTTCGTTTTTATAGTTTGTTATTACATTTCGTCATAATATGCATATTTTATAGCTTTTTTATTACATTTTGATGTAATAGTGCATACATAGCTATATAATTACATAAAAATGTAATAAACAAATATAAATAATACGCACAGATCTACTGTAATTTAATAAATTTTTACCCACCGGTTATTTACAATAACTTTATTTATTGTAAGAAATTAATTAATGTTAGGGTCAGGGATGTAGGCCAATTGACTTCACGATATAATATAGAAGTAAATAATACATAAAACTTTATTATGAGTTACTATATATATAATAACCCATCAGGGTTCACGCGTGGTAACATTCTCGGCTAACGCCATGAGACGTCGTTTGTCTCTCTCGCTTGGTGGCCGTATCCCCACCTTGCCGCAGTCCAGTGGTCCGCAGTGCCGTATGCACAGGGACTCATACGGGAGACATTGTAACCCTCAACACTCCCCCTCAATGTCGACAAACCCATAGCTGCCGTAAATTCCTCATGTTTCATTCGTGGCAGGCCTTTTGTCAGAATATCTGCAATCATATTGTTTGTCGGCAAATATCGTATAATGATGGACCCCTCCTGTACCAAGCTCCTCAGGAAATGGTACTTTACATCAATGTGCTTGGTTCTGCTGTAGCGTCCACCACCTTCTGCTATAAGTTGAGCACTTTTATTATCATTGTAGATCATCCCGCTCGATAAATTTTTGCAACCTAGTTCTGATAGAAAAGCGCTCAAATATAATGACTCTTTAGCAGCCTCAGATACTGCGATATACTCTGCCTCCGCGGAGGACGTGGCAACGGATCTCTGTTTTCGTGACTCCCATGATATAGCACCTCCTCCGAGGGAGAAAACACAGCCAGTATAAGATTTACGATCCGTTGTATCATTGGCATAATCCGCATCTGCATATCCTCTCAGCCAATGATTGTTGGCTCCAAATACCAGGCCAGTATCCTTCGTTCCTTTTAAATAGCGTAGGACATGTTTTGCGGCAATCCAGTGCTCCTCATTATGATAGCCGTTGAACTGACTCAACACACTGGCCGCATGAGCAATGTCCGGCCTTGTCGTGGTAGCTAAGTACATCAAACCACCGATTAGTTCTCTGTAGGGCTTGTTGTCGCATTCTGTTGCCCTTTCCAATCGTAAACCGGTCACCATCGGTGTCTTGCACGCATTTGCGTCGCTCATATTGAACTTTTCCAGCAGGTTTTGAATGTGATTCGACTGCTTCATAGTGATCGTATTGCCCTGTCTTTTAAATTCAGCACCTAGACAGTTTGAGATTTCCCCAAGATTTTTAACTTCAAAATACCTTTGCAGGTGCTCTCTCAATTTATCAATTCGGTCATCATCTTGACAACAAATTAAAATGTCGTCAACGTAGACGCAAACAATTATTAAATTCTGTGACCTATTACAGAAAAATACGCAGGGATCATGTTTAGATTGCTTCAGACCATAATTTAATAATTTTTTGCTCAGCTCCTGGAACCATTGTCGACCAGCCTGTTTAAGACCATACAAGGCTTTTCTTAAATGACATACGCGATTTCCCTTTTCCAAATCGGCCAACATTTTCTTAGCTGTCTTTAATTTTACTATTTTCTGCTTCATGATCAATTAAATATTTAAGCCCAGCTTTAAGGTGTTTAGGGGCTTCCATAAAAATATTCTCATTTAAAGTTCCATTCAAATAGGCTGTTGTTATGTCGATTTGGTTTACCTTCATATTGAACCTAGAAGCCAAAGACATTATCAATCTAATCGAGCTCATACGACTTACCGGTGATGAAGTTTCGTTGAAGTCTACGCCATATCTTTGAGCAAAACCCTTGGCAACTATTCTTGCCTTCTTCTTCTCAGCTATACCCTCTGAGTTTCTTTTTAGGGTAAGTACAAACCGGCTGCCTATGACATTTTGATCGGTTGGTCGGTTAACTATTTCCCAGGCGTTGTTCTTTATTATAGATTTTATTTCTGAACTCATAGCCTCTAACCATCCGTTTACATTTGAATATTTCATTATGCTATCAATCCTTAGTTCAGTTGCATATACAAATCCATCTTCGACGAGATTCGCCTCATCATTCTCTCTTACAATGATTTCATTGTTCAACTTCCGAGGTCTCCCCCTTAGCCCTGTCCGTTCGGATCTTGGGCGACCAGGACCTCTTCGAATTCTTAGGGTTTCTCGTAATGTTGTATCCTCTGTTTCGTTATTTTCATCTGTAGGATTGTCATCACCTGATTTGTTTGAGGATTTGTTTCGTTATCCGTTTCGTTATTCATATCGTTATCCGTTTCGTTCTCCATTTCGATATCATTGACAGTTTGATACTCCTTGGATGTTCCCTGTGGATTCGAGACTTCGACGATCCGGTGCTCTTCTGGACTTCCTTCCTGGTTTGAGTCTCTCTCAGAGTAAAAATCTTCGTAGCTGTTTCCATTATTCATCATTGCATTTATGAATTTGACATTTCTAACTATCTCGAATCTTCTTTTATTAATTAGCCATACTTTGTAACCCTTGGTTTCGTTGCTATATCCAATAAATATACATGGCATATCCGACTAGACCAAATTCCTTCAAATACATCGTGTATGGCAACTTGTTATACCATAATTCGAATGGTATTTTTCCATTTAAACTTGCAGTCGGGCATCGGTTTCTAATATAGTTAGCCGTAGCAATCGCTTCCGCCCAAAATGTTGGAGGTTGGTTGGATTGCATTAACAGGCATCTACCCATCTCTGCCAATGTCCTATTTTTCCTTTCACTTACGCCGTTCTGCTGCGGGCAATATGGCGTCGTGATTCTTCGCTGGGTACCATTCCTTCTTAAATATTCGTTAAATTCATTATTGATATATTCCCTTCCGTTATCACTCTGTAAATACTTGATTCTTTTGCCTGTTAAATTTTCGGCCTTTGCCTTGAAATTCTTAAATTTTTGAAATACTTCGCTTTTATGCCTTATGAAGAAAACCTCTGTATATCTCGAATAATCATCAGTAAACGTCAAGAAATACTTTGATTTTCCCAGAGATTCAACTCTCATTGGACCACACACATCAGAGTGAATAATTTCCAATAATTTGGTCGATCTGCTAGATTTCTTAGGAAAAGGTATATTGGTTAGCTTACCTCGCAGGCATACATCACAGTTCATGTTAGAATTCTTATTCCTCAGATTCGGTATTATTCCTCGTCTTTCTAATTCCAATACGACTTATGAGTTTAAGTGTCCCAGTTTCCGATGCCATATTTCCATATCGCTACATTAATTGCGGACTTGGTGTACCTCTTCCTTATTATTATTTATTACGTAGTATAGATCACCAATCCGCTGCGCCTCCAGCATCACGTGTCCACTTTGATTTAGGATTAATGCCTTGTCTTTTTTAAATAGTACCTCTAAATTTTTATTTGTTATCATTACTACTGATAGCAGGTTCATGCTCAACTGTGGTGCACATAAGACATCATCAAGATTAGCATTGTTAATATCACCATGTCTGTGCGTTATCTGTATCTGAACCTTTCCTCTGGTGGTTACACCGATTGAATCTCCGTTAGCTAACTTTAGATTCTCTGATTTGCAGCCAAGTATATTTGTTAACTGTTCTGGAATATTGCATAAATGGCTTGTACTTCCACTATCCAGACACCACCACGAGTCTCCTCCACTACTAACATTATTGGCCATCGTTAACATAGCTATGTCATTATTGTGTCTGTTTCGCATAAACTTATCTTTGGTTCTGCATTCAAATGATTTGTGGCCCATCTTATTGCACTTATAGCATTTAGGTTTATTTTTGCTATAATGACTAGAGGTATTTTGGGACACCCCCGTTTGGACGCCATCCGATTGGACGCGTCCCGATTGGACGCGTCCCGATTGAACGAACGAAGCGAACGAAGCGAACGAAGCGAACGAAGCGAACGAAGCGAACGAAGCGAACGAAGCGAACGAAGCGAACGAAGCGAACGAACGAACGAATGAGTGAATGAATGAGTGAATGAATGAATGAATAAATGAATAAATGAATGGGTGTATGAATAAGTGAATGGGTGAATGAATGAATGAACGAATGAATGAATGAATGCGTGTGTAAATGGGAGAATGTATGAATGAGTGAGTGAGTAAATGAAGGAAAAAGAAAGACAATAGAGTAGAATAGAATAAAAAAGATAAAATGGAAAAGAATAAGAATGAAATGAAATAAAATAAAATAAAATAAAGTGAAGAAGGAGATATTCATTTGTCCCTTCACTAGCCATGTTTGGTTCATTTTGTTCGTTTTTCCGCTTATTTTGCTTGTTACCATTAACAGTTTTCTTTCTCTTTTTCTTTTTCCATTTCTTATCGTCTAATTGTACAATGTTTTCTAAGGTTATTTTCGTAGCCATAACATAGTTAATGTAGTTTTTAATTTGTCCGCGCTTGTCATCATCTTTGAGTGACCATACTAACTCCTTAACGCTGAAGTTACCAATTACCCTCTGGAGTGCATGTCTTTCATTGTCAAACTTATTACATTCCAGCGGGGTGTGGTTTACGCTGTCCGATGTTGTTTTGCAAGCAATACAGGTGTCTGTCTTGTACTTCTTTCTTCCTTTAAGGTAGTCCGCGAAGCAGCCGTGTCCCGTTAATACCTGGGTTAAGTGATAATCTAGAAGTGGGGGACCCCAGTTGATCCACTCTTCAATGGATGGTATAAGATGATAAGTCCATCGTCCCACCGTGGTTGTTTCCCATCTAGATTGCCACTGTTCAAACATGCTCTGTTTTACATCTTTTTTAATCGCATTGTTTTTAGCATTGTAATCAGGATCGTTCGAGTCAATGCTCGACGCCATTTCATATACACGCTTTCTTCCTTCAGCGACCAACGTAAACGGAGGGCAAGCAGCCAGTACGTTTAGAGCGTCCAGGGAGACAGTTCGATACGCTCTTGTAACATTAATTAGCGCCATTTTTTGAGTGGCATTAATGGCCCTCTCATTTTTGCCAATTAGGGACACCTGGGCCCAGATAGGAGCACCATATAGCATGACTGATTCGACCACACGATAATATAGCATGCGTATCCTATATCCACAGCCTCCCGAACGCGGAAGAATTCTTGATAGTTCCCCCGCGAGTCTGGACGCTTTGGTTGTAGCATTTTCAATGTGATTATAAAAGTACTGATTTCCTTCGATGTTTAGACCTAGATATTTAACAGTACTGGTAGATACTATACTAGTATTATCAAGGTTGATCGTGATGGGGTTTGGAATCTTCCTGCTGGTGAGCAGCAGCATTTCGGTTTTTTCGTCAGCTAATACTAGGTCATTACGGTTGAACCAGTTCTTGACTATACGCAGGGACTTAAGGGTCAGTGTGGAAATCCCTTCCAGGCTGTAGGATGAGACAACCAAAGCCACATCGTCTGCGAATCCTAGGAGACTAACTCCTGGAGGTAATTTGATGTCGAGTAGATCATCGTATTGCAGGTTCCATAGGAGGGGGGGCCCAAAACAGAACCCTGGGGAACACCATACATTCACTTCCCTGTACCTATTGTCAGAGTCATTGAAAACTACATTGAAATATAAGTTGGTAGGCAGTCTTCTCCTAGCAAGGGCTCTCATGATGTTAGGCCAGCGCAGTGTATTAAAAGCGTTTCTAACATCCAGCGCCACCATGAGGTAGTGTAGGCCATTTCTTTTGGATGTGTTCCATCGCTCAACCACCTCAGAGATGGCGTGGATGGTGCTTCTGCGTTTTACGAAGCCATATTGATTACTGGAGAACTCTATATGTTTTGTCAGTTAGAGCTTGATACAGTACTCGAATGCTTTGGCAAAGTTAGAAAGGATGCATAGGGGGCGCCATCCTGTTTTCCCATCAGGCGCAGGTTTCTTAGGTATAAAGGCCAAACAACCTTTTTTTCCAGTTGGACGGGAAATAGCCAGCTGCCAGGCATTTATTAAAAACATGCTTCAGATGGGCGTTAGCAATCTCGCCTAGGCACCATATGGCTTCAGAGGGAATATCATCTATTCCGGGGACTTTCCGTTGAACCATTTTAACTGCTTCGCATATTTCGTCAGAAGTGAAGGACTCTTCATCATCCGGGTAGAATCCTGTCCACGGATGTTTTTCAGGTACTTTACATTGTGCTGGAGGAGTTGTGATGAATAATGAATCGATCAGAGCGCGTGTTTCCTTAGTACTCAGTTTGGAGGGAGGGGATTTACCCTTAATTCTAGAAATGACCATCTTGTAGGGTTTACCCCACGTATCTTCCTCGAGCGAGTTGGTGAGGACTTTCCAGGCAGCTGTTTTAGCCTTTATGATGGCATATTTCAGTTTTTTCTTGGCCATACGATAGTCGTCTCGCTTGTTGTTGAGGTCTACGAGTTCTTCATTCTTGTTTTTGTTTTTGCGATTTTTCGCTAAATGGCGTTGAAGGACTCTGCGCAGTTTCTGAGTATTATCACGTAAATATTTTACCTCTTTGTTCCACCACCATACTGGCTTTTTGTAAGTGTCCATCGGTCGCTTCGGAAATGAGGATCTTAATGTAATTTCTTCGACCATGTCGATATAGCTGTCAACGTCCTCGCTGTCACTAACAGTGAGGGGGTCTGCAGCTTTAGTAGCTTTGTTATATTTATGAATAAACCTTTCAATGTTAAATTGCATTTTACCCTCATTCTTTGTGGGTTGGTCTGCCAGTGGGTCGCACTTAGGTCTAATCGTGTGCAGAATATACAGATGGTCTGATGCAGTGTATTCCTCCAGGATCTGGCTCTTATAAATAGATTGGTATAACTTATAGTCGCATAAAAAGATGTCTATGAGAGAGGTGAAACCATTTCTGGAAAAGGAGAATCCTCCGTTGCTGATTATCGGGACCAGTCCGAATGAATTGCAAGTTTCAAGCACTAATTTCCCACGCGTATCTAGTTTCCTTGAGCCCCAGGCGGGGGACTTAGCGTTGAGGTCGCCCGCAATAATGCAGTGTTTCAACTTATTTCTAGCGTTAGCCACCTGGACTTCCATCTCCTCAGTTAGCTCTTCGAATTTGTCAATTGAGATATTTGGCGAGAAATAGCAGCAAAATACTGCCATATCATTAAGTTGGATAGACACCGCGCCCCTGCCACGCCATAGTAACTTGACTTGTTTGAATTTAGTCAAGTTATGGTTGGGGATCCATATAGCAGAGTCCTTACTTCTATCTGTGAACCAGTAATCTAGGCATTGCCAAGGTTCCGAGATAATGACGATGTCGATTTGTTTCTTTAGCACTGTAGAGTATAGGAGCTCTTGGGCTAATCTACACCTATTGAGGTTTATCTGTAGGATTTGTATATTTAAAGATAGCAGCATTTGAATAGAGTGTGAGATACTAATTTTAATCTACTTGTTAACTGATTTATTGACTGTTTTAGCGCTTAATTAACTTACTCTTTTGTCTGTTCTAGGTACTTGGAGGGTGTAGTCTAGCTGCGGTCTCGGAAACAGCAGATGTACTGAGCGGAAGATGCTTGCCAGTATTAGCTCCTGACGGTTGGTGAGTAGTATTTCTTTTACTCTTTGTTAAAAAGGTGGACTGTGTAATTACAATTCAACGACTTTTCAACGGTGGCTCGAATATGAGAAGATAGGAGTTTTTGAGGGAAAGTAAATTGTCGTACAGCGAGGTTATATTGATAGTGACCCACCCAATGGTGGGCCGTTTATTGAATCAAAATAATCCCCTTTGGTGGACGGCGGTCTGCAGGTCCTCCGTCTCCTCCGGTGGTCCCTTGGACGTCTAGCGACGTTGGCGTCTGAAATTAATACTAACGAACGAAGATGTGAAACCACCTATTCGATACGATACGTATCCGTTCGTGACGCTGTTTCCCGTACGCTCCTGACGGCGATAATCGCTATCGAAGGAGGGGGAATACAGCCAAACTGCTCAGAACGCAGAGTTAGTGGACTGTATGTTTCGACGAACCTCGATAATCGAGAATCCGTCCGCTCGCACTGGCGTAGTCACGGTTAAACCGATTCTACTGCGTGGGCGTCAGCGTAAGGGTGGCGGTTAATCTTACAAGGAGGTTGTAAGGCTCCGAGTTCGATAATCCAGCCGAATTAACCCGTGCATCAACAACCTTGATTCAAAGCTCGCGAGTGACTCAATACGTCACGCGGCTATAGAAATCTCGGTGGAAGACGTGGTCCAACTCACCACTTACTTGCACAAAAGCGACTATATATAGAGATATATAGAGGGGGCGTATTGTAAGCGTGTTCAGACCAGTCACTATCCCCACTCTCAATACTATCTCCGTCGTAATGACGACAGCGTATATGGCAGGTGTGACTATATTGGTTGAACCGGATCAAGCCTGCCTAGCTGTGCCGCGCTCGCTCACCCAGAGGAGGGGGGGACAGACCAGGCCTTACCTGCGAGACCTGTGGTTGGACCAGCCAATTCCGACACCGAATAATATGCGAATCCCGTAGGAAAGGCATTGGTGTAAGGGAAATTGACCTTCACAATCCGAGTATCCGTTCTTCTGCAGCACTGGGACGTCACAGCGTATGCCAGAGCTTATGGCAGAGGAAATGTACTCGGAAAGAGTGTCCTCCGTGTTACACGGGTGGCCGTACGGAATCGGAAACACGATTCCTTCCAAGAGTTTCTCTTGAACACTTACACGCACACGATCGACTATCTGCGCACAATAGAAGCGGCGTATAACGTAAGTGTGTTAATAAAGAGTTTCTCTTGAACGGCGGGCAGTGAATTCGGGGAACGAACACGAATCTCGCGTCAATCACACCGAAATACACTTATGCGCGGTGAAGCCACAACCGTGCACTGTTTGAGTACGAAACTCGGAAAATCCAGAGCTCGATTTATAAATATTGCTATTGTTTTATGGCTCTCTGACAGCGTGTGGAACGATCTCGTAATCGAGATCGGTTCGGTTCGCACAGTCGTGCCAAAGCTCGCCGTCAAATACTCGATACAAGTATCCGACAGCTCGACTGGAGCGTGGATCACGAATTAATTGTTGCAAAAAACTCAGTTAATCCAGAGTGTTAAAACTCTTGGGAGGGCTTGATTCTCTTGATAGCGAGAAGAACGGTCTCGTAATGAACTCCGTTCTGGTCGCACAGTCGTGCCAAAGCTCGCCGTCAAATACTTGTAACAAGTATCCAACAGCTCGACTGGAGAACTTTTACCGCTGCGAAGACTCGTAGGACAAGTGATCGCTAGCGCGCCTCAATAGCAAGTGATCGCCTGCACGATTCGTGAGCGAGTTACTCCTCGCACGTCTCGTGAGCAAGTGTCGACGTGAACTCGATGCGGCAACGAAGCGTCGCGAGAGCGTCAGCTGACCCGCTACGCGGCGCTGTCTGTCTCTTACTCGCCTGTCTCTGTTCAACGTACGTCTGTTTGTTGTTCTCTTTGTCTCTCTATACCTTCGCGACACGAGTTTGATTTGAACGTTTTGTACGTTGATCCACCGATCGCCGTGTTTATCGGCTGACATTAGCTGGTAGCCAGAAAGTCACGCCGTTTTTACTTGAAATATTGTTGGTTATTTGGTCCCTCGGAAGAATAACATCGAGGAGGTCACCAACGAATATAGATCGCGAGAATCGCAAAATTCAAGCACGTTTCAAACTAACGCGATATTTAAACACTCTTCCTATATGCTTCGAGCGTTTTACGGTAGGTAGGGCAACGCAGGCTTCCATCGCGGTGCCCAGGTGTTTGGCATATAGCACATCTTTCCGGCTCCTTGCATTCATCCAGTCTGTGCTGATCGGAGCCGCATTTGCGGCAGAGTTTACTGCGGTCAGGTCCCGAGCAGTCTTTAGCGATGTGTCCATGTTCCCGGCATCGAAAACATTGGGGGATATCCTCGCGTTCCTGAATGATGCAGGTTCCCCAGCCAACTCTGAGGGTTTTGAGGTCCAGTAGTTGGTCGGCAATGAATCTGGGGGCAATTATTGTAGCGTTTTGCCTTCCCAGCGCGGCAGGTCGAAGAGGCTTAATGTCAATAGAGTTGGGCTGGTAATTTGGAATTTTAGACGCAATTGCTACATGAATATCTCCCATAGTTGCGTCACCCTCAATTTGGCGTAGATGCAATACTTTATTGGCGAATTTTTTGCCACCCAGAGCTGCTTTGCATCCCGCAAATTGGCGATCCCTCCCTTAATCGACACAGCGACTCCACCATTTCGTGTCGTCTTAATGTCTTTTACCTGTATGCATTCATTATCTATATTAATATTGGCCTTGAATGATCTGAGTATGTGCGCGTAGGACCTATCATTACCTTGTATGAACACCGTTTGCGTCTTTGGATTATCATCTCGGCTGTTAGATAACTTAATGCGGTCTTCCTGATTCTGTACTATGGTAATATTAATGTTCGTGCTGGAGAAGAGTGCTTCCAGCATCTTGCGTAGCAAATGGGTATCAATGGTGTCATGTGCCATAACTAGCAATTTGCTCCTATTTTCGCTAGTCGCGATCCCCTTGAGTTCTTTAATGGCTTCAAAGATGATATTTTCTTCGGATTTCTCATCTTCTTTGAGACGATCTATAGCAAAGAAGACGAACCTTTCCTTGTAGATATTAACAGAGCTTGGTGTTTTTCTGTTAGATGTCAGTCTAATTGTGTTGACCAGGTATAACACTCCTCCTGGTTGAGGGTCTTGTCTGTTAAGCATTTCTGCATCTACATACTTATCTACAATGCTGCGGATGGTGCCTCTGCAGTCTTTCATTTCCTTCGGGACGAAGCAAACGAGATCGTCATTACCCTCGTTGCTTTTTTTAGAAATATCTGCTGGATCAACTGTTGTCTTGTTGAATATTATATCCGGCCAGTTCTTTTTAGCTAGCTGGCTAAATTCTTCGTATTTCCCACCTGTCTCATACCAGTTTGCAAGATCCTCAGGTGTGATGTCATCAGTTGAAGTGGTCTGTACAGCCATGCTTTTTCTCCCATACAGTGTACATTCACGATCTGTTTGAGTGCCTACGCTTCATAGGTTTTTATTTATAGTAGTGTTAGTGTCGTCCGACTCTAGTTTATCTGGTTCTGTCGATGTAGAAGGATCAGTCTGGGTGGCAATGTCTTTATCTCCAGACATCGTAGCTCTTAGTGATTTTAGACTGTGTTCGGAAGTCCAAGGTGTCTTGGGGGTTTCCATGTTGCCTAGGCAGACTCTGGGGCTGGACAGAGACCTCTCCCGCGTACCGGTTGGACCTAACCCAGACCTAACCCAGAACTAACCCAGACCTAACCCAGAACTTTTTTTTTTTTTTTTAACGAGGAGGGGAAAATGCTTTACGCACTGATCCACGGCTTTGGTGGAGTTTATGATAGCCGCCGTGGAGTGTGGGACTCCCGTAAACACTAGGTTTACCCACTAAAAACCCCTCCTCCTATGTCTCGAGAAGACACCATCACGGACCCGTCTTTCCAGCATTACAACATGATGGAGCCTTTACAAATTTGTTTCGCTATTCTAGTTTACTATATGTCTATATTACCAACGTTGGTGACTTACTGTATGTTTGACATGGAGAAAGAGAATGGACGGAAGAGAAGAGTGAATGAGTGAGTGAATAAATGAGTGAGTGAGTGAATGTGTGTGTGTGTTCGTGTGTGTGTGTGTGTGTGTGTGTGTGTGTGAATGAGTGGATGTATGAGTGAATGAATGGATGAATGAATCAATGAGTGAGTGAATGAATGAATTCTTAGATATAAATATAAATATAACTAAATAAATAAACAAATACATAAATAAATGAATAAATAAATAAATAGAAACAAGTAAATAAATAAATAAAATAATATAATATAATATAATATAATATAATATAATATAATATAATATAATGTAATGTAATGTAATGTAACGTAACGTAACGTAACGTAACGTAACGTAACGTAACGTAACGTAACGTAACGTAACGTAACGTAACGTAACGTAACGTAACGTAACGCAACGCAACGTAACGTAACGCAACGCAACGCAACGCAACGCAACGCAACGCAACGCAACGCAACGCAACGTAACGTAACGTAACGTAACATAACATAACATAACATAACTATTGCTTTCTTCATCTTCTTCTTCTCTTTTTCTTTTTCTTTTTCCGTCTGTTTCTATTATTGTTCATTCTCTTCTTTCCTTCTCGTTGTAACTCGTTTTCTATGTTCTCTTTAGTCGCCATTATGTAGTTTATATAATCTTTAATATAACCTCGTTTTTCTTCATTTTTCAGAGTCTGAATAAGATCATTTAAATTGAACGGGCCTATTTGATTTAGAAGGTCCTGCCTTCGATCATCCCAAGCTGGGCATTCAAGTAAGGTATGTATCACGTTATCTGGTACCGATTTGCATGCTATACATATGTCTGTCTTGTATCTGTTTTTACTTTTCAGGAAGTCTGCGAAACACCCGTGACCAGTCAGGATCTGGGTATGGTGGTAATCAAGGAGCATAGGCCCCCATTCGATCCACTCCTCTATTTTAGGAATAATAAGATAAGTCCACCTTCCTGTACTGGATGAGTCCCATCTGTCCTGCCACGCCTTTAATGTAACTTTCCTCTCTTCCTTTTTAATTTCGTTGCTTTTTTCTTTATGTTTTAGGTCGTCCAAGTTGATTTTTGAGACACGTTCAAAGATGCGCTTCCTTTCCTCGACGATTAGGGTGAGCGGAGGGCATGCTGCAAGAACGCATAATGCGTCCAAGGCCACCGACCTGTAAGCACGGGTGACACTGATTAGTGCCATCTTCTGTACGTAGTTAATGTGTACTTCGTTTTTGCGTATTAGTGCTGATGGGGCCCAAATTGGGGCCCCATATATCATCACTGATTCTATTACGCGGTAATAAAATAATCGGATTTTATAACTACAACCTCCTGATCGTGGTAGGATTCGCGATAATTCAGCTGCAAATTTGACTGATTTAATAGTGGCATTGTTAATATGTTCGTAGAAATAACGGTTGCCTTCGATATTGAGGCCCAGGTATTTAATATTCTTAGAAGACTGGATAACCGCATCATCGAATCTGACGGTGAGTGAATTCGGTGATTTTTTGCTGGTAAGTAAGACCATCTCAGTCTTTTCATTGGCCAGAGTTAGGTCATTTCTCACGTACCACTCTCTGATAATTTTTAGGGCAGCTTGAGAGATATCAGTAACCCCCTCCAGATTGTTTGAGGTTATCACAAGAGCAACGTCGTCAGCGAAGCCAAATAGTCGGACTCCCGTCGGCAGTCGAATGTCCAGTAACTCGTCGTACTGTAGATTCCAAAGGAGGGGGCCCAAGACAGACCCTTGGGGCACCCCTGCATAAACTTTTGTTTCGTTCTCCTTATTATCGCCGCCCTTAAACACTACCGAGCGCTCGGAAAGGTAATTTTTAATGATCCTGTACAAATTATTTGGCACTCTCCTGGTGGTGAGTGCTTTCAGTATATTAGGCCAACGTAACGTATTAAACGCATTCTCGACATCCAGAGTAATTAATAGGCAATGATGCCCATTTCTTTTAGCATAATCCCACCTACTAATCACTTCTGATATCGCGTGGATGGTGCTCCTGCGTCTGACAAACCCGTACTGGTTTTTAGAAAACTTAATAAAATTCGAAAGCCTATTTTTAATGCAATATTCAAACGACTTTGCAAAATTCGACAAAATACAGAGAGGACGCCAACCTACTCTACCATCCGCAAATGGTTTTTTCGGTATGAGTACGAGGCGTCCTCTCTTCCAATTTTGCGGGAAACAGCCTAAATTTAAACATTTGTTAAATATGTGTTTCAGGTGAACGTCAGCTATGTCAGCCAGACACCAGACGACTTCAGAAGGAATCTCGTCTAGTCCTAGGGCCTTGCGTTTGACCATTTTAACAGCTTCGCGGATTTCATCGGACGAGAGAGGGGCCTCATCGACTCGGTGGAAGACAGACCAGGGGTGATGTTCTGGAGCCCTACCTTGAACTACTGGTTGCGTTATGAATAATGTTTTGATCGCATCGCTGATTTCCTTTGACTCAAGCTTGGTGGGGGGAGTTTTCCCCTTAATCTTAGACATCGCGATCTTGTAGAGCTTTCCCCATACATCCTTCTCCACCGAGTCGGTGAGGTCCCTCCATGCGGCGGACTTAGCGTTAATAATGGCGTATTTGAGCTTCTTTTTAGCGGTTTTGTAGCTTTCTATTTTCTCGTATACGGCGTTGATATTTTTATTATTTTTCTTGGCCCTCTGTCGCTGTAGTGCTCTGCGCGCTCTTTTGGTGGAATCCCGTAACGATTTAATTTCGGGGTTCCACCACCAGACCGGCTTCTTGTTTGTATCTGAAGGTCGCTTCAGGTAGCTGGATCTATGCGTAATGGTTTCAATCATATCAATATAACTGTCAACATCGGCCCTATCGATAATTGTCATTGGATCAGCTGTTTTAGTTATTTTCTTATATTTATATATAAATCTATCCATGTTAATCAGTTTCTTCGGGTTGGTGTTGATAACCCGTCCTACTGCTCCGCCAGCATTGACAATTCTAAATTTATGTAGAACGTACCGATGGTCCGAGGCACTGTAGTCGTCCAAGATCCGGCTGTTTTCAAGCATCTTCATTAATTTGTTGTCGCAAGCTATAATATCAATTAATGAGGTATAGCCGTTTCTAAAAAATGTAAAGCTTCCGTTGCTTATAATAGGAACAATACCCGCGGTGTTAAACATTTCAACTACCACTTTGCCTCGGTTGTCGAATCTGTTTGAGCCCCATGCTGGGGATTTGGAGTTCAGGTCCCCTGTCACGACACAGTGTTCAGTTTTATTCTTGGCGATCTGGACACCCAACTCGTCAATCAGGTCTTCAAATTTGTCGAGTGGTAAATTAGGCGAATAATAACAGCTATAAACTGCTATGCTATCTATTTGAATCGCAATAGACCCTTCAGCTCGCCACAGAAGTTTAATCTTATTAAATTTAGCCATGCTTGCGTTGGGTATCCAGATCGCTGCACTGCTTGTATCGTCCGTGAACCAATATTCCTGGCATCGCCACGACTCCGAGATGACGACAATATCAGTCCTCCTCTCGTTAGCCATGGCGATCAGAAGCTCTTGAGCGAGCTTACATCTATTCAGGTTAATCTGTAGGATACTGACTTCCATGGAGAGATTTAATTAAAAATAGGTTAATTTTTAATACTAGGAACAATAACAAAAACGATTAATATATAAATTATATGTACAACTATATACAAAAAACGTGACTATATATGTACAATTATAACGGTTATATACAATAATAGTATGCGAAGGTATAAGTGTGTACAACTATTTGTATCTATACTAGTGTTTCTCCTAGCTTAAATTAAGGCCTTACTTGTTTGTTTGTTGCGTTTGGGTTTCTCTCGGCTGTGGGCCATCTACAGTCGCCGATATAGTCCTTGACGGATTTTGTTTTTCGCTGGGTGTATGAGGTGATCTCGTAATACTAGTAGCCTTAAGTTTTTTGGATTTTCTATATTCTTCTAGATTTTTGCAGTAGACAGGGCAGCGCAGACTTCCATCGCGGTGGCCTGGAAGTTGGCAGACAGCACATCTCTCTGTGTTTTTGCACTCAGTCGAACTGTGCTGATCTGAGCCGCAGTTGCGGCACCATTTACTGCGGTCAATACCCTTACATAGACTCGCAATGTGGCCGTGTTCTCTGCAGCGGAAGCATTGTGGGATGTTCTCTCGCTCATATATTAGGCAGGAACCCCATCCTATTCTAATCGACTTAAGAGCGATTAATCTATCAGCAATGTACTTTGGGGCAATTACAGTCGCGTTTTGCCGTCCCAAGGCCGCAGGTCTTAGTGGTTTAATCTCAATCGGACCGTGTTCAGCTTCAGGAATTGCCTTAATAATTGCCGATTTAACGTTAGCAACGGTCGAGTCGCCCTCAATTTGGCGAAGGTGGAGGACCTTCCGTTGGCAAATTTCCTACCACCCAGTATTGCCTTGCATCCCACGATGTTACGATTGATGAGAGAGCTAAATTTGTTGGCTTTTTCGAGACCACCCTTAACTGTGACCGTCACTCCTCCATTACGTGCCGCTCTAATGTCCTTCACCTGAATCTCCTCTTTGTCAATATTAATATTGGTCTTGAGGGTTCTCAGTATGTCTGCGTATGACTGATCATTGCCCTGAACGACTACGGTCTGAGTAGGAGGTTTACTATTTCGCCTGAAGGTTTGATCTTTCCCGCTAGTGGTTAATATCTTAATATGGACATTGGTTTGGTAGAACACCGTCTCCAATATCTTGCGTAGGACTCGGATGTTAGTGCTGTCGTGAGTCGCAATAGATAGGTTGTTCCTGTTTTCTTCTATTGCTATATCTCTGAGCTCGGTAGCCGCGTCGAATAGGGTTTGATCCTCGGGTATATCTTCGGATTTAATCCGGTCGACCATGAAGAAAACATATCTTTCCCTGAGGATATTTGTGTTTTTAGTTGATTTTTTAATACTCGGAAGTCTAGTGGAATTAATCAAGAGGATAACACCCCCCGGAGAGGGGTCCTGTTTGGAAAGTTGCTCGATGTCGGCATATTTATCCAAAATGCTGCGGATACGTCCCGAGGTGTCTTTCAGGTCCTTCGGCATTAGGCAGACCATATCGTCTTGTTTATCGGAGCTCTCGTTTATGATATCGCCTGTATCAATACTGGTTTTCTTGTAGAGTGTTTCAGGCCACTTCTTTTTAATGATTTCTACTAGGTCTACATATCTGTTACTAGAGGTGTTCCAGGAAGCAATGTCCTCTTCGTTGACATCATCAGGTGAATATGTTTGAGTTGACACATTTAGTTTTTCTCCAGAGTTATTTTTATTATCGGTTTGAGTGCCAATGGATCTATATGATTTTTCTCTCGCATTGTTATTTTGGTGCTTTTTTGTATTCACTGGAGCCGTACAGTCAGTTTGTACAGTGACATCTCGCGATTTAACATCTACTGGTGTCACTGGTGAAGCACAATCGCTTGACTCGTTTTCCCCTGGGGGTTTGAAAACTTCACGTGCCGTAGGGCGGGCTCTGGAGCTGGATCGTTCCCTTCTCATGATGTCAGAGTGAGAACTGTCCCTTTTATGTAAAGCTTTTATGGTTCTTTGGAGATCATTAAGACACCTAACCACACTAGCCATACTGGCAACAATGTCCGGATGCACTTCGGAGTGGGACCTAATGTTTTGTTGTAGGTTTTTTGTGGCACCTGCAAGCGCCTTGACTTCTTGCCATGTGTTCTCATTTTCTACAAGGGTAGGTTTTGAACGGGTGTCAATGCGTTTGCGCTTATTCTTCTGGAGCGGTGACGCGTTTTCGTCTCCAGTGATATCTAAAATCTCGGCGGCTTGCACCGCTAAGTTCGCGGAAGCATCCTGAGACGAGGATTGTGTTCCTAGGACAGCGTTGTCGCGCTCCAGCCTGTCCTGAGTCGTTGTCAGTGGGGTAGAACCAGTGTTTGTGGCATTAGTCCAAGTAGTGACGGAAGTGGACACCCGTTCCGTTGGCGTCAACGGGGGGCTACGCCCCACTCTTGCATTTCCCGGTCGGAAGGCGAGGTCAAAGTCAGCCATCTCCTCTTCGGTCGGTACAATCGTTCCTAAGGACATCCTCGGTTTTACAAATGTCTCCTGTTCTACAGTTGAGTCTGTGCCTTTATCCATCTTGGTCGCAATGTCTTTGGTATTTTTGTTTTTATTATTTTTTTTGTTGGTATTAGATTTAGTTTTGGACTCCATATTTTCATAAAGCGGCCCTGGTTACCGCCGCCACAAGACGCCCTAAGACGGCCTATGACGACCTCACTCGTTGGCCTTTCCGGTGGGCTCGGTCCATTACGTCCACTGCTGGCCGCCGCAGGCCACCGTCAATCTACCAGCAACAGTGATCATTTGACGGCGTGGTCAAAGCACCGTTGTGGGAGTACTAGCTATCGTACTTATCCCTTACGACCACAAGAAGATAGAGTCTCCCAACTGCGTCTTTGCCGTAAGTCCCTCAGCTTGACGCAAGGGGTTTTTGTGGAGGTGAACTCCTCCGTGGGCCAACCAATAAAGGTAAGCCCCACCGCCCAGGTAAAACATGACCACCTGGGCGGTGGTGTGGTCCATTGCTTTCGCTATGAACGTATGAGTGTATGGTGTACTGTATGTATGTGTGTATGTGTGTGATTAGCGCTCAAAGTTAGTAAGAGTGGTGTATGTAAGTGTGTGTGCAAGTGTGTATGTGAGCGCGTGTGTTTTAGGCGCCACCAGTCATCGGACAGGAGTGGGGAGTAGGATAGGATAGGATTGGGTCGCACCGTTATACTGGGGACCACCACAGATAATCAGTGGGGTAACCTAGGCGCTGGCGGCCCATGGGTTGGGAGAGTCAACCCGTTACACTGGGAACTCACATCGGTAGACGATGGGAGTAACGGCGCGGGTGACTCATAGACTAGGATAGGATAGGATAGTATATTATGGTGGGGAAAGGTGGGAGGGAGGGTGGGAAGGGGGGGGGAAGAGGGAGGGAGGGTGGGATAAGAACAGAAGAGGAGGAACCGGAGGACTCAGCCAGCCTACGCAGCCCACCGCCCACTGCCCGAGGACCAGCAACGACAGCGCCATTGGCGCATGGTACCCCTCTCTCACTCAGCACGCACCTTAGTGCGCCCCAGGGACCACCACGAGGAGGTAGAGAGAGAGGATTTTAGATATAGGACCACCGCCACTGCAGTATACCTACCGTTGGATCAGAGTCACCAAAGGTAAGCCCCTATACCCTCAGTCCCCAGACCTAACCCAGAACTAACCCAGAACTAACCCAGACCTAACCGTACATTTCACAATAAAATATCACCATATTTAGAATTCGAAAAGCAGTGATTATAAAATTTACGGCACCCAAATGTCACGAATCCAAACGGCACGGCGCCCAAATTTCAGAAATCCAACCGCAATGGCGTCCGAACGACGAGTCCAATCGGCACGGCGTCCAAAAGGAACGCGTCCAATCGGGACGAGTCCAATCGGATAGCGTCCAAGTGGGTCATCCCCGGTATTTTAATTATTTTGGTACGATGGCTTTGGCTTACCTTGATATCCTGCTTGCTGATTTCTTACTGGCTTACTGGTAACTGCATTTGCATTAGGTACTTCAGAACTCGAAGGATTTTCCTTACGTGCATCACCCTCTTCAATTATTTTAATCCTTAGCATGTCTGGTGCTGGAAGCTGGTCTCTCGATTCGATTGCACATCTGAAGTTGTCATAAATTTTTGGTAGAATATACAGCAATATTATAGCCAGTAAATCATCGTTAATCTGAGTATCCAAATCGTCCAGCTTGTCGACTATATCGAAAAATTGCCGTAAATGTAGCCTCACATCACCATTTTTGTCGTTATTAATTGTTTTAACAACATAGCCTTCTTAGCAGGTCCTCTTGATTGATAAATTTCTTTAATTCTATTCCACGTTTGGCGCGACGTTTCACAATTCTTCACCAGATTTACATGCGAAGCAGCAATGGCCAATTCTATCTCTGCCCTCGCATCCTCATCTTTCTCTATCCATTCCTGAATAGCGTTATTTTCTGCACCTGGCTCTGGTTTAACTATGGATCCGTCTACATATTTCCATAGTTTTTTCTTTCTGAGAATAGCTCTCATATGATCCACGATTCATAATTATCTCTCGCTCAACGTTCAATTCTATATTCACTGGAAGCCACCACACCAATTCACAACGTGCACGTGGATATTCTAACCTCAAACTTGAAATCAGTAACTGTGCTATTAAAGTCTTCGTAGTCCTGGGCCCATAACCTGTTAGGGTCAGGGATGTAGGCCAATTGACTTCACGATATAATATAGAAGTAAATGATACATAACACTTTATTATGAGTTACTATAGATACAATAACCCATCAGGGTTCACGCGTGGTAACATTCTCGGCTAACGCCATGAGACGTCGTTTGTCTCTCTCGCTTGGTGGCCGTATCCCCACCTTGCCGCAGTCCGGTGGTCCGCAGTGCCGTATGCACATGGAGTCATATGGGAGACATTGTAACCCTCAACAATTAACTTGTAATAAACTACCTAGATAGCACTCGGACGTCCAATGTACGTCCTTACCGGACATATGTACGTCCCAGGGACGTACGATATGTCCGAGATATGTCCGATTTACGTCCCAGGTATGTTCGACAGAGGTCCCAGTTACATCCCAGTACGAACATAGGACGTCCCGTGCGGACGTCCTATGGATGTACAATGTACGTCCGGTCGGACATATTCTGGACGTTAATTGGACGTTTGTCGGACATATCAAATTGTGTTTATAAAATGTTTTCCTATTGTTTAGATCTATTAAACAACGTTCGTATATACGTATATAAGGTGGAATGTAATGAAAATTTATAGAAATATATTTATTTGTTTATAACAATATTTTTATTCACATATATTTATTTATACTGTTCGCGATCGCGCGAATTCAAACGGGCTGTTGACGCGACGCGCCCTCCTCGCCCCGCCGTGACGTCACCCTCCGATCGCGATCTCCTGCGAAGCCGTTACGCGACTCGCGTTACCGCGTCGTTCCTCGACAGGATCACGCGATGACGGTGACCCAATCAGCGGGCACCCCATCATCGGGTAATACTCGAGAACCAATCCCCATAAATCTATTGTGCGGAATCTCTCGATTCCCCGAATTTCGTCACTTCGCGCTCATTATTCGCAGAAATCAGTTGTCGCTTCTCTCGTTGTACTTTCTCAACTACGTGCTGATTTCTCTCTCTCTCTCGTACGCGACGTCGCTTTTCATATTCCATTCGATCTAGTCTCACCGCATTCAGTTATTGTTCATATATTTTGTTCTTGTTCTACATTTCATTCTCAAATAAACTACAGTCCACTTTGTTCTCGTAAGAAGCAGTGGTTGTCGTGTCGCTACAGTTTTTTCACCTTCGCGCACAGCGCTGTGCGTTTCCCGCCTATTCCTTCGCTAACGGAATACGTGACCGTCGGTCAATTCCGCTACAAGTTTGTGGTCCTTCGAGCCGGATCGGAGGTGAAAAAGTTCTCTCGCTGGTCATTCAAACATCATGGGCGACTATCAGAGACCAGCAATGCTTCGACGGAAGATTCTCCGGACTGTGGAGAAGTTTAAGAAGATCGGACAGGCCAATTTGACTGTGGAGAAGGTCCTGAGTCGTCTCTCCACCCTCGAAGACGTGTGGATCGCCTTCCAGGAAAGTCACCTCGCCCTGCTCGCCTCGACCAAGGAGGAGGAGCAACTGGAGGCGCCGTATTTCGCGGAGGAGCATTTCGACTCCACGGAGGAAGCCTACCTCGCCGCCAAGGACTTCCTGCGAGAAACGAAGGCATCACTGGAGCCCCACGTAAGTGCAGCTCCACCGTCTTGCGAAAAAGGGCTCCTGTCGACCGTCAAGCCTTCGTTGGCGCTCGCGCATCTCCCACGCGTCCAGTTACCTCCCTTCAGCGGCGATTGCGACGAATCGGAAACGTTCCGTGACCGATTCAAGGCGCTGATCATCGCAAACCGCGATCTCACAGATTTCACGCGGATGCATTATCTTGTTTCCTCGCTGAAAGGTCCCGCTCTCGACGCTGTAAAAAACGTGCCGGTTACAGCCGATAATTTCTCCGTCGTGTGGACCACACTCACCTCGAGGTTCGAAAACAAGCGGCGGTTGATCAAACGGCACATTTCAAATCTCGTCGATCTACCGACCGTTAAACGGGAGTCCGCCAGCTAACTTCACGCGTTGCTCGATCGCGCTAACGCTGCTGTCACGGGCTTGAAAAAACTCGATCGCTCTCCTGAGCAAATCGGTGAGGACATGCTGGTTCATCTGGTCACCCAAAAACTCGACGCGACCACGTTGAAACCATGGACCGTCTTTTCCGCGGATAAAACCGACGCCTCGACATTTAAAGAACTGTCGACTTTCATAACGGCTCGCGCTCGAATTCTCGATGAAATCGCGCCCGATCATGTAAACAGCTCGGCTGGTAAAGCTCCGTCCACACGTGTCCATATCGCTACGGCGATTGCTGCCGCTCCGCGCCCTGTTCAGAATTCTTTCACGTCGCGAAAAGGCCGAGCGTCGAACGCCGATAGCAACTCGCTCTCCGCGTGTCCATTATGCAATGCGCGACATTATTTCAATCTTTGTCCATCGTATCTAGCCGAGTCTCCGCATCAACGTCGCGAAATTATTATTCGGCTAAAGCGATGTCTTAATTGTCTCAGTCAGCGACATTCGGCCGCTGACTGTGTGAGTAAATACTCGTGCCGCTTCTGCCAGCGACGTCATCACTCGTCTCTACACGAAGAGACGGAAACTCGCGCGATGACGTCATCTTCGTCACTCTCGCGAACGGCGACAAGCGATCCGTCCCCACCGTTCGACAATCACGCTGTGACGTCACTCTGCGCCTCGACTTCTCGCCGCTCCGAATCCCGCGTACTCCTCGCAACCGCATGGGTAAATGTACGCGTTTCGTCAGGCCGTATAGCCACTGTTCGTGCCCTGCTCGACCAGGGATCCGAGGCGACGACTCTCGTGTCCGAAAATCTCGCACAAATGCTTCGAGCAAAACGCATCCCGCGTAACGTTAAGGTCTCGGCAGTCGGCGGCGTTCACGTCGACGAAGTGTGCTCGGTCATCTCGATACAAATCTCTCCGGTATCATCGAACGTTCCGGTGCTTTTTTCGACCGCGCTAGTTCTACGATCGCTCACCCCGTACCGCGCTCAAAGTATTCCGGATCCGTCTTCGCTCCCGCATCTCACTGGTCTTTCGTTGGCCGATGCGGATCCTTCGAGTCCTCATCCAGTGGACATTATAATCGGAGCCGATTATAAGACGTTCACCTACGGTATGACGTGCGCTCCATTTCTCGCTCTTCGCGTTCTCCAGCGGCTCTCAGAGCTCGAAGGCGCGAATTTCCCACTCGCGATTCCGATTCTACGGGATCAAATCTACGTCGACGACGTATTATTCGGCGGTGATCAACTCGACACGGTACGCGTTCTTCGCGATCAACTAACCGGTCTTCTCAGCCGCGGTAAACTCGAACTCCGGAAATGGGCGAGCAATTCCCCCGCATTTCTCGAGGACATCGATCCCACCAATCATGGGCTAGCGTGCTCGAAAGTTCTCGCCGTGGACGACAATGTAAAAGTCCTCGGAATCTCTTGGAATCCGTCTCGCGACCAGTTCCAAATAAATATTGCTTTGCCTCCGGTTCCCCCGCGTACAAAACGTACAATTCTTGCGACTATCACGAAATTGTACGATCCGTTGGGTTGGGTCACCCCTGCCACTATCGCGGCAAAAATTTTTATGCAGACGCTGTGGCGTCATCGCCTTCAGTGGGACGAACCTCTCTCGTCGGCTCTATTCGTTCGATGGAGAGTTATCTTTTCGGGTTTATCTCAGCTGCACCAAATCAGTTTACACCGATGGACTGGTCTGCTCTCTGGCACCCATTCCATCGAGCTGCATGGGTTTTCCGACGCCTCGTCCCACGCTTACGTAGCCGTCGTGTACCTTAAAGTTATCGCACACGACGGCACGACTGTCATTTCGCTGCTTACCAGCAAATCAAAGGTCGCGCCGCTCGCGCCTCTCTCAATTCCGCGCCTTGAATTATCCGCTGCCGTGCTCCTCACTCGTCTCATAGAATTCGTACGACCTTCTCTGGGTTCAAGATCGATCTCCTGTTATTGCTGGACCGATTCGTCTATCGTGCTCGCATGGTTACTCGATCATCCGTCGCGTTGGAAAACTTTCATCGCGCATAGAGTCCACGACATTCAACGTCGCGTTCCCGATTCCGAGTGGCGCCATGTTCCAACGTCCAGCAACACAGCCGATTGCGCATCATGCGGCTTAATTGGCCAAGAATTGCGCGATCATTCGCTGTGGTGGACCGGGCCCCCGTGGTTGCGCCTCTCGCAACGATGTTGGCCTTCCGAGCCGCCCCAGCTCACCACCGATGATTTTCTCTCGGAAGAAAAATCGTTAACGGTGCACACTTGCTCGCAGGCAGCTCCCTGGGAGCTCGCCTCTCGTTTCTCGTCATGGCCGAAACTTATTCGGGTAACCGCGTACATGTTCAAATTCATCAACGCTCTTCGCGCCCGAAAAAATGATTCGCTGCCGGCTTCTCCGAAAAGTTGCACCGTGTCAGTCGGTGACTGTTCCGCCGCTCGAATCTTTTGGCTCAAGTATATTCAACGCGAGCAATTTTCAACCGAGATTCAGGCTCTCGCTCACGGCCGGTCATTGTCCGTTAAAAGTCCTGCTTTATCTCTCAATCCGCTACCTTATCTCTCCGCTTCCCGTCGCTCAGAGACACCCCGTTCTTTTAGCCGCTCATCCGTTAGTCGAGTTGATCATCTCTCAGGCACATCTCCGAACATTGCACGGAGGGTTGCAACTAACGCTCAGTACACTCCGGCGCGAATTTTGGATCTTTCGCGCGCGTTCTCTCGTAAAACGCGTAATTCATCGATACGTCACGTGTGTGCGCGAACGAGCTACGGTCCCGGAGCAACTCATGAGCAGTCTCCCTGCCGCCCGAGTCACTTCACCCTCTCGCTGCTTTTTACATTGCGGCATCGATTATGCGAACTTCCTCGGCGCCAACAGTGAACTGGCTCGTGCGTACCGCGCAGCATTGCGCGATCCAGATTTTCAAAATCGTACCGCCTACGACACCGTGTCGTGGCACTTCAATCCTCCCGCGGCTCCGCATTTCGGCGGATTGTGGGAGGCCGGTGTGCGCAGCGTGGAACACCATTTACGCCGCGTGCTGGGCGATCGAACGCTCTCTTTCGAAGAATTCGCGACTCTTCTGTGTCAGGTCGATGCCTGCTTGAATTCTTGACCGATCGCTCCTCTCTCCGACGCACTGGACGATTGTGAACCCTTGACTCCTGGGCATTTTCTCGTCGGGTCCGCTCTCACCACAGCCCCGGAACCGTCGGTTCTGAATATTAACGAGAATCGACTGTCGCGATGGCAATTGGTTCGCCACACGCTCGAGCGCTTCTGGAAGCTGTGGCAGGCCGATTATATTAATACGCTCCAACAGCGTAATCGATGGCGAAAAACGCGCCCCTCGCTCGAAGTCGGACAACTGGTCCTTCTTCGAAATCCGACGTGTCCTCCATGCAAATGGAAGCTCGGTCGCGTAACGCGCCTCCATCCCGGTCCCGACGGTCTTACGCGAGTCGTCACGGTGCGCACCGCTCAATCCGAGTTCCAACGACCGATCGTGCAGCTCTGCGCATTGCCCGTCGCCAGCCGCTCTACCGTCGACTAGATAAGAACTCGGTCATCGTGAGCGATTCTCCGGGAGACGATCCGCATCGGATTGGTCACCTATTTGACGATTTGAGCGTCGCACCACTTCGGCGCGGCGTGATTCCACAGGACCGAAGCCCGGGTCCAAGGGCCCGGGTCCAAGGGCCCGGGTTCATCAACTCTCTCCTCGCTGACGGAGTATCCGAGTACACAGCCTCAAAATAGGAAGGCCCGAGGAAAGCGGACCGCGATGAGGACTGCGAGGGATCGGGCGAACACGGGCCGAACAACCCGGAGGCGCCAACGAGGGATTTGGCAAAGCAGGAGCGACCATCTCCCCCACGCTGCCGCCTCGCCCGGAGGAAGTGCCAGAAGTCCAATCCGCAGCGGCTCGCACCGTCCCGCACCTCGTCCGGAAGATTCAGCAAGACTCGCGGAAAATGCGTCGATCCTGATCAAAAACCGTAGGGCCGGGAACCGATCCTTAAGGACCCGCCCGTGCCGCGCGCTTAGCGTTAGGGGTGCCGCGGGAAAAACCGGGGAGGAGAGAGCGTAGGGAAGTGGAGGACGCCTTGCTCCCCCGTTACCGAGTCGTCGACGATCGACCGTCGATCACTCTGTCGTTGGCCTTTGAGCAAGAATTGTTGTAACGTTGAATATCGTATCCTGTAATCGCGAGTGCGAAATACCGCTGCTGCCGACCACGAGGGGCTGAGATTAGCGTTGCCGCCGACGGTAAGCTACCCATGTTAATTGTTAGCGATTTCGTTTCGTGAGGGCTCGGTAGCGATTTGGCGTGGTCCGGGATAGGGACGATCGCGAGGACGCGTACGGGTTTTATTGGCGAGAAGTGACCGCGCGACAATAGAGACGTCTCCGCGTGGGACGCCGCGGTAGAATCGCGGAAACGCGGAAGAAATGGTCGTGCCGTATCCCTCGTGCTACGCTACCGATAGTTCGTAGAGTTAAGATCGCGGGCGGTTCGAATCCGCCGCAGATTTCCTTGCCGGTTTGCCGGACAGAGTCGAGGAGGGAAAACGCGTGCGTGCCGAATATCTGCCGCGATATCATTTGTGACGCATCCGGCTATCATGACCGCCGCGGGGTGAGCCCGCGTCTGTAGAATTCCGACATGATAATAAACACCTGATAGCCGCTAAATTGCATTCGTGATTTTCTCGAGATCCATTCCCGCCGCGGGGAACGCCTCGTGTCCCTCTGCGTAGAACCCTGTGCCCGCTCTTAAGCTATTCGTCAGGCCGGTCCTTTCAAGCTTATTTCGCGTTGCCGAATTTTGCGTGACACCTCGCGTGTCTGGCGCCCGAGAACTAGACCGAACTGGTAATTTTGCCGATCTCGTAAGCCTGAGAGAAACCGTTTTGTCCCGGGTGGACTACGGCTCGCGCGGCCGCCCGTAGTCCGGTCGAATGGCCTGTAAAAACCCGGTGCCGTTGCCGAAGCCGATCGCGGCCGAAAGCAACGCGCGTGACAATACATTGTTTAGAATTTGGTAGGATAATGTTAATATATATATATATATATATATATATATATATATATATATATATACATATATATATAGATATATATGTATATATATGTATATATATATATCTTCTTCTTATAGTAACCTATTCTACAGTATTAAATAAATAAATATAAATAGTTAATATTTTACATTAATTATTAAAATGGCTTCTAGATTAATGGTACAAATGATTCGTGGTTTGTGTGACGCAAGATAGGTTAGTTTAATGTAAACAATATATTATGATTATAAGCACGTAAACAAATTTTTGTACTCCTCTGGTCCGTTCCGCGGCCCTCCTGAGCCACGCCTGTATAGACACTTCCGCGTCTTTATGGTTCGCTGAAGTATTTGCAATTTTTGCTGCATCTAAAAATTAGAATTTCAGTTGAAATATTGTATATTTGCCTGTATGCAACGAAATATTAAAAATAATAAAGTGTACGCAAATAGTTACTTATTAGTACTTTGGCCAATAGCGTTGCGTCAAATCTCTTCTTACCCAGCCAGCTGTACTCCATGGCAAATGTCATCAAGGCCTCCATCGCAGGTTTTACAAAATTAGCGGTATTGGTACCGCCGGTAACTGCTAATTCTTTGGCCTGCAAATTAATAATTAATAATCGTAGTCTAATATTATTTAAATCTGGAAAACACCCTATTAACAATAAAATCTCCTTCAACATGGCATTTTGTACAAGAATTATATCCCGCATGATCTTTTATGCATTTGATAAACGATTTTGCGGGAGCATCACAGATAAAAGATTTTATTTGTAAATGGTACAAATGTTCATTAATTAACGATTCACTATTACAAAGGACTATCGCCTCTTCAACAAAATCGAATAAAAAACTATTGACATCTTTTGGTTTTTCATAACCATGATAAATGCCGATCATTTCCACATATGTATATCCTGTTATAATGCAAAGAATTGGATATGCTTGGCTGCTAGAACTCTTTGATCATGGAAGACCGTCAATATTTACGTTAATTTGAATTTTATTATTATTAAGAGTAGAAATGTCTATGAATTGGCAAAGACTTAAAATTGCACTTTTTAAACCGATCTGAATAAACTACTTTACTTTCACTCGTATTCGATGAAGCAGAAGCTTCTTGATGAGAAGCATCGTAAGATAAAGGAAAAGATCTTTTAGCACGCATGTAATATTTTTCCATTTTCCGCTTGCCTGCCATGTTTGTAATCTAATGCAAATAAATAAATATAAACTAAAAACTTACGTTTTCACGTTACGGATTTCACGTACACACGTGTGGGCTGAGGACAACACCGTAAAATTACACACACTTTTTAAAAAGAACTGATAGTCCCATGAGCGGTAATCTACAAACAATTGTAAGATAATTGGAAGAATGTATGGCGTGTTTGAAATAAACGTGTGGACGCTTATAAAGGAAAAGCCATATTCTCACAAACCGTACTACTTGTAGCCACGTCGACCGTCGATATCAAAGTGAGTTTTCACCAGTCCTAGTCCTGAGGGCGTCCTTCTTTTCACCATGGCCTGTTCTATAATGTACGACTTAGAGAGACGAGAGAAAGCGCGTCGACGAAAAGCACATGGCCCGTCTCAAATATCTGGCCTTACTGATGTTCTAACACAATTAATGCACATGAATCATTACATGCAAAATAGGACAACTGTTTCAAGTTTGGTTTAAATTTCAATATGTTGCAGTCTATAATAAGATATGAACGTATCTCAAAGAATTCTTTGAAATCTTGAAAATTGGTAGATTTATGCGGGTCGAGTATATCGATGTGTGACCACTACGAATCCAATAACAAAACTACTTTATTTCTAATTATTTTCTTATGGTACTTTCACCGTTATATTTGTGGCATTTTTCTGATGAAAATGATACCAAATATGGTATAATTCCGACGATATTTACTTGTAAAATGAATGACGAATGTTTCAGACGCAAAGAATAAGGACAACACATTTTTTTAACTATGTAGTATTATACTTTTGATCCTTTATTTCGGCATTCTGTTAAGACCTAATTCTTTAAAGACCATGTTGAATAGGTCGTTGGATTCATTCTGATGTCAGCTGACATGTTATTGAATAAAAAGTATGCAGTGATAAATAAATAATCAAGATAACTTCGATTTTTCAATAAAAATTTTCCAAATTTTCTTGTATTGTGATTTGTAGAAGACTGAGTACTGATCACTTTTTGTCGGGAATATTTTTTCTGACAGCGGTTCAATGATCGTAATAACAATAATTTATTTAACATAAAAAAATTGTTATTAAATATTTTTCTATGATTTTTTGATTTTTTTAGATTATTTCGTACTTGCCAGGGACGTGGGACTTAGATTATTTCGTACGTTTTCGAATGCTATATATTGTGTTTCTCTTATTATACTCAAAATATAGGTTTGTCACGCAAAAACTTCGAGCATCAAAGCCGCGAGGCGCCGCACAGTGGCCAAACAGCGACAAAAAAACCTAAAAAAGGTTTAAATCTAAAGGTTTCTGTCAGAAAAATACCTGCTGCATTTTTTGCGACAATAATCTAGTGAATCAAAACTTTATTTATTTATTAAAAAAAATTATTATTAAATATTTTTTAATGATTTTTTTGCTTTGTGGCCACTGTGCGGCGCCTCGCGGCTTCGCTACTCGAAGTTTTTGCGTGACAAACCTATATTTTGAGTATAATAATAGAAACACAATATATAGCATCCGAAAACGTACGAAATAATCTAAGTCCCACGTCCCTGGCAAGTATGAAATAATCCGTGGGACGTCCATAATTTTTATCCAAGGGAAGTCCCACGGACGTACACGGCGGACATTGGACGTATCGGACGTAAAACGGACGTCCCATGGACGTACGGTGCTATCTGGGTAAATGATAAGCAAGTACCCAGACAGCACGAGTCGTTTTAGAGACGTCTTTTTTGCGTCTGAAATGAGGCATCTCAGAGACGTCTTTTGGGAGATGTCTTTGAGACGCCTGAAATAAGGCGCCTCAGAGACGCCTTCCGAGAGACGTCTTTGAGGCGTCTGAAATAAGGCGTCTCAGAGACGTCTTTTGGGAGGCGTCTTTTTTGCGTCTGAAATGAGGCGTCTTAGAGCCGTCTTTTCCGAGACTGAACAACTTGAATTTGGAGTTGTTACGACAGGGATCAGTTTGCTGTGCAGTGATTAAAATACTGGTTCTTAACACTAAACCTACCACGGTCAAATGACCGGTTTTTATATTTTGTAATATATCTTTAATATAATGTGGCGGCTTTCTCCTACACTCGTCACCATATGGACAGAGAGACAAGAAAACGCCTTTCCCGCTAGTACCTGATCCGTCGTCGATTCGTATATATACCGTCCTAAGCCGTCCTTACGATATCACTGTTTCTAAGGCAGAGCCCGCTAGATAGCCATACTGATGACGAATCCTCTAGCGGGCACAGGTCGAAACACGCTTTATTTCCCTTCCCTCCTTACCCACGTATTTCAGCCGCCGCCAAATAGGAGACCCCGACGACGAGAGCACAACGCAACAACTGTAGCAGACGACAAAACTATAACCAGGAAGCCCTCTGGCAGGTGCCAACAACTACTACCGATGTTACCCGTCCAGGCCGCCGCCGCCGATATGATTTTTTTTTTAAATTCTGAAACAGTCGTCTTTTAGGCGCCCAAAAGACGCCTCGCAGACCCCCAAAAGACGCCTAAAAGACGCTTTTGAGCCGCCTCTTAGACGTCTAAGAGGCGCCTTAAAGACGCCTTGAAGACGTCTTAAAGACGTTTAAGAGACGTCTCAAAGGCGTCTGTTAGGCGTCCAAGAGGCGTCTCAAAGGCGTCTTTAAGACGTACCGTTTCTTAACCCACGACGCTCCAGCGACCGTCAGGTGACCGCCGAGACCAGGCAGTTTTGGTTACACTATAATATTTATTGTTATAACTGATTTCACTGCTCAGCTGCATATAATCGAATTAATACTTGATTTCGGAGCTACACGTATAAAAGTTATACCTAAAGACCGCCACAGTGGGATTCTACAACTTTGGGCCGTTGGATATTTGTAAAAACGTATATGCATAATTGCTTATAACATTGATAATTAATGTTAACTTTTTTTTACATTAACGCATTCTATGCATTGAGAACAGAAAAAGTTTGAGAAAAATTATATTCTGCAAACGTTTAGTCAGAAAAAATTGTTAAGAATTTCATAACGTTTTGATTGTGTAGAGTTACACAGAGAGGCATGGGCCTACCACTACTCTGCCGCTTGGGTAGGACCTACCTGAACGTTGAACCGTGGCTCAATGGTGTGCGTGCGTATCCTTACATGAACCCAATACGATGTTTAAAGGGACAGAAAATCTAACAATGTGCATTTTGACCTGAAAACAGTATGAAATCTTTTACAATTTTTCCTAACCAAATGGTTCATTTGCGGCGTATGGTTCCTCTCAAACATTTTCTGTTTTCAAAGCGTAGAATACATACATGTGTAACATAAGAACATGAACAATAATTTACAATGCTACAAACAATTTTCCGGACGGATTTTTAATTTTAATTTTATACACAGGTTATGGCATAAATGTTTTCCGTCGTCGCGAAATCGAAAGGGTACGCTCGAGGGGTACGCGCATAGGGATTTCCAAATTACAGGTAAATCCGCTATTATTCTATTGTAATTTTATTTTCTAAAGACAATGGTACCACTGAACTACATCTGGCGGCGATCGGTGCAAAAATTTTACATTTTTATAATTTTTTCCTTTCTACGGCACAGCTGTGGCTTAAGACTCAACAGTGATTATTCTGTCGTGCCTAGGGCTGTTACTTTCCTTCGAAGGTCGAAGATTTCGAAGCTTCGCTTTCAGAAACTTCGAAGGTGATGAGTATCGAAGGTTCGAAGATTCGAAGCTTCGGAAAAGTAACAGCCCTAGTAGATATAACAGTCCTTATCTTAAACGAAATGGCCGTAAAATTTATTTTTTATTTGATTATTTACATTTGTTTAAGAGCATCAGAAATAACTCATTAAAATATGATTTTCTAATTAATGATTCGCGGGTTTCCTGGTCTGATGTTATTGCATTGTGAAATTTAGAACGCGATAGAAGTACAAGAGCGGCTTATAAATTTGTTCACGCCTTCACGCGGCCAATCCTGTTAACATAACTAAATATATGTTTATATAAATATATATGGTAGTAATGGAACTAGGATGAAAAAAGGCACTTCCTCCATTTCGTTAACTCAATACGACTAATATTATGCATTTATATTGAAGTTCGATTTGTATTGTTTGAAAATAAATTTGAGATTAAATAAAAGTTAAGCATAACATTTTGAATAATGCAATAAAAAAATTTACAATAGGTAGAAATAGAAACATTACAAATATCGTACAATATTAAATGGAAAGAAATTAAGTTTAATATAAGCTAGCGTAAGGTTGTTAACGTAAAGAGATTTCTTTCCAATACGCTCTCTTTACGGCAAACGGGCAGAAGAGAGCCTCTTCGCGATCGCGCTCTCCGATGATTTTCGGATATGTTGAAAACTCATAATCTGACAACATTGCGTACTTTAGACTTGACAACGCTGTAGAAGTTTGACGAGTCGAACTCGAGTCGCACTGGATCTCGTTCACGAATTCACCGTTCTCGAAGCGTAGATCTATTCTTATATCTCGTCTGTGATATAAGTTCCACAATATTAGTATTGGTCGATACGGTAGGATGTGACACGGAATGGTAAGGGGGCTCTAGAGCCCCCGGGGCGTGAGACAGAAAAATACATTAAGTGAGTGGTCTACTCTTATACCTCGTCTGTGGTTTTGGTGTGCCCTCTACGATTTAGAGTGGTGAGTTTAGGAATTATATTGAATTTAAGGTATCGAAGGAATCGTACCGGAGGTAACGAATATCAAAGAATATTCGTCGTATAGTTGTCAATTTTTACTGTCGTGTAATGCGCAGCGCGTATTTCGGCTATTTTCCACGTTATTGTCACAATTTTGGAAAAGTAAACGAAACGAGTTTGTTTAAATATCGCGTTAGTTTGAATATCTTGTTCGAATTTCGCGAATATCTCGATCTGTATTCGTTGGTGACCCCTCCGATGTTACTCGTCCGAGGAGTTCGTTAACCCACAATAAATCGAGCAAAAACGGCGTGACTTTCTGGTTACCGGTAAAAGTCAGCCGATAAACACGGTAAGCCGTTGTGCACCGGTCACTCAATGTTCAAATTAAACTCGTTCGCGATGATATGGTGAGAGAGAGAACAATGCATATATACAGACATTGAACCGAGACAGACAGGCAAGAGAGAGAGACAGCGCCGCGTAGCGGCTCAGCTGACTCTCGCGCGACGTTTGTCTAAGCCTGCCGGTTCTTCGTCACTTGCTATCGAGACGTTCTAGCGGGCGCCTGCTCCCTAGTTCTTCTGGCTGTCTCTGAACTCTTCGGTCGCGCTGTTGAATTCTTGTTTCGAGTCTTCGACGGCGAGCTATCGCAACGACCGCTCGAAACGAACTGGCCTCGCTTACGAGATCGTTCCGCTCGTTAAAAGAGAGGAGATAAGCCTAGCGAGTTTTATCGAACTCCGGATTTTCCGAGTTTCGATAATTACAAGTATCTTTATACACTTTTCACTGCCGCACGACCATTCGAACCGGGCTGAGATCGCATACGAGTTCGCTCCAGGAAATTCGAACAGCGTTGTACCGGTAATAGTGACACGATCAAGCCACGGCATCCCCCGGGCTTTGATAATATAAACAGTGCACGGTTGCGATAGCTGCTCAGACCTTTCTAACGTGGCTATCGTTTCCCCGCACGACAAGTGTATTTCGGAGCGATTGACGCGAGTTACGTGTTCGTTCCCCGAATTCACTGCACGCCAATCAAGAAATATTCTTGCAAGGAACCGTGATTACGCTCCCTTACGGGAACCCGTATTTCACGGAGGACACTCTTTCGGAGAACGTTCTCTGCCATACGCCCTGGCATACGCTTTGACGTCCTAGCGCAGCAGATGAACTGACACTCTGATTGTGATACGGTCAATTCATTATACGCTTTGGCGGAATTGATCGGTCCATCCACAGGTCCTGAATCGTAGGGCCCAGACTAGTCACCCTCCATAGACTGAGAACGTGACGACGAGCTCGGCAGACTCGACCCGTTCAACCGATATAGTTGCACCTGCCATATACACCGTCGCTTGTACGACGGAGATAGTATTCCGAGTGGGGATCGCGACTGGTTGAACAACGCTTACGCTATACGCCGTTATTATTGTGCGCAAATTACAATTAGTGCGTGTAAGTGGTGAGTCGGACCACGTCTTCCACCGAGATTGACAGCCGCGTGACGTATTGAAATCGAGGTAGCCGGAGCACGGGGCAATTCGGCTGGATTAT